>CM040431.1:20952698-21389796 GCA_022702705.1 Papilionanthe hookeriana x Papilionanthe teres | reverse complement strand
ATCTCGAATTTTCTTCATCTTCAATTTCTTCTTCAAACTAATTTTCATATTCTTCTTCTTTTTTAAATATATTTTCAAAATGATCGTTTCTCAAGTAATCACGGACCTCCATCCTAAAACATTCATTATCTTTTTCAATTGAGGGATACTTCATAGATTTTAAAATATTAAAGGTCACCTCTTAATCAGTAACTCTCATAGTTAATTCTCTTTTTTGAACATCAATTCCATCCTAAAACATTCATTATCTTTTTCAATTGAGGGATACTTCATAGATTTTAAAATATTAAAGGTCACCTCTTGATCATTAACTCTCATAGTTAATTCTCCTTTTTGAACATCAATTACCGCTTTTCTAGTAGCAAGGAATGGTCTTCCCAAAATGATTGGAATTTCTTTATCTTCATCCATATCAAGTACAATAAAATCCACAGGAAATATAAATTTATCCACTTTCACTAACACATCTTCCACCACCCCTTTAGGGTAAGTAATGAAACGATCGGCCAACTGAAGAGTCACAGATGTAGGTGAAATTTCTTCTATTCCCAACCTTTTGAAAGTTGATAAAGGCATAAGATTAATACTCGCTCCTAGATCACATAAAGCTTTTTTGAAAAAATTTTCACCTATAGCATACGAAATAGTGAAACTACCAGGATCTTTAAGTTTTTCCAAAAACTTCTTCTGAATAATTGTACTACACTCTCCGTTAAGTGCAACAGTTTCATGATCTGTAAACTTTCTTTTCTTTCTCAGGATATCCTTCATAAACTTGGCATAGTTAGGCATCTGTTCTAATGCTTCAATGAAAAGAATATTTATCGTTAATTTCTTAAGGATCTCCAAAAATTTTCCAAATATGTTATCCCTGTTTTGTTTCTTCAATCTTTGAGGAAATGGAGGTGGTTGTTTTTCAACAGTTATCTTCATTGGCTCAAGAGGATAATCCAAGTCTGGATAAATCTTATTTGAACCTTTTTCAATTTCCACCTTCTCTTTTTCTATTTCAACTTCTTTTTGCACTCTAGTTTCCAATTCTTTTCCACTCCTTAATTGAATAGCCTTAAGTTGTTCCTTGTTTTGATCTTTTGGATTGATCTCCACATTACTTGGAAGCGTTCCAGAATGTCTATTATTAAGTGAAGTGAAAATATTTCCTAATTGATTTTTAATATTTTTCATAGCAACACCTTGAGCTTGTAATTCATTTCCCATATTCAGAATCATCTTCAGTAGATAACTTCTTATCCTTAAATTGTGGGTTACTATTAAATTCAGGGAGGTAAGATGGTCTAAAATTAGTATTTCCTTGATTGTTCGAATTTCCAATTGGATTCATAGTATTGTTAGCCCAATGCGGGTTAACATTAGCATTACTATTATCCCAATTGAAGTTTGGTTGATTCTTCCAACCAGGATTATAAAATTTGAATAAGGATTGTTAGGTTTATTAATAGCATTTAAAGTCTCATAAGGTGTTTGAGATCCTGTTATATGTTCAAATGAATTTTCCTCCAACACTTGAGATGGTTAAAAATAATTCATTCCATATTGATCTATATTCTTTGAAAGGGCTGCAATTTGAAAAAGTACCATAGTCATCATATCTGAATCATGAACACTAGCTACTCTCTTAGGATTTAACCGTTCAGAGGGCCATTGAAAAATATTAGTAGCCATTTCTTCAATTAATGCGTATGCTTCATCAAAAGGTTTTGACATTAATGATCCACCACCACCACCAGCATCTATAAAAGATCTCAATGATCTCACTAATCCATTATAAAATGTTTGAATTATTAATCGATCTGGTGAAGCATGATGTGGCATTTCCTAAGAAGATCTTTAGATCTCTTCCAAGCTTCATATATTAACTCTGCTTCAAACTGACAAAAACATGTAATATCATTTCTTATTTTAGCAGTCTTTGATGGAGGGAAATATTTGATAGAAACTTTTAAGATAATTCTCCCCTAGTTCTAATAGATCCAGGTGCTAACAAGTTTAACCACACCTTAGATTTATCCCTTAATGAAAAAGGAAAAAGTCTAAGTCTGACATCGTCACTAGACACTCCATCATATTTAAAAGTAGCACACAGTTCTAAAAAATTAGCGAGAAGTAAATTTGGATCCTCATTAAGTGTTCATCCAAATTGATTGTTTTGTACCATTTGGATAATAGTAGGTTTAAGTTTAAATGAATTATCAGCAACATCAGAATTTTGAATAGTTATGTGAATTTCATCTGTTGTCGGTTTAGCATAATCTCTTAAAGGTCTTGGCAAATTTCCAATATCATTTCTCTGATTATTTTGAATATTCACCATTTTGCAAGGATTTTCAATTTGTTTTTCTCACTTTTCCCAGAGCTTTCTCCACTTCTCACATAAGCCTCTCAGTTTCAAAAATTAATAAACTCTCCTATTGCTTTGCTCTGGCTGAAACAAAAGTTTCTTCCCACCTCTAGACTTTTGTCGATTTCCCTGCTGGGTACATCCTACAGATTTGATCTTCTTGCAAGGAAATGACTAATGTCCTCCTAAAGATTTTTTTATCTCTTTCATAAGTTGCTTAGAGACCATACAAATATTTATTTTAATGGTCTCCTCCCTCTCAGTTGAAACAGCGTGACGTAGCGACATGGAAAAAATGGGTTGGGTGCATTTGTGCTAAAGATCGAGTGCATATGCGTATTTCATTCTATTTTCCACATTTTATTTGGGAGTTTAGGCGCATATGGACCCCCCCCCCCCACCTTTGCCTTTGAATAATCAAAGGAGGCCATGGCACATATGTGATGTGTCACCTCTTCGAGAAGGTGCACGAAAGAGCACCTGATTTGGTTCCTATTGGAGGCACATATGTGCCCCATCGGTTGTGAGTGCCACTTTTGGGCACTTATATGCATCCATGGGGTGGCGCTTAGGTGGAACTCCTTTAAAAAAGAATTTAACTTTTCTATTTTTTACGTTTTCTTCCCTTCTTTGTCGGGTTATGCATGGAGGATTCTCATGGGTCCTCAAACCACGAGAAGACATGAAGGAATGGAAATAGACTTTCTTACATCAGGGTGGACACTGGGGGTGCTCCTTATTGGGCAAAAATCACCGCCAGGGGCTGGGTAAGGCCCCGACGGTTTAAAACTCAATTTTGTGTTTGGATGCCTGTAGAAATGTTTTTACTGATCTGAAAGCTACAAAAAATTATGTATCGCTAAAATTCATCTACGTAACTCAAAAATTAACATTCTGGAGGTTTTAATTTGGGGATTTTAGCACTGACAGGTGTCCTAGACCTCTGCATAGATGGATTGGTCTGAATCAAATTTTCTCAAAATGAGCATGGGATATTTTGATCACTACCCTTGACTACAAGAGGCTATGAATAGGTGGAGTATGATCTCTAAACACTATAATGTACGTTAAATGTATCGTTGTGTCAGAATTAATATCATCTCACGATGAATTCTCCTGGGTTAAGCTGAATTGGTACCAATCCTGATTCCGTGCTCGAGGCACATAACAGGAGAACCTATCAGATATCTTGGTCTACGAGAGGCTGAACACAGTTCTGTATCATTCAAGTGGACATCCTCCAAACGTGGCATCAAAAATTGATGCTAACATGCATAATAATAGAGCTCCATGATTAGAATGTTTTTGATAATTGCATACGTATCATATGTCTCGAGGAAAGTACTTTTGATTCCCAACTTGATCAGACCAACATATGTTTTATTAGCTTATTGTGATATAGAGTATGAAAGGCTTTCCCAACCAGAGGGATTATAATATATTTGTGGTATGGTTTTTCTTTGTAATTAAGTCATTTGTCTTTTCTTCTTCTCTTAGAGGAATCATTGTAATACTCTTGGTTTTGTGTAACCTCTATTTCCACTTTGTATTACCTATAGAATAATGTTGATCTCTACAAGTCAAGTTATTCTTGAGCCCTTTCTCTAGTCTTATGTTGACCTCATTTTAGGTGAGGTCTTTTCTCTTCTTAGTGCTTAGGATCTAGCCATAGGTTTTCCCTTTGACTATCTTAGAGGACTAGAAATGGAGCCCACCACTTAGAAATTCAAACACTTCTTAACTCTCCTTGAACTTCACAAATGACCATAAACCTCCAAGCCACTTGGAAGGTTAAAAGTCAAATGTGGAGGTTCAAAGATGAGTTTCTATAGGACTCTTTGGCCTTAGGATTACCCTGGTTGATGGTCTTGGTGAGGGTAAGCTTACACACACCACACTCCTACACACATTCCAAATCCTAAAACCACTCTTACCCAACTTGGCTTCCTGACTCATGTAGGAAACTCATATGGATGGACCTCAACCCCTAAGCCCCTGGCTAAGAGGGATAGGAACAACATATTGAGTACCTAAAATGAGTCCTCTCGTGGCTCTTGTGAGCTTAATATGGCTTCATGTCTCAAATAAAATGGTTTTATTTTACTCACACTTAATTAATCTTCATTTTTCCAAATTTCAATTTTTGACCCCCGGGGCCCTAAACCCACCAAAGCTACCAAATACCCTTGAAATTGCCCAAAATTCTCAAAAACTGCCCAAATTACCAAAATTCCTTAGAAATCAATCCTAAACACTCCCCACCACTCAAATTAGTCATCCATGGCCAAATATACCAAAATTTCCAAAAAATACCCCCCAATACCCAAAATACCCTTTTTGGCCCAAAAAATCTAAAAATTCCAAAATTTTTCAAAAAATTCCATAAAATCCAAAATATTCCTAATTTCATTTTGTTCAACTTCTACATACCCCAGTTTTGTCAATTTAACCCAATTTGATCAAAAAATCCCAAATTAGCCATTAAGGCCCAAAATGACAAACAAACCAATCCATCCCAAATTCAACCCAAATGTCCCCCAATTTTCCCCAAATTTGTTTTGAAACCTTCCTGACATCCTCACAAACCAAAATCTACATTAATTTACCCCAAAGTTGAACCCAAACTTCACTCAAGCCTGACTCAAACCAAAATTCTTCAAATTGGCATAAACCAACCATGAACCCAAACAAGCCCAAATCCCAAAATCAAGACCTAACCAAATTTGGAAACTTTTGTAACACTCCCATAAACCTTTTGCAACATTAATTTCACATCAAAACCAACATGAACCCAACTTTAGCCCAAGTTAGCCCAATTTGACCCACTTTGACCATATTACTAAAATGACCCAAATTAAATCCAATTCAAGCCCAAATTACCCCAAACTTGTTCCAAATCACTCATGGCACATTCCTAAACTAAATGCAACACTTATTTGACATAACCTTTTACCAAATTTTTATCCAAAATTTCATTTTAAAATCGAAAATCTCATCCCCTTAAAACATTTTAAAAGCCCATCTTTTAACAAATTTAAAAGCCCAAGTCTTCAATCTAAGCCCACATGACATTTGTTTCCATCATCCAATTCATTAAAATCATCCCTCTAAAGTTTCAATTCATGATTAAATAATTCTAAATAAAGCCTCATGATAATTCCATCAAAAATACCCAAAATTCCAAAAATCCTTTTTCATGAAATAAACCAAGCCATTCCCAAGCCACATTGAGCCATGAAGCCATGGGCAAGCCATATGCAAGCCTTGGGAGCCACTTTACACATCACCATGCCATTAATTGCAAAAGGAGGAGCCTCTTTTAAACCCCCTTAAAAAGTTTTAACCCTTTTAATGCTTCACCTTAACCCATGATTAATCCAAATATTCATGGATGGGGACCTCACCACCTTCTCTTGGCTGAACCCACTGATTTCCCTCAGCCCAAAATTAGACCTTGGTGGGTGCACCAAACCCATTTCCATGGCTTGACCAAATTGAGCCCAAAATACCCCCTTACCCCTTTCCATTTGCATCAAGCTCTTTACACATGGCCAACCTCCATTGATTGCACAAGACTCAATCCCTGGACTCGCTGAGTCAGATGGTGACTTGACCTTGGCTGGACCACCACCTGGGTCGCCGGAAAGCACTAGGCTGAGAGCTCCATGTGAGCCAAAAAATTCAAAACTCCCTTGCTGAGCTGTCCCAACCCCAGTGGACACCAGGGCTCTTCTTCTCCTCCCCTAGGCAGCTGATCCCAACATCCAATTGCCTCTGGGAAGCCCCATAGCCATGGCTATTTAAACTCCTCACCTCCACGGCCAAAAGGTTGAATGCACTGGTCCTTAATGAAACCCTGTCAAATTGGTTCCAAACTCCTCTCCTAACCTAGAGCAGTTGATCCCCACTGAAATCCAGTCCTAAAATCCTCTCTGTGAGCTCAATTTCTGAGCTCAATTTTAAACCCAGAAACAGGACACTTCACCACAGTGAGCCAATCTTCAAATTGATTGACTCTACACCATCACCAGACCAAGAGAAGAAGTTCCCCAGTGAAAGCCCCCTCACCAGGCCAGCCATTCTTTCTACCGGCCAGAGGTCGAAATCAGTCTTGGTGGAAGTCAGGTATAGGTATTTCACCACAGCTCCAGGCTTCATCCCTAGCTTCCTTGGACTCCAATGAATGTGCCGAGCCTCTCTGATTGAAGCTGCACTTCTCAGAGCCAAGGTATTGAACTCTTCCTTCCTGAGAGCTTGTTTCGATTCTTTATTTTGTTTGAGTCCACTTCATAGCATCATAGCTGTATAGATGTGTCTTGTTGAGACGAGTCCATAGAGTCCAAGATCATGAGATTTGGTGGAGAAATGAGGGAGATCTTAGGGATTTAGTGTGGACGGTTCTCGGGTAAGGGCACTCGGGGACGATGAATGGATGTCGTCCATTTGTGCATGTATCGAATGAACGATCCAGATTGCGCCGGACCGGAGCACGGGATGAGACCGCGGGGCCTCGTGGCGCTGAGGTGGAAGGCGGCATCGAATCGAGGTGCGCCGCGTGGAGTTTCAGAGCTGTCGAGGTTGAGTTGGTGCCGCGCTGGATAAGTAGGAAAATAGGGGATTTTTCTATTTAATTAATTCAGCAAACTTTGAAAAATCATATCTCTGCATAAAAAAATCATAAAAATAAAATAAAAATACCCTCTTACTCAGTGAATAGAGGAGAATAATGTGGAAAAAGAATTAAGTTAATTTGTTGAGTCTATGATTTTTAATGATTTAAATACTTTTTGTGATTTTTTAATTCTCCACTTGCATACGTAATTCATCATGGCATGAAACCATAGGGCTTTTGTAGCCTCTGTTCTTGGGAACATTCCTTGAATTTTCCAAGACCAGAGGCTATCTCTATGGAGAGTTATCTAATTTCCAAGTTTATGTGTCTGTTTTGGTATTTTAATTCTAATAATTAGTATATTGCTTAGAAAATTTTAGAAAATTTAGGGGAGGTAGCTTATGACCAGGGGACCCTAGGAAAATTATGGTTTGATTTAATTCCTTAAAAATAACCCTAATTAGCCAAAACACATAAAACTGAATTTTAATTAATTAGGGATAACCACACATTAAAATCACTTGAAGATAATTCTCCATTATCACTTAGGATGCAGAGAACCTCACATAAAGATTTCAAATCAATTGGAAATAATTTAACCCATTAAATGAATTAATTAAGTGACATAGCCATTTTGAAGATTAAAAAATTCATAAAACCCAAAATACACTTCAAAAATTCACCAAATTGGTTTTGTGAGCTCTCTGATATCAGAGAAGTCCAAAAAAATTAAAATTGAAATTTTCTAAAAATTTTCATTTTTTAACTCTATTTTTAATATTTTAATAATTAAAAATTATAAAAGGTCACAAAAACATAAAAATTCATCAAAATGCCACATTTGGTCTCCTAATCACTTAGGAACAATCAAAATCTTTTTCCAAATTCTCTAAGTTAAAATATGAATTTTTAAAGGCTTAAGACAATTTTTAATATTGAAAATGGATTTTCCAACCTTTTCAATAAATTAAATCTAATAAATCAAAGAAAAATCAGAAAAGTATAAAATTTATTTCTCTGGACTCCTTGAGGTCAGAGAGTTTTAAAAAAAATATAAAACTCAATTTTTAACATTAATTTTATTTTATAATTAATTAACACTTCAAAATTTAAAATAATTATAATAAATTAAATATAATTCAAAAAATCACCAAAATTGGTCTAGGTGAACCACTGGTCAGTAAGAACATCCCATAATTTTTCTAAGGACGGAAACCTTACCTTGGTCATGTTGTTGAATTTTCATTGAAAATCCTTATTTTTATTAAAATAATTATACAAATTAAATTAAAAATAAAAAAAGCACTTTTTCTTCTCTAATGTCTTAATTGACAGGTGAGTGAGGTGACATAAAAATTCCAAGTTCATTTGAGCTCAATTTAGTGAGTTATGAAATGAATATGCTTAAAAGGGCATAATGGTAATTAACGATTTTTAACCCTAATTAATACCTTAGGCTTAATCAAAGGGAGGGTAAAACATCTGATCTTAATTCTCTTTTAAATGATTGAAAACTGGGAAATTAACATGTAGAAACCCATTAATTATCTTGAAAACATTCAAAGTGAATCTCAATTAATTAAATAATTGAAATTTTTTGGAAAGATAATTAAAAGTTTGGACTGTTAAAATGGGGATATAAGTTAGGAAGATTGCAATCATTTAATTTAAAATCCCTAAATGAATCACTCCAGTAATATTCAACTTTTAATTAATTTTAAAGACATGATGATTAAAGTTAATAATTAAAAAAGGAAATAATCTCTAATTAAATTAAAGCTTAAAACATTAAATGATTTTATAATCAAATTAAAAATAAATTTAAAACATTGAAATTAATATGAAATCACTTGAGAACAAACTTGAAACAAATTTGAAATATTAAGTGATATTAAAATAATTCATAATTAAAAATGTGAAAATTAAACCAATTAAAGTCAACCCAAAACGATATGATGAATTCAAATCAAATTTAAATCATCAAAATTTTATGAAATTCAATAATTTAAACACTTCTTTCAATTTAAGTAACTTAAAACACTTAAAAGAAAATCAAACTGAATTTTGAAATTGAATTATCTTAAATCAGCAATTCAACTTTAATTAAAGATGGTTAAATTCCTCAATAAACTAATATGCACCTGGAGGCTCTCACATTTATAACCCTTAAACGGAGTATCAGGTGAAATGTCACTTCACTCACCGGATAATCAAACGTCCAAATTCACTGAGCAAGTAGTAAAAATTAATTAAGATCCTTGGATGATTAACTCACCTGTACAATAAAATTCATTTGGATTCGAAATAATCACAGAAGCATTGAAAAGATGTTTGGGACTCATCCTAAGCACTTTCTCAATATGATGAGATGTTTAGAAGAATAATTGAACTTAATTGTTCTTTGGTGAAGAAAATCATCCTTAACAAAACATAAGAACCTAGACGTCATAGGAATTGACTAGCAATAGGATTAGGATTTTTGTAGACAACCGGGACCTTCCCTTAGCTTTACCTAGGTGTTTTCCATGAAATATATAAATGCTCTGACATGTGTTTTAAGTGCAGCCGGGAATGACGAGAAGTCCCTCCAGGTACGCTTTTATTTTATTGCAATTTATTTATATGCGCTGTACTTTCTTTCTTGCAAAAACTTGCATGTTAAATAAGAATGTCACCCTGCATGAAAACTGAAACTTTTTAGGATAGCCACAAAACTAAAACCTAAAACTAAATTAAAATCAATACAAGATAAAAATTCACCGCCATAACATTCAAAAGATAAAATAACTCAAAATTTAATCACAAACAGAACAACAAAACTACAACTACAACTAAATTAAAACGTTTCGTTGGATGATCGGGAATCCCTCGGATGATGTAACCCACGTGTTGCTAACGAGATTTCCCACGGTCTAAATGAAAGTGTGGAACTCATTCAGTTGAGTTTAGCAAATTCATTTGGACTAAGTGAATCCGATGAAAATAGCGGTGTCGGGATGACAGAATCATGGGATCTTAATCGGTTCTGTTTAATCAACTTTAAGATTTGTTTTAATTAAAACATTAAGACATTTGAACCTTTAGACCCTTTTCTAAACCAAAACACTTCTCTCATCTCTTGATTACCACTTTCTAAAACCAAAACCTCAGCAACAACAAGGAGCTTGGAGCATAGTGGGCAGCACGACCATCTTCATCAGCAAAACTTGGATCTACATCAGCAAAACCTTTCTTAGAAATAAATAACCATGCCATAGGATTTCGAGGTAGTTTTTCTAGTGCAACATAAACTCTCAACTTTTTGTTAAGCATTTGCATAATTGTGTTATGCAAATTAAGCCCTAACCGGTCTTAGGACTCCGAGGTAGTCGTTCAGTGAGACATAAACCCTCACATCTTCAAGGCTATTTGTATGATCATATCGTACAAGTATAAGTCTTAATTAGTTAAAATTGGCAGGATTGAAACATTAAATAATATTCTCAAATTGAAGCCAAATCATAGGATAGTTTGAGAAGTTGCCAAGATTCCTCTTGGATCCTCAGTTTCTCCTACTTCTCTTCCTTTGGACTATTAAAAATAACTGTTCCAAATTTGATCCATTTCCTGTTGAAATTTCCAAAATCCAATTTGTTTGAAACCTTAAACTTTGAAATTCTTGAGAGCAAAACCACTGATCATTATCGAGAGTTTTCTTAAATGATTCCCTTCATTTAAGATGTAATTAACTATAGGGCTTGCCCTTATAGGGAACTTTAAGAACATATGTAATATAAACCCCGCTTAATTCCTTTATATTAAGCGAGGGAACTCTGTCGACTTATAAAATTAGTTCACGGACCAAACGGATGTCACAAATCTTCTAGTTTATTTAATCGAGCCCCATCATCAAACAATGCGTCTATTCTGCGGGACAGATACACAGTTTGTGGTGCGGTGCTCGTTTATATAAACTATTCGGGATGTGAGATTAGTTTGATTTCATATCTTAAAATTTTTAAACTTAAAATTATTTTTCAAAATCAAATGCTACTTTCTAAATTATATATATACATTTAAATTAAATTTAAAATCTAAAATTCGCCGACAATTTTATAGGCGACCCCCTTTTCAAAACACTTAACCTAAAAATATGTCGACATCTTATCCACAGAAGGATATCATCAGCGAAAAACATACACCACTGTACATCCTCCTATGAATGTCCAAAAAGAGCATCCATAACTTGAGCAAGAAGATATGGGCTTACAGTTGATCCCTGATGTAATCCAATTGAATAAGAAAATACTTGGTCAATACTCCTACTATTCAAACACAAGTAACAACTCTAGCCTACATATCTTTAATGACTTGAATATAAATCATACCAACACCTCTAACTCTAAACTTCACTTTAAACTTTATTGTAAAGGTTTTCTAAATCAATAAAAATCATGTTGATCATCCTTATCCTCTCCGTACTTCTCCATCAAGCCTTTCAAAAAAATTATGAGAAATCTTTACATCACGTCTTAACCTATGTCCAATTTCTCTCTCCCATAATTTTAATGTATGAAAAATTAACTTAATTCTTCTATAACTTGCACACTTGTGAATCTCCTTTATTATTTATAATGGGGACCAAAAACACACTTACTTCACTCCTTAGACATATTTTTAATTTTTTAAAATAATATCAAAAATTTTAGTAAGCCCATAAACTCTCAAATCCCCTACATGTTTTTACACAATATCATCATGTCGTGCTAATTTTTCACCTATATTTTTCTTTAAAACTTCATGAACTTCAATTTTAATCCTAAAAATAAAAAGTTTTATTATTATTAAAATAATATCAAAATTAATTTATTTAAAACAAAATATACAAATTAATCGCTTTATATAATTTATAGATACAGTATAAATGAATATAAAAAGTTAAATATACAAAGTTTTTTAATTCCAAAATTAATTAGATGGCTGATTAGAAGGGTTGAACCAAATCGGCCAATAACGAGACCAAGGTCTTGTTATTGCATATTTGCATTCCCTCCCCGTCCGCCGCCTATAAAACTCGGCCTCCATTCTCACGCCATGTTATCCCTCTCCAACATCTCACTACCCCTTCCTTCGCCCTCTCCCCATTTTCAGGCGCAATGGACTCCGTCGCAACATGGGGTCTTACCTCTCTCTCCTCTGTCGATCCAGAGATCCACGACCTCATCGAAAAGGAGAAGCGCCGGCAGTGCCGCGGGATCGAGCTCATTGCCTCCGAAAACTTCACTTCCTTCGCCGTCATTGAAGCCCTTGGCAGCGCGCTCACCAACAAATATTCCGAGGGCATGCCCGGCAACCGCTACTATGGCGGCAACGAATTCATTGACGAGATTGAGAACCTCTGCAGATCCCGCGCTCTCAATGTTTTCCATCTTGATCCCGAGAAGTGGGGCGTCAACGTCCAGCCTTACTCTGGCAGCCCGGCTAATTTCGCCGCTTACACCGCGCTCCTTAATCCCCATGATAGAATAATGGGCCTCGATCTGCCCTCAGGCGGCCACCTCACTCATGGATACTACACAGCCGGTGGGAAGAAGATCTCTGCCACTTCGATCTACTTTGAGAGCTTGCCGTATAAGGTGAATTCCTCGACGGGGTACTTGGATTATGACAAACTCGAGGAAAAAGCCTTAGATTTCCGCCCTAAGCTCATAATTTGTGGCGGGAGTGCGTACCCGAGGGATTGGGATTATGGGCGGTTCAGATCCATTGCTGATAAGGTCGGGGCGCTGCTGCTCTGCGACATGGCTCACATCAGTGGCCTTGTTGCTGCGCAGGTACGGTTTGTCTCTTCGATTCAATTGTAGTGCTGTTTTTCTTGTATTGTTTCTCATATCGCTTTTCGTAGCTTATTTGTTTGGATTTGGATATATAAAGCTGCTTGGATCTTGGCGTGTGAGCTTACTAAACTTTTGGTTTGTGAGTTTTTTAACGGGATTTGGAAGTATGTGATTTGGATCTGAGTTAAGGTGATTAGAAAATTGGCTCTCTCTCTCTCTAGTTTGCTCTAATTTGGTTTCTTCGCTTCTAACCAAAGTAGGTCTAGCTATCATAACCTCTGTTTTTTTTAGAAAATAAAAAGTGGAAGTTTTGTGTGGTCTCTATGTAATTGCCCCTTTTTTTTAATTTGACTTCTAAGTTAATCAATATTGAATCTTGGAATTTATTCTTACTTCCATTTTACTTCTTGCGCGCTGAAAGTATTCTTGAGCATATGATCTTGCAATTCGTGTGTTCCATTTTAGTAAACTTCATCCTTATTCAAGATCAAAAGCGGGTTATAGATTCAAGAAGGGTAGTGCATGCTGGTTTGAATCAGACAATGCGGAAGTTGAATTGAAATTGAGTCATATACATCATGTAATTTTGGAATCTCAGTTGTCTAAACCTCCATTGCCATCTTTAATGCAGGAAGCTAATGATCCATTTGAGCACTGTGATATTGTCACAACCACAACGCACAAGAGCCTCAGAGGTCCCAGAGCTGGCATGATCTTCTACAGGAAGGGCCCAAAGCCACCTAAGAAGGGACAACCCGAAAATGCAATTTATGAATTTGAAGACAAAATTAACTTTGCAGTATTTCCTTCCCTTCAAGGAGGTCCTCACAATCACCAAATAGCCGCATTAGCTGTCGCACTTAAGCAGGCCTCATCACCGGGATTCAAGGCTTATGCTAAGCAGGTTAAGGCAAATTCTGCCGCCCTTGGAAACTATTTGATAAAGAAGGGATACAATATTGTTACCAATGGGACAGAGAATCACCTTGTCCTTTGGGATCTTCGCCCTCTTGGCTTGACTGGTATAATTAGCTGCTCATGTTTTTCACAGATTGATCAGTTAGATGCTATATATGCTAATTTCTGTTTGAATTTTCTTTCATATTTGCTCCTTGCTTGTTTATAGGGAACAAGGTAGAGAAGGTTTGCGATCTCTGCAACATAACACTCAACAAAAATGCTGTTTTTGGTGACAGCAGTGCTTTGGCTCCTGGAGGCGTCCGTATAGGTATTTAACTTAAATTTTTATGGGATTTCCTTATTTTTATGAAGTATTCTATGCTTTGTTTTGTCATGAATCATGATACGTATGCAATTATCAAAAATCATTCTACTTGTCAGCCATTCTAGATTGTTTAGGCTTTAGACTATAGTTCATCTGAATGTTAATAACAACTAATATCATGCTTCTTTAATGGATTTATTGTGTTTTTTACAATCACTACCGATGATATTTCACAGGTGCTCCTGCCATGACCTCCAGAGGATTGCTCGAGAAGGATTTTGAGCAAATTGCAGAGTTTCTCAACCAAGCAGTAACCATTACCCTGAACATCCAGAAGGAACACGGTAAGCTCCTGAAGGACTTTAATAAGGGCTTAGCGAACAATGAGGATATTGAGAAGCTCAAGGCTGCTGTAGAGAAGTTTTCCGCTTCATTTGACATGCCCGGCTTTCAAACTTCTGAAATGAAATATAAGGACTAGACTTGTACGTCTCTCACCTAATATTACATCTTCCTTTGTATTTCTGAGTTATCTGTCTCTATATGGATTTGTTTATCATCTCTCTTTTTTTTTGGCTATCCAATTATTTGAACTTTTTTTTGTTTGGGTCATAATGCTGGAATTTCCGGAAATAAGAATTCATGATTTCTGATCAGTTTCTTTTATGAATTGCTTGAGAAATTTTATGACGATGACATAAATGAGTGTGATTGTTTTCAATTTATGTGATTCTCATTATCTAGTTGCAATTAATGCAACTACCGCGGTCTGTAAATAACTCGAACAGGGTGCAGAGAAATGCAAAATCACTAAACTCAGTGACAGAAGATTTTTTGAATAAAAACAAATTTCTGAAGTTCTGAAAGAACTATAGTGGAGGAGGCTGAATGCACAACTCACTCATCTTTGTGTTATACAGTGCCTAAAATTTCTTTACATTCTATGTGAATTTCATTGCAATCTCAAATTCTAAAGGTATGAGTTAACAGTTTTCTTAAATTAATTTTTGAGACTAAGGGTCTGTTTGGCGCAGCTGCAGATTATCCAGATTATCAGGATAAACGAACTATCACGATAATATCTTGATCAATGAGTTGATCCGGATAAATTATCTGTCTGTTTAGTTTGACGTTTGGAAAACAGTGATTCTGATTGTTTGTGAATGAAAGACTATTATGCTCTTGAAATAAATAAACTGTTGAGCTATTTGGTTTCTGCGGTTTAAAAACAACTTATTCTCAGTTTTTGTAGAAAAATAACAATTTCTCCTTCTATTTATTAATAAAATTTAGGTTCTCCTTCTATTCAATTCGAGGTAAGACAGATTATAAAACAAGAGCTAAAAAAGAGAGAATAGTGAAATTATCTTCACTTTCATATGACCCTTAAGCATGTAAGCTATCTAACACCACCAACGTATCATGTGCCTTTTCATATCAGCGGTTGCTCTACAAGAGAAGGGCCATCCAAGCTACAACATAACTGCAGTAAACGTAAGTTTATAATTTATATCTGAAAAGAACAGTAACAAACAATTTAACATATATGAAGCAAGCCATCTCACCAGTTGGGAATTAGATTCAATAGCAAACATTTTATACCTGAATAAAAAACATAGCAGCAAAGCATCATATAAAATATGCAATTCTGTTTTGCGATACATCACATCTCAAATCCAAAACATAGCATTCTGTAGTAGAAAGCAGTGGCAGTTTTCTCCCTTAGATCTGCTGATTCATAAGCAGGACAGAACATAGATGCATAAGTAGAAATTAGAGAACATAATTTCAAATGTCATATCCATGTAATTTCAATCTATGTAATTTCAGATGTCATAACTATGTAATTTGAAATCCATACTTAGCAACCAGAAGTGAAATGAATTCAAAACAGAATTGCCAATTCACCTCATCCCATATATTCAGCTTAAATGAAATCATAATATAAAGCTAATGCAATTCACCTCATCCCATATATTGCCAATTCATTTAAGAACTCTGCAGCAGGACTCACGATTCATCAAAGAATCATATAAACTATGCAATTCAATTGGAAATTTGATTCCTGACTGAAACCAAGCATTATACCATACATTGAGAAAGAGGAGAAGAGAGAGATAGATGTGGATGGAAGGGGCCAGCCTTCTCACCTGAATGGGAGTTTCTGACCCCAATGGCAACATTGATACCTATGCAAGCTTCCACAGCATGTATAGCTAAATATCACATCTCAGACTCTACCAGGTGCATCAGGTAACAAATAAAAAAAACGATTTTTGTATAAGCCAAACTCATAATTGAAGTGTGAGTCATTGAAGTGTAAGCCAAACTCAATTCTTCCTACATTGTAGTATAATAATAATGCAAACTTCATTCATTCTTTTTCTTCCCCAATAAGCACCATCCAACAAGTGAAGATGCTTAAAGTCTGTCTTTGAATGTCCATATGGAACCTCAAGAATTTCCCATAGGGTTGCAACTCATATATCACCCAAAAATTTGCTATAAATGAATATCACATCCCAGAAACTCAGAGTTGCCATCAAACAATAGGATGGGGAGAAGCAATCCATCCAGAAACTCATTCCATTACAGTAAAGCAAGTTTTGAGGATCACCCATAAGAAATAGAAAAGAATTAAGTGTTATGTATACAAAACCTCATTCCATCACAAATTCCTTCAACTATAATAATGCAAACAACTTGCAAAGTACGGAAGTAGTTATTGCATCAAATTCTTATAAGATCGATCTCAATGAATGGTGAGTAATTAATAAAGCAGACATTCACACTACTAGATCTATTGGAAGAATTACGAGCTCAATATACCCAAAAAAAAATGAAATTGAGTATTGACTGCTACATAAAAATGAAATTAACAAGGTTCCATACATATAATAATATACTCATCATTTGCTATAACAAGGTCCCATCTAACTGTAATCCAGCCATAACAGTATCCAGCCATAAAAAATCAAATGCTAAGAGGAATTTTATGTCACATGCCAATAGTATGCAGTAAAGGGAAGGGGAAAATAAGTTCATAACTTCTCTCGCGAGCCGAACATAGGCTTTTCCAAAGGGAAAAAGAAGTTCATAACATCCACATTGTTATGCACACGAGAACAGAAGGGAAAATAACAGTGCACATATATCTCTCTTTCATAACTTCTCCTGGCAGAGCAGAAGAAAATGTTTCCTTGGATTGAAGAAAAGCCAATGAAAAATGATTTTTAGGAGAGTGAGAGAGATGTCGGGAGCAGAGGGAGAAGAGGGAGAAGAGGAAGAAGGAGATGCTTCCTAGCGCAGTTAAGGGAAGAAGAGGGAGTTGCGGCTCGGCGTAGAGAGGATAGTTACCTGAGAAGCCGACGATGGAGGGAGGAGAAGGGGTGCTGCGAGATCACTGCGGGATCGGGAAGGAAGACGGAGAGGGAGACGAGGTGTGCGGGATCGCGACAAGGGAAATGACGCGAGGGCAATTTTCGTCTTTGGACGAAATGAATCGCGGATCGCGGGTAGGACCCCGCGATCCGCCTCTAAGCAGTAATACATAATCCCGATTCCTCAAAAGTTGTTCAGTTGGTATTTCCAAACAGAATGGTGGCATTTTCAAAACGCCACCACAGCAAATGGGATTTCCAAACGCACCCTAAATGAACTCCAATTTTTTATGTGATTGCAATCTAAATGATCATTTTATCAAAAGATAATTTAAATGCACTGAGAAGGTTAAGATCTAAGTTCATATGATCTCAAACAATTCAAGAGAATCAAGTCATAAGAAGTTGGCTTACCTCCCTATGCAATTTTTTTTCATATTATAATTGAATGTCATCTAATAATTTAATATTAATATGCATATAAATTTAATACAATTTTTTTTTCAATGCATTAGTTTTTTAGTACTTGTTATTATTTTATAGTAAGAAAGTTTACTTGTAACTTATTTATTATTTTATTTAATTTGTATAAATTAGTTAGAAGCTAATTTGAAATCTATTTTCTTGCACATTTATTTAAATTCCCAAAATCATTTGTTAAAAGTTTCAAATTTTAACTTGTTTATTTTATATGAAAAATTAAGTATAAATAAAAATTTTAATTTTTTATGGAAAATTAAGTACTTTTATTCAAATTTTTAGTTTTAAAATTAATATAAACAAGCAAGTAAAAATCAAGTATGAACATTAAAAATTTTAAATAAGCAAAGTATGACATATATGTGAAAGTTTGCGTCCAGCTCGAATTGAATATAAACAATTTGTGGTTCGGCTAAGCCAAGTTCAAACCTTGATATACTTAACCTGAAACAGCTCAATTACAACTCTTTCTTTGATATGAATTGTTTAATTTTTTTCCCAACAAATTACTCGTATAAAGCTTGAGTAAGCCTTGTTTATAACTAGTTTATTTTGTTAAACAAGTTGTTCGTTAATAAGCTTGATAATCTTTATTTTAACCAAGTTCGACTCAGGCTCAAACAGGATATTTATAAACGAGCTTGATCCCAAACATAGACTTAAAAGCTCAAATCATGCTCAAGCCGAGCTCGAACAAACTTTTAATAAGAGAATTTGTATATGTATAATTGGCCATCATGAGCTACTAACTGGTCCACGAGCCCTCCTGACCATAAACATATTTAATGGACTTTCTGAAGGCCCGCGAGGACCACTCTGCTTCATAAGGGTGACCCACACACTTCGCTTATCAAGTAGATCCATCAAAATTATTTTGTTATACTAGTTTAACAGACTGACCAACACACTGTAATCCGGAGGAAGCAGAGGAGGGAGCCAACTGGAAGAAGACAAATAGATGGGCTATTGAACTTCCAAGAAGATCCTTTCCTTTCTATTCGTCTCTTTCAGTTGCTCTTACTAACTCTCACAAAATAAGGAGTTCGGGTTTGGGAGCCCATAATCCATTTTCTTCTTTCATCTTCTTCCTACACATGACTCCCTCGACTTGTGTGAGCCCATGAACGTTACCGAACCCTTTGTCCTTGAAAGATTAAAAAAAGCTCGAGATCAAATAGACACCTACTTGACTCTCCTCAGTTCTTTTACAACCCTAATTGCATCTATGAGTATCCTTTCTATAATAGATTAGATTAAACATAATTGATGATAGAATATTTCAAATTATTGAAGTTTTTGTGACACTTATAGATCTAAATTTGTGATTGATATATGGTATTTTATTGCTCTTAGGAAGGAGAATATTAGCAGCATAATTTCATAATTTTCTAACAACTGCAAATTTGATCACCGGAAGTTTTCAAATTTTTATGATTTTGCACAACTCTAATTTTTGAATTGTCAACAACATTGGATTGCTTTTGAAGAAGATAAAAGTGTGGGGGTGGGGGCTCAAGATTGAAATATGATCATTAATCCTAATTTCTCTTCTAATTTTTTTTCATTATTATTTAGAATGATTTCGCTAACAAATTCTTGACATATTAACTCAATTGCTCTCATAAACTTTAAAATGCTACCTTATTATATTGACCAAGTAGTATGCTTATGGTGATCAATATCACATTTCTAATGGACCAATATTATCGTTTGATGGTCGGTCGTTTGGCCTTCATAGATCAATCAAGCGAACTCTTAAAGCATAACAATCCAATTAACTTGTATATTATGTGAGACCACAATCTAATACATCCATATTCAATAAGAATGAAGATTATGCCAATATAACTTTTTAAATAGACTATTTTTTTATTCAATATTGTGAATTCTAAGCTCGTGAGTTGTAAAGAAATTCAAAATCGTATAAACTTCTATTGCATATGAATAACTGGACGTCATGGGCCCATGATGGATCAAGTGGGCTTTCATAGACTAATTTGTGGCTTATGGATCTCTGGAGGATGACATGATATAGAGCCCATAATGAGGTGTAATCCAAATATCTCTTCATCCATGAGGTCCAGCTGAACTACCAGCAAAACTAATTGTCAAAATGGTATGTCGAATTAAGCTGATAAACTGACCTAGCATATTAGTTTATTTATCTAGCCTCACCATCAATCACGGACGTGCCTATGATAAGAGGTGTATTTACATTATTTTCATGCTTCAATAACATATTTATTCCAAACTTATCATGATTTTATGTTTGTGGAAGGTGTTTTGGTGATCTTTTGCAGGTTATAGGAATTGAATACATATTACGATGCTAAACGATGAAGCAGGAAAAATTTATGTACTGGCGCAATTTCGTAAATATGCGACATAATTATGCTATGCTTATTATCAGTCTAGTGTAACAAAAAAAGGACCAGGTGTAGCTAAGTCGGCCTACAACATAGTTACATAGTGCACATTGCAGCTACATTGCTGATAGCCGAAGGATTGATTTGACAAGGATTTTCATCAAAGCTAGGGCTTTAGCTATATAAGCTGAACTTGGGCATGAACTAGTGGGGGTTGTTGGCTGGTTTGAGGCTTTCTTCTTGTTGTTTCAGGGTTCTCCATTCCCTTCCTCTTTCTTTAGGGGAGAAACTCTTAGGGATACTTTTTTGTTGAGAGTTTGTATATGTTGTGAGGAGAGAGTGATTCTATTTGCAAAAGGAATATCTATAGAAAAAATATATTAAACGGAGCAAATCACGGTGTATTGCAAGGCTTAATTAGCTCTTGCTTGATTTATTTATACCTCTTACATTATTTCCTTTTTATGTCCATAATAATAATTTTCATAGTTATTTTCTCATAGTTAATCTAATTTTTGTAGAAAAGTTGATTGGGTTTTTAGGAAATTACAACCGAGATAGGAGACGAGATGATTCATAGAAAATTCTGCATGGTTAAGTCACTCATAAATGTAATATAGTTTATAATTCTTCTTATGACCTAACCATAGGCTAAGGAGTACTCGTCTCTAGTTGTCAATAGTAAAATAGGACTTTCTAGAAAAATGTGAAGAAATTATTAGACTAGTGTCATAAGAGCGTGAACCTTTCTTATCTAATAAGGTTTAATAAAAACTTATTTTTATGTCTTTTATGTTTTCAAAACTTTTATTCTTTGCACAACTAACACTTCAAACTAGATTCAGAAATTTAGTCAACTAGAAATTTACATGTTACAAGAATTTGAAAAGTCTTCTCATGGGATCGATATGGGGACTTATAATTCATATATTATTTGGTTGACGTGTACTTACATGATTGGCAGATTATTTTGCAATAAATTTGGACATCAAGTATTTTTGTGTTGCTAACGAGAAAATGAGTCAAAATTTATAACTTTAGAAAAATTTTAGTTGAAACACTTTGGGTCTATTTGGGGCAGCTACAGCTTAATAATAAAGTGTTGTGCAGTAGCTTGCCATAAGAAGTTATTCTAGAAAAGTTGACTTTATTTTTTTACAGTTTGAAAACAGCTATGTTATAGCTGTTTTTGGATAAATGATCATTTTGCCTCTATATATAATAATGTTGTTTACAACAGGACTATTCATATTAGTACTTTATGTACTTTAAAAGCAAATATCTACTGCACAACAGTATAAAATAAAGATAGCCACCTCACTTAGTAGTGAATAGCATGACTACTAAAATTAAGAAAAAGACTATTAAAACAACAATTAATTATATGATAATATTATTTTTAAAATATAGACGACGTATTTCACGAACTAAGCCAGGCTTCAGGGATACTCTCCACATCCGATCACTCTTAGTGGTGGAATCTTCTTGCCTTATTGTCCACCGAAAATAGTAACAGTTGTTCATGGTTCTCCGTCAGCGCATGTAAAACTCTCTCGTAGCAATGCGGCTGACATGAAATTAGCAGAGAACTTTGAAGTCCACAGTTGCAGTGCAATCCTCGGGAGGTACCAAAAATTTTCGACCTCGTCTTTCCTGAATGCTTAAAAAACATACTCATAGAAATAACATAAGTACAAATTGATAGAAAAAGTAATTAATTGTAGTTTTATCCAGCTGTGAGGTCTAAGAGAACTCAGTATATAAACTAACGAATCTATTACTGTAAGAAGACTACAGATCTTATAAAAAAGGGTACTTTGTTGCCTTTAACCTACGTAATACCAAGCTCGTGTGTGTCACATATTCATATCACCAAAAAAGACCAACTAGAAGAACCTCAAAAATCGTAGCACCAAAAAAAAAGAGAGCAGAACTTGGTTTCCTCATTAGGATTTTGCATGTGACACAAACCAATAGCGACATATAGGTCATCTAGAAGAACTCATAAAGTTAAACGTATCATTATAGACCTCCAAATCCCACTAGAAGAAAAAATAAAGTAAAAGGGAAAAAATACATACAAATTGCGTAAAAAACCAAAATAATAAATCTCAAATACATAAAAAATAGAAATAAACATGAACTGTATAAAATACCGATACAATAAGTAGATAATGTCTTCAACAATGATTACAACTAATAATATGATAAAAACTGACATTCCCTCCAATCATCCTCCAACTATTGCATCTGTAACTCGTTCCCTCAACTTTGTCATCTTGTTTGCTTGTTCCTTGTCTTTAGTGTGGTTCTTAGGAACGTCATTTTATTCCTGTGACAAAGGTTGTTTGAGATGATACACATATGCCTCGGCAGGGACACGTTCATGATCCTGGTCCGCTCTATCGAAGTTCATGTCGTTGTAAGAAGAATATATCTAAACATAATTGTGGAGACCTATCATGACAATCACAATCCACATCTGTTTGGGAATGAGTAAGATGACATATTGTAAAATATAACCCATTTCGTCTTCCTAACACCAAAATTCCTCTGAATAACACCGCGTAAGTATGAATGTCTTTGTAGAACATTTCTTTTCTGCCCCACGTGACATTTCTGATTCGCTCAAAATCAAGTATGTGGTATCTCTTATCAAGATCGAGCTTGGGATACCCTCGCTATAACGGATAAGCAATATCAACCAAATAGTATTTACCTGATATGAATTGAATGAATAGTGTTGAATGAAAAAAAAATTAAGAGCGTAGCTTAGTCTTAAGGAACCTGTAGGTGGAAGTGGGAAGTTCTTTGTTATTCCGTGTTACAAATTTGAATATTTTACTGTCATGTGCACTGCCCTCCCAACCGTTCATGAAAAAAGTGAAGCACTTGTTGAAGTCGCATACCACAATGAAATTCCATATAGAGGTCCCACAATGACTAATGAATGCGATTTTCTCATTATTTGGAACACGTGTATCAACATGTGTTCCATCGATCTCTTCAATACAATTCTAGAAAAAAAAAGGAAGGGTTACATAATTGTAATATTTATATGAAAATGAAATTTAGTCATTCAGAGAAATTACCTTAAAGTATGACATATACCACACATCGTATGAAATCTCTATGGGAATATGTTCAAATGTATGATCTATTGGCTTTATGAATTGTGAAGAAAAAATGACAAATGCATTGAACTCTATTGAGAAATATTTGCAAATTGTTTTGAAAGAGTACTGAATATGCTCCATAGCTCCTCACATTGATTCATTATGTGATAATATGTAGAGGGTTACTGCTAACGCCTCTCATGAAGTCGTTCTAGATGACCCATAAAGTACATGATTTATGTGTAGTTTTTCCAACCGATTAGTGAATATCATCTATATCATGCAGAACATATTGATAAATCTCATTAGGTGGCTCACAAGAACTCCCTAATCCATTTTTCGCCAACATAAGAGGATGCCATAATAATCATACACATATTACAACTGCAACTCTCCTTTTACGCCTTTCTCTAGCTGCATCCATGTATTTTGGTATCGAAGTGGCTAAAACATAAGCATCAATGAATAAGCTATAATCATATAAGCTTACAAACAAAACCAACATAAGCAAATAACATTACTGAAATAAATAGAAATCATAATGAGGAATGAAAAAATCTAAAGTAAAGTCACATGTCCAAAATAGCATAAATATCCAAAGCAGCATGAAAAACCATACACAAACAGGAATGTCTAATGTAAATAAAAAAATAACAATTAAAAAATATCTCACTATAATCTAATAAAAAAATTTCCCTCAAATGACATTGCTCCCATGAAAATAACGCACATAAGCCACCATATGGTCAGCGGACATCGTTATTAATACTTCACTTTGGGTCGAATGTTCAAGCAACTTCATAGAGCGGCATGTTCTCATAAGTTTCTGGTGTTGCATCCAAAATTTACATAACCTATTGAACAAAAGTTGCTTGTGATGGGCCCGGATAATTGGTACATGAACCCACCAATTGTGAGATCTGACTTCTAAGAAAAGAAGCTCCCTCTTTTTCATCTTTTTTAAACATGGGGACGCTTTGGTTGGCTCGTACGCTCAATTTTATGGAGGACCAAGCTGAGGCCCTCATTGGAGTCAACATTTTGATCAGCTCCCAAATTTCTGAGGATGCCACCAAACCTCGCCTCATTGGGGGTACATGCATTTTTGCCTGTTTCTACAACACCTCCAAACATATGATCTAACGTCCCCTTCAGCTCAGGAGCGATTCCATGATATCTAGAATTTTTTTGTAGCAGACACCACCTAAAAATCATATAACATGTTGTTGGATTTTTAAAAAAATTAAAAAGTTGATAAAAATTGAGGACATTTCAAACATGCACATCTGTTAGTCTCTCTGCTCACCATTCATCAGAAGCATCAATCGTTCACTTTATAGCTTCCCACCCTAAGCCCATTGATCCTCGCATCAATTCCTTCTAGATTTTTTAATCTTTCTTTAGCTGATCCCACTTGTTTGATAACTGCATCATACCATACACTTTGCCTATACTTCTTTTGAATTTTATAATAATATTTTGGTAGCATTCCTTGTTGAAATATTTTGTCGGCCTATTTTCCAATTCGACCTCCTTGTGGCAATAATTATCAAATATTAATCTTATCTCTTTATCCCACATTACAGTTGATCCTGCCTCTTTTATTTTAACCATAATATTACTAGCATGAAAAATAATTAACATAAATAGGAAGTCCATAATATCACAACTCAAAGAAAATTAAGAATGCCATAATATCATCACCATTGTCCCTCCACAACACACTATAACACCACCTACGCATCACCACTACCAGCACATCTACAACACCACCACCTCCACACACCAGCACATCTACAACACCACCACCTCCACTCACCAACACCTTCACACAAACACAACCACACACCAACCACCACCTTCAAAACACCATCACTTATATAATGTCATTAACACATCCTCTAAAACAAACACAACCACACACCAACCACCACTTACCACCACTTCCACACATCCACCAGAACATCCTCTAACACAAACACAACCACACACCAACCACCACCTCCACACATCCACCAGTACATCCTCTAAGAGGAACACAACCACACACCAACCACCACCTCTACAACACCACCAAATCCACACACAAACCAATGTACACCACCACCAAGCATCAAAAGTAAACATAAAACCCACTCCCTTTTTTTTTCATTTAATGTAGTTACATACAGGGCACCCGAAACATTGCTATCAACATATTAAACTCCTTTCAACTATTTCTTAAAATCTCACTCAAACATCAAAAGTAAAGATAAAACCCCACCCTATATTTTTCATTTGAGGCTACTACATACATAACACCCAAAACATTACTATCAACAAATCAAGCACCGTGATTCAACTATTTTTCAAATTCTCGCTCAAATATCAAAGGTAAAGATAAAACCCCAACCTCATATTTTTCATTTGAGGCTACTACATATAGGGCACCGAAACATTTTATCAACAAATCAAGCACCCTTTTTTAGTCATTTCTCAAATTCTCACTCAAATATTAAAGGTATAACCGCACCCCATATTTTCATTTGATGCAGTTACATACAAGGCAACTAAAACATTGCTATCATCAAATCTAACACCTTGTTTCATCCATTTCTTAAATTCTCATTCAAACATCAAAGGCAAATATAAAACCCCATCCCATATTTTTCATTTGAGGTTACTATGTACAGGGCACATGAAACATTACTATCAACAAATAAAGCACCCTCTTTCAAATATTTCTCAATTTTTCACTCAATCATCAAAGTTATAGTTAAAACCCCATTCCATATCACATTTAACCATAAATTTACAAAATCAAATTTCCAAATCATAAAGAGAAAGCCAAAAATTGCAAAATCCAAATTCTCACTTCAAACCGCAAATTTAAAAGCCAAAAATAGCAAAATCCAAATTCTCACTTCAAATCGCAAATTAGAAAGCCACAAATTGCAATGAGAAAGTCATTTTGTAAAAAAAAGAAGGTGATCACATGGGAGGACTGGAGGACACAGGAAACAGAGAGAGAAAGTCGGAGATCGGAGAAAAGAGGGAGAGTAGAGACGCAACTTGTTACTACCAAAGATTTGAGGGAAGAGGAAAAGCAGAAAGGCAACTCGTTACCACCAAAAATTGGAGGGAAGAGGGAAAGCAGAATGGCAATTTGTTGCCACTGGAGAAAGGTGCGAGAGAGGAGAAATTGAGAGTGGTGTGGCTAGGGCAGAGGAAACATGAGAGTGAGGGCATCGATGTGAGGAGAGTGCAAGAGGGTAGTAGAGTAATAGTTTCATCAAGAATCACCGGCTTTAGGGTCAAACTCGTGGCCCACGTTTAACATAAATTTTTATGGAATGTCGCCGCACTATTATTTCCAAACCCTTCATCTGACATTTTCAGAATGTACCACGCCAAATAAACTGCCCCAAATAGACCCTTTGAGTATAAGTTTGAAATGCGTCTTCTTTTTTATATTTGGTTGTTGTATTATTATAATTTTGTTTTAATTCTAGTTTTTTTTAAAAAAATCATTATCTTTACTTCTATTTTTTAGTTGCATGTTATACGCATTCCGGTTAGTGTTGTCTTAGTGTTTTCTTCTCTATTTTTTCTATTTTTTCATGTTTTTTATTTTTGAATAGAATCACTCTTCACACACTTATCATTACAAACAAAGAAGTAATTTAGATGAATTACTTCCCTTTGACCCTAAAATAAAAAACACTAAGAAAAACTTAAAAAAAAACCAAAAAGTAAAAATAATCACTTAGAAATGACAAACCATCAAGAATTTCATCTGAAACCTCTCTAAGAGTATGCCATCTCATTGATAGCTGAAATTCACACAAGTCCTAAATAACTTGACATAGAAGCTCCAACATTTGAACTTAGGCCTTTGCTCATCCTAATAATTCAGATCAATGTCGTTAGATTAAGATTATTATCTTTGTCACTTAGGGATAAAATCAAGAGGTGGTTGTACTCCTTAGCACCAAGATCGATCATTACTTGGAGCAGCTTAACCCAAATATTCATGACCTGATACATCCCTCCCTTCAAGACTATCAAACTTAAGAAACACATCATGTTTTTCACCCAACTAAATGAAGAGAACATGTATAAAGCTTGGAAGAAGTTCAAATAAATGCTTAGGGAGTTCCAACACCATGTCTTACTTGACTGATTGATTATCCAAATTTTTTGACAATGGGCTGGTAGGATCTTTGAGTTTAATTTTTGACTCCTAATGTCTAAATTATTTAAGAAAGTCTTTTTACTAATTGAAAAAATGGCTACAAATAAATTATAATGGTCATCTAAGAGTCACCTATAAAATATAGTTAATGGACGTAAGATTGATGTGTTACTTATTCAAACCTCACAAATCACTGACATTTTGAGGAGAACAAATTAGGTTCCCTACCTAATAATAAGATAAATAGTGAACTAGAAGGTAATTCTAGCACTACTTTTTTGGATGACATTTGAACTAGGTTCAACAATACCTATTCCAACATCTATAACCTTGACTGGACAAACTACCCAAACTTCAATTAGAATAATAATAACCCAAATGTTAGAAATCAGTAGTGGGATAAAAGCCAAGCTTATCTTGTGTGGAATTGGAACAACAAGAGCATTAACAACCTTAGAACAACTCACCCATGTAGATTCACTTCTAACCTCAAATTTAGGGAGAAGAACTTATCTTTTGAAGAATTAATAGTAAATATGGGATGAAAGCTAAAAATTTAAGCTGCATCCATGAGAAACCTAGATAATTAAATTAGACAGTTATCTAACTTTTAAAGTAATGGATCCCAAGGGATGTTATCTAGTAACATTGAGAAACCTAGATAATTAAATTAGACAGTTATCTAGATAACATTGGAGCAAATTTGTTATAAATTTAGTCTTGTGTTAGTTAAACTTGTTAGAAAGTTAAAATGTACTTTCGTATAATTAGTAACTATAAATGTTTGTTTCTATTTTAAGATTTGTAATTACTTGCAATTGTGTTGTGATTCTAGAAGTGATTTATGTGCTATGTTATAAAATTAATTGCCTCCATGTGGGATCAATAACCAGAACTCCACTAGAGCTATGTATTACTTGAGTGATACGTATACTTGTGTTTAATTGTGTGACTCAATAGAAAACTAAATCATTATATATAAATCAAAGTTCATAAATTTTGGCAATTTAAAAAAGTTACACCTTGTTTTTGGCGTCGTTGTCAGGGAGGTAACTGCTAAAATTAATTTTATAGTATTTGAAAGCTTATATTTAAATTACAAGTCATAATTGTGTGTGTTTCTTTATTGTCAGTGTGCTTATTGTGTTTGTATGCGTAGTATCAGATCTATATGTTTAATGTCTTACGATTTTGAATTAGAGTGTATTATTAGAAAATTTTGAAAACAACAAAAACAATATGAAAATCCTCATAAAATGGCGAACAATTTGAACAATCAAAACAATCATAACGAAAATATACCAAGACCTTAAGAGATTATGTTAATCCAACAGCAGATTAAATTCACTTAACTATCCAAAACCCTGATGTTGCTGTTAATTCTTTTGAGCTTAAACCTGTTATAATCCAAATGGTACAGAATAATCAATTTGGAGGAACACCTAATGAAGATCCTAACTTACATCTTGCTAGTTTTCTAGAACTGTGTGCCACCTCTAAATGCAATGGAGTGTCGAATGATGCTGATAGGCTTAGAATTTTTCCTTTTTCATTAAGGGATAAGGCTAAGGCGTGGTTAAATTCATTAGCACCTGGATCTATCAGAACTTGGGGAGAACTTTCACAAAAGTTTCTATCAAAATATTTCTCTCCTTCAAAAACTACTAAGCTGAGGAATGATATCACATCTTTTAGTCAGTTTGATGGAGAATCTATATATGAAGCTTGGGAAAGATTTAAAGATCTTCTAAGAAAGTGTCCACATCATGCATTACCAGACTGGTTGATAATTCAAACATTTTACAATGGATTAGAGAGATCTTTGAGATCGATTATAGATGCTGCTGCTGGTGGATCATTAATGTCAAAACTTTTTGATGAAGCATATTTGTTAATTGAAGAGATGGCCACTAATAATTTTTAATGGCCCTCTAGGCGGGTAAATCCTAAGAGAGTAGCTAGTGTTCATGATTATGATGTGATAACTATGATAGTCACTCAAATTATTACACTTTCTAAGAAAATAGATCAATATGGAATGAATTATTCTCAAACACCCCCAGTGTTAGAAGAAAATTCATTAGGATAGATGATAGACTCTCAAACACCTTATGAAACCTTGAATGCCATAAATAACAAAGTCAATAATCCTTATTCGAATTATTAAAATCTTAGTTGGAAGAATCACCCAAACTTCAACTGGAATAATAACAATGTTGTTGTTAACCCGCAATGTGGAAACAATTCTATGAATCTAGTTGGAAATCCGAACAACCAAGGAAATACCAATTATAGGACTTGTTATCCTTCTAGTTTTAATAATAACCCACAATTTAAGGAAAATAAATTATCTACTAAAGAAATAATTTTGAATATGTGTAATAAATTCAAGCTCAAAATGTTGTGATGAAGAACATTGAGAATCAATTGGGACATATTTTTACTGCGCTTAATAATAGACCTTCTGGAAATCTTCTTAGTAATGTTGAGATCAACCCAAAAGATCAAAATAAGGAGTAAATTAAGGCTATTCAATTAAGGAGTGGAAAAGAATTAGAAATAAGATTACAAAAGAAGTTGAAGTTGAAAGAGCGGAAGTGAACATTGAAAAAGGTTCTAATAGGATATATCCAGACTTAGAATATTCGATTGAACCAATGAAGAAAACTATTGAAAAACCACTTCCTTCGTTTCCTCAAATACTAAAAAAATAGAACATGGATAATTGATTTGCAAAGTTTTTTGAAATTCTTAAGAAATTAATGATTAATATTCCTTTTGTTGAAGCATTTGAGCAGATGTCTGATTATGCAAAGTTTATGAAGGATATTCTTAAAAAGAAAGGAAAGTTCAAAGACCACGAGACTGTTGCACTTAGCGGTGAGTGTAGTGGAATTATTCAGAAGAAGCTTCCTAAAAAACTTAAAGACCCTGGTAGTTTCACTATCTCATGTGCTATAGGTGAGAAATTTTTCGGAAGAGTTTTATGTGATCTGGGAGCTAGTATTAATCTTAATGCCTTTATCAACTTTCTAAAGATTGGGAATAGGAGAAATTTCACCTACATCTATGACTCTTCAATTGGTTGATCGTTCTATCAATTATCCTATTGGATTTGTGGAAGATGTATTAGTGAAGGTGGATAAATTTATTTTTCTTATGGACTTTATTGTATTATATATGGAGGAAGATAAAGAAATTTCAATTATTTTAGGAAGACCATTCCATGCTACTGGGAGAGCTATGATCAATGTTCAAAAAGGAGAATTAACTATGAGAGTTAATGATCAAGAGGTAACTTTCAATTCTGAAATCTATGAAATATTCTTCAGCTGAAAAAGATGATGAGTGCTTTTGAATGGAAATCTGCGATTATTTGAGAGAAGATCATTTTAAATAAGTATTTGAAGAGAATTTGGAATGTGAGGATGAATGTGAAAGTGAAGATGATTTGGATGATATGAAGAATGAAAAGTTAGAATTTGTTCAGGAAAGATTTGAAAGATTGTATATTATGGAAATTGGAGATAAAAGTTTAATTTCATATATCATTAAACCCCCTGAACTTGAAATCAAAATTCTTCTTAATCATTTGAATTATATGTTTTTAGGAGGATCATATACCTTATCAGTCATTGTATCTTCGGATTTAAATGAATATCAAGAACGAAAATTATTGGACACCTTAAAAAGATACAAAAAGGCTTTTGGTTGGTCCTTAGCAGATATTAAAGGAATTAGTCCATCAATCTATATACACAGAATTTTGTTGAATGAACAACATAAACCTAGAGTTGATCCACAAAGAAGACTGAACCCAATAATGAAACAAGTGGTTAAAAAAGATATTTTAAATTGGTTAAATGTTGGAATTATATATCTTAGTTCTGATAGTGTTTGGGTAAGCCCAATTCATTGTGTTCCTAAGAAAGGAGGAGTGACTGTTGACGTAAATGAAAGAAATGAAATTATACCGACAAGAAAAGTTATTGGTTGGAGAATATGTATTAATTATATAGAATTAAACGCCGCCATCAGAAAAGATCACTTCCCTTTACCTTTTTTAGACCCAATGCTAAACAGACTTGCTGGACACAAGTATTATTGCTTTTTGGATGGATATACAGGTTATCACCAAATAACTATTCCTCCTGAGGATCAAGAGAAGACTATATTTACTAGCCCTTATGGTTGCTTTTAGAATAATGCCCTTTGGATTATGTAGTGCACCTGCAACATTTCAAAGATGTATGATGTCCAGATTTAGCAAATTAATTGATGATGGAATAGAAGTGTTTATGGATGATTTCTCAGTATTTAGAGATTCATTTGATGCATGCCTATGCAACTTAGTAAAAGTTTTAGAGGTATGCGAAAGAACAAATTTAGTCCTAAACTAAGAAAAGTGTCATTTTATGGTTGCAGAAGGAATTGTGCTTGGGCATAAAATATCTGAAAATGGCATGGAAGTAGATCCTACGAAGATTTAAATTATAGAAAAATTACCACCTCCAACAACAGTGAGAGGGGTAAGATGTTTGTTGGGACATTTAAGATTTTACAGGCGATATATTAAAGACTTTTAAAAAATTACTAAGTCTTTATGCCAACTTATGGAAAAAGATAGAAAGTTTGATTTTAAGGATGAATGCCTAAAAGCATTCGATCTAGTAAAGGAAAAATTAATCGTTGCCCCTGTAATAGTTTCACCTGACTGGGAGAAACCATTTGAATCAATGTGTGATGCGAGCAATTATGTTATTGGAGTAGTTTTAGGGCAAAGACACGAGAAAATGTTTAAAGTTTTATACTACGCTAGTAAGACTCTTACTAATGTTCAAATTAATTACACTACTACAGAAAGTGAGTTATTAGCTAACGTTTATGCCTTTAAAAAATTTAGATCTTATTTAATTAGAGCAAATGTATAGTGCATACTGATCATTATGTTATTAAATATTTAATGCAAAAGAAGGATGCTAAACCAAGACTGATTCGATGGATACTTTTAATGCAAGAATTCGATTTTGAGATCGTTAATAGAAAAGGGGTCTATAATCAAATAGTTGATCATTTATCTAGACTTGAATAACCTAATTTGGCTGAATTTGAAATGGAAATAATAAAAACTTTCCCTGATGAGCAGCTATATAATATTACTAAAGGAAATATACCGTGGTATGTTGATATTGTAAACTACATTGTTAGTAATCTTTTACCACCTGAATTAACAATGCAACAGCGGAAGAAATTTAAGCATGATGTTAAATTTTATTTTTGAGACGATCCTTATCTGTATAAGCAATGTAAGGATCTTATTATTAGGAGATGTGTGCCTTATGAAGAAACTGAAAGAACTATTCGAGAAATGTCTTGAATCTGAATTTGGAGGACATTTCAGAATTGAGAGAACTGCACATAAGATTTTGCAATCTGGATTTTATTGGCCTACTATTTTCAAAGATGTTTATAGATTTATCAAAACCTATGATTGATGTTAGAGAATAGGCAATATATCTAGAAGAAATGAAATGCCTCTTAATTTTATTTTGGAAGTTGAAATTTTTTATGCTTGGGGATTAGATTTTATGGGACCATTTATACCTTCATTTGGAAATATATATCTATTAATTGTTGTTGATTATATATCAAAATGGATTGAGGCAATAGCTTTACCTAAGAGAGATGCTAGAAGCGTTTCGAGGTTTTTAATGAAAAATATTTTCACAAGATATGGAATGCGTAGAGTAATCATCACTGATGGAGGATCTCATTTTAAGAATAATCTGATTCAGATATTGGTAGAAAAATATAATATTATGCATATAATATCTACAGCTTACCATCCCCAAACTACTGGCTTAGCTGAGGTATCTAATCGTGAAATTTAACAAATTTTGGAACAAGTCATAAATCATGAGAAATTAGATTGGTTTGCTAGATTAGACACTGCTTTATGGGCATACAGAACTTCTTATAAAACTCCTATTGGAATGTCCCCTTACAGATTAATCTTTGGAAAGACTTGTCACTTACCAGTTGAATTAAAATATAAAGCATATTGGGCGATAAAAAAATTAAACTTTAATTTAAAAGACCCTGGTGAGAAAAGACTGTTGCAATTGAATGAATTGGAAAAAATAAAAAATGAATCATATGATAATGATAGAATATACAAAGAGAGAAGAAAAATATGGTATGATCGGAAGATTGTTAAAAAAAAATTTGAACCAGGATAAAAAGTTTTACTAAACAATACAAGATTGAAATTATTTCTAAGGAAACTGAAATATAGATGGATAGGACCTTTCACTGTCGTAAAAATCTATCAATTTAGAGCTGTGATTATCGAAGACTCTAAATCTGAAAGAATATTCAAAGTTAACCAACAAAGATTAAAACCATATTTTGAATGCAATAAAACTAATTTTAAATAGGTTTTAATGTTGGATTAACTTGAATAACTTGAAGTTATGTCGGGCTGACGACGTTAAACCAGGTGCTTTGCGGGAGGCAACCCACAATTATTGAGTGTTTGCTTGTTTGATGTGTTATTTGTGTTTGTTTGTTACTTAATTAAGTCATACCTTCTTAAATATCATTAACAACATTAAAGAAATGAATCAAATCAAAGTTTGGAAAGAATATGGACAAAATGAAGTTTGACAAAAATAGAACTAGTGTCGGATAGCGATGCTATTACTGCCTTCAAAAAATAGTTTTTCATCTTTAAAAATGTGTTTCGGCAGTTCTAGGCGGCAATTCTTCGACTTCAACTCCCAAAAACCGCCCCTAGACGCAAAAACTACCAGAGGAACGAAAAGGAAGATCCCAAATCTCATCCAAATGGATTCCGACTCGATAAAAACTTCAAGATTTCAAGTTGTCAACAGTAGAAAGTTCATCAGTTTCGAAGCGAAACGTCTATTCAACAAGAATATCTCAAAGATGAGGCTGATTAAGGACCGAGGCTTCGTGAATCGAGGTATAAATTCTCCTACTACTCGAATTGAAGAAATTATTAATCAGAGACGTTGGACAGTGTTATGTTATACTACTATCGTCGTAGTTGTCCCGGTTGTGAAGGAGTTTTATGCAAATCTTAATGGAATCAACCAAGGATCAGTCTATGTGCAAGGTAGGTTTGTCACATTTACTCCTGCAAAGATTAATGATTTATACATGATTAAGAATGTGTCAATCTGTCACTATTCAAACTTTTCCCCAATGAAGGACAACTTAAATTACATATACAGATATTTGACGGATGAAAGTGATGATTGGGAGATAAGAGATAACAGGTATGTAATTTTTTTTTACAACACTGCTAAATCCTATGTCGAAGCATTTACATTATTTTATATGTGCAAAATTGGTCCCAAATATGAAAATCAGTAAAGTAACTAAGGAATGTGCTATTTTGAACTATTGTATTCAAATAAGAATGGCTATTGATGTTGGTTCTATAATTGTGAAATCTATTTTGGGATTGATCGTTCATGGATCAAAGTATGGGCTTGGACATCCTTCCACCATATTTCTCCTCTGCAGTCAATCACAAGTGCCACATGAGAATTGGGAAAGAGTACTTCTACCTTGGAAGCCTATAGACCCAACAGATGAACATAGTAACTAGGCAGTTGGTGATATGAATGACATGAGTATCATTGAAGATCAACCATCTCAGAGTTTAACATCTATTCCTCCTTACTTTCCTGAAAGTTCACAGATCATTTTGAAGAAAATTAAGAAATTGAAGAAGAAAATTTAACACCTGATGAATGCAATCAACAACCTATCTGACTTCTTTGATCATATGGATTAGAGAATGAAAGAACACTTTGATCATTCTGGGTACCTTGAAGGAAGTTTGATACGTATGATGAAAAGAAAAGGTTGGATTGAGGACGATTCTATTGAAGAATTCCCATTTTGTCCATTCTATAATTTGTTCATTCACGTTCAATCAATTGTAGATTTAAGAGTTGATAATAGTTCTGAGGAAGAATGAAGACTTAATTATTGTGTTTCTATGTTTATGTATTTGAACTAATTATTTTGCTTTGCTTTACTTAGATGTTATATTTGGACTTGCTTTCTTGTTCAATTTTCAGCGTTATTGTGTTGTGGTTGTGAGTGACGCTGAATTTTAGTATTTTATGGATTGACGATGAGTAGAGTTTAGTATTATTTATATGTGTTTATAATTTGGATTTTATATATCAAAGTGATATTTTGTGTTGTTTATGTTAAAAAATATTATTTTTCATGGCTTCAGTATGTTATTCAATGTTTAATTGGACTAATTAGACGTCGGAGTGAGCTTGAAAGATCGAAATTGCAAAAGAAAGATAGAAGCCCAGTTTTTGAACTAGCGCTGTCACTAGCACCGGACTGCGCCAAAAGACAGAGATTATGGCCTATTGAAATGAAAGTTGCGCCGAACGGCGCTGTCACAAGCGCTTGACCGCGCCCGACCAGAAAAAAACCTTAAACGCACAAATTTCGCGATTTAACCCTGGGACCCACTATTTTTGCCTAAACCATCATCTTCTACCTCCAGCCAAGGCCGATTTTCGTACCTAGGGCTCACTTACATTTGGATTTGAAGCGATTTCGTGGCCAGAAAAGTTCGGATTTCATCTTCTCTTGGTAAGAGCTACACTAAATTTTTTTTAATGTTGACCGTGAAAATCTCCTACATCAGGAAGATTTGAATTTTGAGTTTTTTAGAGAAAATTTGGAGATTTTCCATGGTATTGGAGTTCTTTTCTATTTAAATTTACCTTGGAGTCTATTACATTGCAATTTTGAAATTGATTTGGATAAATTTGATATTTTTAGAAAAATGGCTCCATGAATGGCTAAGGGGAAGAGAAAATTTGATTATGATGAGAGTAAATTCATGAATTTCAATGCTTATTCCTGCTTCAGTACATTTCTTAGCAATAAGAAGTGTATTCAAGAAAAAACCTTTGAAAATCCTGGAGATGTGATTGAAGAACTAATCACAAATTGCCAATGGGAAATTTTCTGCTATTTTACTGCTGAAGCGATGTTGGAGATATTGAGAGAATTTTATGCAAATTTATACTATTCTGAGAGTGAATATATCCTTATTAGAGGATAAATTGTTGAGTTTACTCCCCCCGCATCAATGCATTTTATCAGTTGAGAGAACCTTTCTTATGTGAAAACAAAAATTTTTCTGTTACTAATAAAGCATTGGATATAGTTGTGAACTGATTGACTGACAGAAAAGGGTAATGGAAGACTAAACAGAAACAAAAAGTTAACTTCCCCCTTTTTACATTGAATCATGTATCGAAAGGCTGGCATTATTTCATTTTTGCAAGACTTTTACCTACCAGCCATCACAGCAAGGTTACTATAGATAGAACTGTTCTGAATTATAGTATTCAGAACATGAAGAATATCAATATTGGGGCTATTATTCGTAAGAGTATTTTGACAAATTCAAAAGGAGAGACTACAGGTGAACTAGGATACCCTAGCCTGATTCATGCCTTGTGTATTCAGTCAGGTGTAGTAATTGAAGATAATGATGAGGTAGTCCATCCCCTAAATCCAATAAGTAAATTAAATCTGAAAACCTATGAAGCCCATGTAAGATGGAAATGGATTAAGAAAGCTGATGAACTTTCTTATAGTCATGAGAGACGTCTACATCTTGAGAATCTACTCTGCATGATGTTATGGATCAATTAGAGAAGTTGAGCACCAGAGTAGAGGGACTAGAAGCAAGGAATAAGATAAATGATGATCATCAATTGCGGTGACGAGAATATGAGATAGCTTATCATGATGCATATATGAGATTCTTCAGGGGAGACACTAGTGCTGTATTTCCTACATACCTTGAGTACACTCCATACCAGCCAGATGAACCTGATGATGGTGGTGCTCCTGCAGATGATGATTGGTAGTTTATGTATCTTTATTTTCATTATATTTTGTATTTTTTTGATGTATTTGTGATGTACCTGAGACTCTATGATTTGTATTTATGATGTAATTTGTATTTGGATGTGTTTGTAGCAAACTTTATGTAAACCTATGATGGATATGATGTGATTGTATTCAGTCTGTTAGTTTAATTTTGTGGTTGTAACAGTTGGATGTTAATGTTGTGTGTTTAGTTGATGTTTTATGTTTTAAGATTTTAAACTTCTTCCCTTGCAAATTTCTAACCTATATTTGTGTGTAGAAATACTCTTAATTATTTCAGGCCTACTGTTCTAAATTATGAAGAAGATATGCTTAAACTCAAAGGTATGAAAAGCACAATATATTGAGGTATGAGTTATATATGTTTATATCTTTTCTTTCTACCCATGTTAATTGTATTAATATTCAAAAATTTAAGTTTGTGGGAGGGCAAGAATTAACTATTAGTTGTTCTTATTTAAAAGTATTTTCAAAATTATTAACATGATTTCCTGTAATATAGCACAATTTCAGATAACTGCACTTTGATTTTATTTAAGTACATTAGTGGACTTAAATGAAAGTATTTGGTAATGAAAAATAATTTTATTGGCTAAGATATTTGGTATAAGAGAATAGGACTAATAGTCAACTATTCAAAGTAAGAAAAATTGTATGTTTGAAGTATTAAGAATCCTAAAACTTCTAAAACTTTATGTGAAAGGAAAGGATTAAGACTCTATGATGAATCAATAATAAGCTAAAGAAATGCCTATAAGATAAAGGATAGTGGTAAGTTTCAAATTTAAGGTGAAAAGGGTGAAGTTCAAAATTATTAAAGGCTATCCAGATATAGTAATCCTCACTTGCAAAATGCAAAAAGCAAAAGAAAAAATAGGAATAAAAAGAAAAGATGAAAAAAGAGGAAAAGAAGAAAAAGAAAAGAAAAAAGTGAGGAGAAGCTTGAGGAGATGTGTAATCAAAAATTGGCTTCACTTGGACCTACCTAAAGGGAAAAGTTAATTACTTTCCTGAACTTAAATGTATATATTAGCATCTTTACTAGTAGTATTCTCATAAGCTGCTTTTCATGCAATCCTTTTAAGTGCCTTAATAGGACAATCAACGGTCATTTTTGAAATGAATAGAAGGCTAGAACTCTTAGACTTGATTACAAGATAGTCATACACCTGCAGAATTTACTTGAATTATTCAAAGAGCTTTCTGAAAATTTTACTATTGTACTTATCTAAGTCAAAATTATGGTATTTTAGAAAGAAAGTTCATTGCAGTGGATCATTATTTTATGTATTAACTAAATTACTTGAGGACAGTAATAGTTAAGTTTGGGGGATCTTGATCCACTGAAAATTTGATAGCTTTTTAATGTCCATTTCATACCTATTTTTGATGATATTGCACTTTAAAGAAAGGTATTTTTCATGATTTCATACAGTTACAATGATTTTAGGCCTTTCGAGCAAAAGGAAGCGCAAAAGGAGTAAATTTGGAGCAAAATGTAATTTATTGAACTAGAGCTAAATGGCGCTGTCACCAGCGCCGGACCACGCCAATTTACAGAGACTTTTGGACCAGAAGGCGGAAAATAACGCCGGACGGTGCCCTATCTTGCACCGGACCGTGCCCTATCCCGATTTCAAACTAGATTCAATTTATTTGGCCGGATTTTGGAGGGATGCTTGAAGAAACTCTTGAGAAATCAGTTCTTGCCAGATTTAAACTATTTTGGAGCCAAATTTAGAAAGGGGGAGAGTTTTTTGACTGTGAGGGAGTGAAGAGTGAGTGTGTCTTTTCATTTATTTAGGAAATCTAGGGTTTGTGTGTTCTCTTCTAAGGAGCGTAGGAGGAGAGGGAAAGTGAGAGATTTCTTCTTCCTTACTTATCTAAAGAGAGAATTGTGTGTTGTTGTGAAGATAGAAGAAGAGTCAAAGGAATCCCTTGAGATTCGCTTGGGGAAGAGTTTGAGATAAGTTGTCTTTTCTTTACTCTGTTTGTATGACATTGCTTTTATATATATAATCCATGTTTTGCCATCCTTTCCTCATAAGCCTTGAGTAGATTTCTTTTCTTTCTCCTTTTCATGTGATGTGTTGATGTTGTGATATGAAAATGATGTGCCGATTTATGGAGAATTTGTGATGACCTTTTCACTTCGCACTTCATTTACTTTTTGATCCAGCCAATTAAATTGTTAAAACTTGTTGGGAAACATATGTTCCGAAAGGATTATGAGTTCCACAATAAAAATGAAGGTCACAGTCAATGTCCATGAATGAGTGACGTAGTTCATGGGGGTTGAGTGCAAATAAATAGGGAAATATATTTTGTTGGGCGTAGAATTGGAGATTTTAGAGTGACGGACTGAAATCCTCAATTTGGTCCTAGGGTTTGTAAACCAAAAAGAGAGTTAGCCTTAAAAGGAAGGGGAGTGGGAGCTGCGAGTGAGAGTCAGTTTCCTCCCAGCCTAACCACGGATTTGGAGACTGAACTTAGGATTAGCCAATGTTCTTTATGCGCTTAGAAAAGGGTAAAGAATAGGAATGCTCCTATTTGACACAATACATTTGCATCACTGATCTATGTCACTAAATCATCACATTATTATTGGAGAGTAGGAAGATTCTTTCTTACAACTGAGCTTTGTTATAAATTTAGTCCTATGTTAGTTAACCTTGCTAGACAGTTAAAACATACTTTGGTAGAATTAGTAACTACAATTGTTTGTCTCTATTTTAAAATTTGTAATTTCTTGCAATTGTGTTGTAATTCGAGAAGTGATTTCTGTGCTATGTTATAAAATTAATTGCCTCCCTGTGGGATCGATAACCAGGACTCCACTAGAACCCTGTATTACTTGAGTGATACGTATACTTCCATTTAATTGTGTGGCTCAATAGAAAACTAAATCAATATATATATATATATATATATATATATATATATATATATATATATATATATATATATATTAGATTTCACAAATTTTGGAAATTAAAAAAGTCGCACCGATGGTGCAGACTTGACACTGTCTTATTCTCTCTCCACTTTTTGATCTAGGGTCTAGACATCCTATAATGTCTAATATGGCTCTATTTATACTATATTGCAAATAATTAATATCAATCCTCCAAAATATCGAGATACTCAATTCTTTAACACTCTATCAATTTCAATTGTGTGCTCTTTTGTTGAGAGATCTTTCTGATGTAAGTTATGAAGTGTCAAGACAATGTCTTAAATGTAATGTGATGTTAAGTACTTATGCTACTTATGTCATATTATCTTAGACTAGGTAGTCACAATGACATACACACTTCAAGTTTTCCCATCATAAAGACGCATTCTTTCTTAACTTAATACTAGTTAGCTTGATCCATTTATCAAGTGGAACATCCTTATACTCGAAGACATGTTTCTTTCTTCAGAGCCACTCAGTGAAATCGTCCAAATCCATGTAACTATCAAAATCTGATAAGTCAATATTCACTTCAAAATTCTAACTTCTCCCTTGATATTCCATGTCAAATTATTGGGATATTAGTTTTTCAATGTTGGAAGCTACTTGCAGATACAGATTCACTTCCTTCTCTTAATCTAAAGAGTCGTCATTATAGTTATGGGTAATCTCTATGTGTTGTCAATCCTTAAATGCTGCAAGCCATGATTGTTGATTTATTGCTACATTTCCTCCATGGTAAACTCCTGGACACCACTTTATAGATTTCCCATAGGTAACACTGTGTCCTTTTCTCTCATTCAAAACTTTGACGGGAATAGGTTTGTAGATAAAATGTTATTCAAAGTTTAGTTTTGTCGTGGTAGGTTTATGGAAAAAATTTTGGGTGGATATATGAAGGTTGAATTTTAAAAATTTTAGGTTATAAATTACGATAAGAATAGATAGGATATGGTAGTTTTTTTTCTTAAATTTAATTTGAGATGTGAGAGATAAATGCTAGAAAATGTAGTTCTCATGCTTTCATACTGGTTGATATCATTCTAGAGCACCTAAAGGTGTCAGAGGACATAAAAAAGAAAACATTATAGAAGTTGTAAGCTGGATATAGGGAGTGGAAGGACAGATAGTGATTGAACTCCAACATGGAATGAAGGATTGTAGCCAACAAGAAGAGGAAAATAGTTGCCAACAAAAGTTTGAGGCCATCAAATAGTAGTCACAAAGAGAAAACAACAAGGTAATGAGGTATGGACCGTGAGGAGGATCCAACCTCTGTTCCTGAGCAAGATATAGATACATCATTTACAAAAGAAAGAGAAAATAACAATCCAACAAGCATAAAATAGGGAATATTTCTCCAAACACAAAACAATAGTCAAAATTAGCCATAAATTATTTGAACCTTCTTCAGGTCTATTGAAAGTGGAGTATGCCCCATGTGGCACCAACACAGTGTTATTAGGTTGATTGACTTTCTTATAATTGATAATCCATTTAGTTAGTAAATTTGGGTCTAGGTATGTCATGCTCTCATCCAGTATACTCATCAAACACCAGAAAAGGTCTGTCCATCTTAGTTTGATCTTATTCAAACTCTATATAAGTTTCACTTTGGTCAATGGTAAGTTAGAGTACAACCCACGTGGCTCCATCACAGTGTCACCAGGTTGATTAACTCTAGGCCAATCAAGTTGGTTTTGTTTCTTAATCTTTTAAGTTGATAATGCTAAGCTAAGTAAATATCCTAACAAACCTTCTCTCTGTCCAACGTATCGCGCATCAACAAGATATTTTGTTCCTTCCATCAGAGCCTGTCAGTTTTAGTTGGTCGACATTCAACCCCAAAGAAACAAACACTTTGGTCGAGTAAATCTAAGATAGGGTTATGTCTATATAACTACTCCCTAGAGCCAGTCATTATTCAACTCTATGTTAGAATGTTATACTTGAAGAAGTAGACTAACTTATTAAAGTCAGCAGAGCTAGCTGATGTCGATAGATTTTTCAGTTCTAAACAATTTAGAACTTTAAAGTTGTAAATCTTAGGTTGGGCAATGGGCACCTTTTCAATCATAAGTTTTGTTGTGTTGCACATTACGCATTTAGCCCACTGCCTCTTGGCTTAAATGTGTTTTGAGGTGTGTTGTTAAGTTAAGTGTGTTTTATCCTCTTAAGAGAAGTCAAACATGCCTTAACATTATTTTTTTATAGGTTATGGGTTGATATGATGTTAATTTAGGTTGGTTCAAGTTTAATTTGAGTTAGCATTGGTTAAATTGAGTAACTCCGAGATTTGGGCTAGGTATGGTTCAGGTTAACCCAGGTTAGTTTGATTAATTGGGTCAACCCTAGGTTAGGCTAGGTTGGCCCAGGTATGATTTAAGTTGGTTTGGGCTAGTCTGAGTTAGGTTGGGAAGTTGGCTTATGTTTGATTTGGGTTAGCCCAGGTTAGGTTGGGTTGACTGAGATTTGATTTAAGTTAATTTGAGTTAGTCCAAATTGGATTTGATTATGAGTTTATGTTGGTCTTGAGTTAAGTTTAGAATTTGGTTGGGTCGAGTCTAAGTTAGGTTAGACTGGAGTTATGTTTTAGGTTAAGTTAAGTTTATAATTTGGTTAAGCCAAGTCTAAGTTGGGTTAGACATGAGTTAAGTTTAGAAGTAGGGCAAACATCCGACAAGCTAGCTTTGTCTCTTTAGCCAATTCTCCAATACAAATTGGTTGACTAGGCTATGCTAGAAATCTAGCTAGTCTTGGCTAAATAAAAAATTGTCAACTACCAAACACTGCACGGTGTCTTAGCAGCATAGCACACTTTTTGGGGTCCTTTATGAGTTTCCATTTTGATGTAATTCAAATGAAACATCCTTTCTGAGTGATACGGGATCGTATTGGGATCATATGTGGCATACCGTGACTCAAGGAGCCTATGGGACCTTTAATTGAATGCTTCGGGCATGTTAGTTGGGACTTGTGCCACTACAGTCATGCCCGAAGCATTTTTTGCAAGGTTGACATCACTTTCAGAGTCCACCACAATGAAATTATTTCTACATCATGGGGGTTATGTCTTGCTAATATAAATGTTCTCATGAAGCACACCATCGATGAGATTATTCCATACGAGTTTATCCTCTGATAATAAGGGTTTGAACCAATAGATTTCATGCCAATACCATTTTTACCTGGTGACATGTAAATGAAAGTACTTATTGGGCTCCAAGGACACATTTATGACCTCTACGAAGGTCTGAGGATCATGTCTTACTCATATTTGGTCCTCCGGAGAGCTTATTAAACTTGAAACCCCTTGATGAACTATTCCAAAAGCTCAACTTATGTGGAGACCGATGTGACCATGCTTAAACCTTGCGGTGACCACACCCAAAACCGACGTGACCACGATAAAACTTTCAGAAGGCGCCCAGGCTCCTTAAATTGTAAGACCACACCCAAGGATGGTGTGACCACACCGACCAGATAGAGTGCTTAATGTAATTACATCGTGTCTTGAGTCTGGCCATGTAGACCCTTCATCCATGACGCTTGCTACAGTGGCATGACCAGGCCCGAATTCGGCGTGGCCACTCCAATCCAACCTGGTTTGTGATTTTTTTTTTCTGATCCCTGAATTTTTGCTGGTGATGCCATTAGCACCACCAAACAATGTCTTTTCTCTGGTCCTTTACCCGAAAGAGTTATCCTTAGATACCTGGGCCTATGCCAGAGGCAAGGGGCCAAATCAAAATTTTTGGCCATAGGTTATCTCCCTCACGAGTGGGCAGAAGACTGGGAATTGACTATCATTTGGGAGAGAACTGAGGAGAAGCTTGGTAGAGCGTCTAGAGAGCTTCCATGGGATTTTTTTAGGAAGATTCACCATCTTCTTCAAAGAGAAGACAAAGGAAGTCGTTTTCCTCCATCTTCTTCATCCTTTCCTTCAGTTCCATAGTTTTTTTCCTTCATATATGGTGACCACCCATGAGTTGAGCCCGGAGAACCTCTTCCAAGATTTAAAGAAGGATAACTCTAGCAATCTCTTCATTCTTTCCGACGAGGAAAGCTTTTTCATCAATTTGGAGAAACAAAACTCCAGCCTCATCATTCTCTCCGGCAAGGAGAATTTCTCACTATCTTGAAGAAGGAATCCGGCTTTGTCATCCTCACCACCAAAGAAGCTGAGACATGCCTAGAGATTGCATCATTAACCACCGCGTTGGTGAGATCTTTTGGACTCTCACAATTTTCATTCATTAGGCACCCTTGTTCTAGATGTTAGAGGAGCTAGATTAAGATTTTTGTGTGCTTAGAGGAAGCCCTATAGGATTAGGCACTTTATGTTTTCCCCTACGAATGTAAAGAGTAAAACCTACCCCTTTCGTTTCTAGCCTAAAATCTGAAAGCTGGGGTTATACTAAATGACCCTACCCGCAATGACACATATATTTAGATTCTTAAAAGTTGGCTAAAAATTTGACCCAATTTATATTTAGCGGCTAGTGTGAATAAAAGAAATGTTATAAATAATTAGCATTTTATTTAAAGTTTTACACTAGGGGTACTACAAAAGTATACATATCATTTCAAGTAATATAGAGTTTTATTTAAAAATATCAACATCGATCCCACAGTGAAGCTGTACCTCTTTATAATGACTTCATAAAGATTTTACTTAAAAACTGCAGATATTAAATTAGGAAATAAGGTTAATAGTTTATACAATAACAAGAAGTAATCGCCACGTACAAATTCAGTCTAAAAGCTAAAGAAAATGCAAATGATTCTAAACTAGTTAAAAGTAAAGAACTTCAAATTATGTAAAGAGTCTTTCCCCATGCAATGAGTGTAGGAATCAAATATTTAAAAGTATAAATCAAATTTTGTGAAAAATAGAAGCATGCCTATTCTTTACCCTATTCTGAGTGCATAAAAAATGTTGGATAATATAGAGTTACTTCCAAAATTACTCATGGTTATGCTGGACATGTTATAGCCTGCCACATCAAGATTACCTATTGTGCCCTCTCTATAGGACTAACCGGTCTTAGGGTTCCAAAATTTAGACCATATTGGTTAAGAATCTAGCCTGTCAACCTAATAACACCAATTTTACACTCATCAAAACTTATCTCCCTATATATTTGCACTCCCTTTAGACTTTGGTATTGTACTCCCCTTAGACTGTGGTATTCACTAGTTGAATTAAATCATAGCCCTCCCGGATCATTATATTTCGCAACAGATTTTAATATTACAAATGGCCAATTTGTAAATTAAATTAAGAGTCAGTGAAAATACCATCACAATTTTAGTATAAAAGAAATTTTAAACAAATCAAATCCTCTACATGATTAATTCTTATTGTAAGGAGAAAGAAAAGAGAAACTACTGAGAATTCATGGAGATAACACAACAAAACATAATTTATATTAAAAATCAAATTTACTAAACAAGACTTAAACAAAAATACAAATACTTACCTCAAAACCTTCTCCAAGCAATCCTCTGAAGTTCCTTGACTGTTATTGACTCCAGTAGACTCACACAAGACTCATAAACACACACACTCACAAAGACTCGCAACCCTTTCACTAATATGGCCGCCAACTCCAATGGTGGTCTAGTCAACCCCAACAACAGCCCTTTTTCATTTGGAAATCATTCCTTTAAATAAAATTCTCAAAATCTCCAAGAGTCACTTTTGGCACCGCTTCAAAATTCATCCAAAGTTAATGTCAAAAGGTCATAACTAATTCTGGTGCTAGGCGCCTAACTATGGAGGAAAGGCTCCAGCCTTATAGTAGAACTTGTAAACGCTTAGGTGCCAGATCTGGTGCCTAGGTGCCAGGTCACTATTTGGTCCATTTGACCTCTTTTTGCTTTATTTTTTCTCTTTTTGCATTTAAACTCAATTTCTTTCACCTGTAATAAAAAACACACAAAATGTCTTTCATTAAAACCCAATAACATTAAAAATAAGTATAAAATGTGTATATAAAAGTAGTACATTTTACGGTAGAACACTAATCCCACCATTTGCCTCAGTTATTTCATTGGATGGAAGTTTAAAATCCATTGGCTAAGAAAACGAAAGCATTCCTTCAATCATCGTCTTCTCAATCACGGAGAATCCTCCTTACAAGAGATTCCCAATTTAGTGTCATGCAAATGGAGGTGGATGTCTTGTTGCCTCACGTAATACGATGTTGCCCTACACTTCCTGTGAGCATGATTCATCATTGGATCTAATCGGGTCTCGTATTTCATTTTTTTACATTTTTTTTGTGTGAACTGCATGAATTTCAAAAATATGCATTAAAGACATCCATTTTTGCATGTGTTCTCTCTTTCCGTGAACTTAGTCGATCGGCAACCACTATCACAAACATCCCGATCTACCATCTTTGGTCAACTCGATCGATCAGTCGTCATCGAGCCAATTACATCAGTTGACCATCCTTCATTGTATGGATGCACTCTCTAGCCCAATCATCCATCTTTAATCCACTCGATTGATCGGCCTCCAGTGACCTAATTGCATCGATTGGCCAACCTTCCTCGTTCGACCTCAGACTCTAATCTAATAGACCTTATTCACTCCATTAGATCTGTTGGCCACCTCCGACATGATTGTATCGATCAACTATCCTTTGTTGCTTGACTGCACGCTCCGGGCCAATCAACCATCTTCGATCCACTCCATCAATCGATCACCACTGAACTAATCGTATTAATTGACCATCCTTTGTCGATCAACCACACACCCTGACACGATCAATTATTATCAGTCAACCTGATTGATCAGCTGCCACCAGCCCGATCGTATCGACTTACCACTCTCTGTTGATAAGCTGCCCATGCTAGCTAGATCGATCACCTCGGTTGGCTACACTGATTGATCACTTAGTTTATCAGTCATCACCTGCTTGATTGACACTCTCTTTTCGTCGACTTAGTTTATCAGCCATCACTTGCTCGATTGTCCTAATTGACGACCTTCAGTCTACTCGATTGTATGGTTGTCTTTGGCTTGATCGTATCGATCAACCATCCTTCATTGATCGGTCGCTCACTCTAGCTCGATTAACCACCTTCGGTGTACTCGATCAATCAGCCATAAATGATTGAATTGATTGACCGTCCTTCGTTGATCAGCCACACAGTCTGGCCAGGTCGATCACTTTTGTCAACTTGATCGATTGACCACCATCGATTCGATCAATCGGTTGATCGCTTACATTTGGTATGTTGCATCTGTTGCATGCTCTTCAAATTTGTGTGCATTAGCACGTGCACATTTTTACACCTTAATGCACTCACGAACATACACCCTCATATGCTTGTAACCAGTATTTGTGCCTCTAATGGGCACATTGCTCTACGTATCTGCTTTGTGGCATCCTTATCTCACTTTGCATCACATCATAGAAAGCTTGCACTAGCACTTTCCAATTTTGCATGCTTGCTTTCATGGCATCTTGTGTGTCCATGACTTTCATGCTTAAATACTTTGCACTTAGAATTGTGTTTTCATACACCTACCACACACATTCACAAGTCATGTGAGTGAATGGCCTACCGCCAAGCCCATCCGGTGCGCAGTTCTATCCTATGAGAATTAAATTACCTTACCCCCGACAAAATAGCTCTAAATTGTTATAGGCATCTTCTTTAATCACTACTCCTCGAACACTCACTCTCGACACTCATGTGTCTTCCTCAAGTCACTTCTTCTTAAACACTCTTTCACCTCCTATGGTACAGCTTCTGACCACTTTAAGCATATTTCTTTAGTCACAACTGTTGCATACTAATTATGGATGCCCATGTGTCCTCTTTAGGGATTGTTTGCATATCAAGCGTACCTTGCGAGTGCTTCTCACTATCTAAAAAACACCCCACCTCACTCTAGTTGTTTTGCATGCACACCATCTCTTTTCCTATGACACTATTGTTGATCTCATTTTTGGTGAGGTCTAGTTTTTCTCCTAGAGCCTAAGATCTTGCCATAGTACTTTTTTATTGACTATCCTAGAAGACTAGTGATGAGACACACCCCACTTAGAAGTTCTAATCACTTATTGAATCTTTTGTGAAGTCTCACATGGGTGGCCTCAAGTCCTCAGCTCATTGTTGAGATAACAAGGAACAACATGTTGAAGCTCAAAAATGAGTTCCTATAGGAGTATCAAACCTCAAGGATGCCTTGTCATCTTCTTCATATAAGAACCCACACTCCTCACTTACCATCACCACTTCACATACACCAAACTCACACTCCATCACTATCGCCACATCCCACACACCACCGTGCACCATTCCCAAATTTCCACAAAAAATTCCCAAATTGCATAATTTCCACCAAAATACACAATTGTCCCCATTTCCACCAAAACTCCCAATTGCCCTACTTTCTACAAAAATTCCTAAATTACACCAAAATTAATCTAAGTCACCAAATTGAACTCAAATCCACCAAAATCCAAAATCAAATCCAATCTTACAATTTCAAGCCCAAATCCAAAATTACCTAAATTCAAATCTATATTCACCCCAAGTCTATCCTAAACCCAAAATCAACTAAAATTGAGCCTTCATGCCAAATCCAACTTTACCAAGTTTTATCCCTAAATTCCATCACGACAAACTCAAGACTTCATGAAACCCATAACGATTTAATTTTCAACACTATAAAACCCAAATCCAAACTCCAACGTCCAAGCTCAAAATCAATCGTTCATAATCCATCCTAAAAGCCCACTAAACCAAAAGCACATCCACCATGGCACGGAATCCTTCCCCTTATTCATTTAATTAAAATCATACCATAAGTCCTAACGTTCAAGATATGAAATTTCCCTAATTTGTCTCCATGATGACCCCTCACAAAATACAAAAAATTCTAAAATCCTTCTTCATGAAAACTAGCCAAGCTCCATGCAAGCCATGAAACTTCATCCAAGTCACATTTAAGCCACCTTAGCCATGTACATGTCACCAATCTTTAAGTGACAAAAGGAGGACTCTCTATTAAGATCCCTTAAAAAGCACTTATCCCCATTTATGACTCATCTAACCCATGCTTAACCCAAATCTCCATGATTAGGACTTGTCCACCCAATCCCACATGAAGTCTAATCCTTACGACAAGTGAGTGCAACCTATTTCATACAAAAGACTAAAATTACACAAAAGTGAGCGAAATTCAATTCACTTCAAATCAAGTCAAAGCTCACATGATCACTAATGCCAAAAAGATAAGATAAATATAATAAAATAAATATATATATCAAACTCACATGACATAAATTGAACTAATAATAATAATAATAATAATAATAATAATAATAATAATAATAATAATAATAATTATATAAAATATAAAAGAATTAAAAAAAAAGAAAAAAAAATTTAAATGATATATACTTACACTTTAAACATACTTAGTAGCTCCCATCGGCAAACTTCCCTCCAGTGAGATCCTTCCCCGACGAACCATCATAGCGTAACTCCTTCCCTCTTCTCTTATCTGTTTCTTATTTACATACATACCACCTAAACCTTCATATCTTACATATCACACAATTCTTACGAGTCCACAAAAAAAAAAAAAGAACTTTACATGCATAACAACCTCCTCTTATGTATTTACGGAACTAACACATTAAAAAAGAAAAGAAATTTACATTCATGCTCTCCGCTCTCTTTATTTACATGCATACATGCTTTTGCTTATGTATTTACATGCTCAACACTAATTTGAATATTAAGAGAGAGAGAGAGAGAGAGAGAGAGAGAGAGAGGAAGAAAAAGAAATTTTGAATATTCATATATGCACCGAGTTAAAAGAAAATAATCTTGGTATTTAACAAAAATACATAAATAATAACAACAATACTATGCAAGTTTCATGGAAGTATATATACAACACTTAAGCTAAAAATAGATTTTTACATACATAGTGCTTAATTACTATGTATTTATATAATAAACACTTAATGCTTATATATTTATAGATTTAAAACTAAAATTTTAATTTCACATATAAAAGTGTACAGATGATAAATTTATCTATTCAAATATATATATATATATATATATATATATATATATATATATATATATATATATATATATATATATATATATATATATCTAAGTGGTTATATTGTAAGAGATGCTAAAGCTAAATTTTAAACATTATTTATGTCAAAATGAATCCTAAACACTATGCATGTTTATGTGTGTGTATATGTGTGAAAAATAAATTTTGAGAGTTGTATATATATATGTGTGTGGAATTAAAATTTTAAGTTATTTATTCATTTGATATTATAGATTTTAAATATGTGTAATCTAAAAAAAATAAATTTTATGTGTTATGTATGTGCTATTAAAATTCAAGTATTAGGAAGGTGACGCGTGGTTAAGTAGAAAAATGTGGGATTTTTTATTTAATTAAATGCAAAAAAAATCAAATATAAATTTAAAAAATCATATCTTGGGGTAGAAAAATTATAAAAATAAAATGAAAATATTCTTGTGCTACATAAATAAAATTAAATCATGTTAACATGAAAAAATGCCCTATTACTACTTATCCTACATAAATACTCAATGCTTTGAGGTGTGAGTTTGAACATTACATTCAAACCCATATAGTAATTGGGAATATTTTAAATGACCACATATGGATCATCGAAGCTGGTGGAGGTTTTGGTGGCATGAGTGATGACGAGAAAGCATATAGGTATGTGAGAATAGTATTGCATCTCTTCGCTCGATGAGTATGGGAGGTTGTTGGAGTAGAATACATCCGCTAACATTGGGTAAAGAGTTGCCCTAACTCTCAAGGCTGCTGGTGGTTCTACGCCCCAAAAATGTGTCTGATCTATGAATTGCCTCATTTATAAAAATATGAAAATATAACTGAAGCACTTTTTCCATATGAAAATTATATCTTGAATGCTAAAATGAAAAGTCCAAATTATCTTTATGGTTGAATTATTAAGAATTTTGAATCTTACCTCTGGAAAGTTCATGTGTTAGTCACATAGGCTGGGTTAAGATCTACCCTCCCCTGATTGTCTTGCTGACAGCTTTTTACTCTATGTTGGATCTCTCATTCATGATGTCGACAGTTGCATAAGAATGTCCCTTGAGAATTTTCAGGGCTTCAGACCTGATTATAAGCTCCCCTTTTACCAAAATTCTTGCATGTAGCTTCGATCTTTCATATAGATGCCACCTGATTCCCTTTTATACATATGTTCAAGACTGTTGGTTGTTTTTTTTTTATAATATTTACACATTTTACCTGTAATTCTGACTTCCAAGCAGAAACACCAGAGGAGGCAAGTATGCAATACTACATTTTATTTACAGTACTTTCCTTAGTACACTTTGTTTTGCTTAGATTTATTTATGAGCAATGCGTTAACCCTTTGTTTCTTTACTAGTTTGGTTGCCCTAGTCAAGCATCACTTTGTGTGCTATTTTTTGTGTTTATTAGTGTTTGAAATGTGCTAACCTTTTGCTTGCAGGTGCTTCTTAGCTCTCTTCCCACAATGCATGACTCACTACGTTTCATGTCTATAACATATGCTCACCCCCATGTTTTGCAAGTTGAGACTTTTTTTTTTACTTTTATATGTATTTTCTGGAATTCTTAGGAGAGATTGTGTTATAAAAAAGGAACGGGCACAGTTTTTGAGGTGCCAAGCAGGTGAAAACACATGATGGGGACCAAGAGCTTTTTACTTGTGTCCCATACGTTAATTTGAAATCTCATTTATGTATAAAATTAGGACTAGCTTATATATGTAGTGCATGACCACATTTCTGTTTCTGGGATACGTTGTCAACCCAACGACAGCCTGCCTTTTATTTTTTCATACATGGCTTGCATTACTTTACTTGCACATTGTGATTGACTTCACTCCATACTTTTTTTCCTTGTGGAGGGTCTGGAATCCTGCAATATTATTTAGGCTCTATAAGGAGCTAAATTATAAAATTTTCTACAAAATCCTAAAAAAAAGATTAAGATTAATCATAATTTAGGATTAAAATATTCAAGATTTTCCAAATCTATATTTACTTTCCTACATGGCCTTTGGCCAGTTTTTAAATGGGTTGCGTGCATGATTCTCACCCAAGCCATATCTAATAGGGCCTGCATACTTAAGACTATAGAAAATTGCATCATGTTGCATATCCTGATGAGAAGCCTATGTGCTTTTTCAACCTGACAGTCTCAACATAGATTTCTACTTAGGTAGTTGTGTAGCGCGTTTAGGGTGATAGAGGCTTCCCCTACCCAGCCCGAGAGTAAGCCTTTTGTGGTAATGTTTTGGATCCATTAGTTAAACCTCTCATTATTTCCACTCTAGAAGCATCCTGACCCCTTTGGCTTGAATAAGTCTAACGTTAACTCTTCCTACCTACATATGGTCATAAGATTTAGAGTTTCATTCCCTTGAACTTAGGGCTACCGAGGTCTCCTTGGTCGATGCAATTCATAGATTGCTAACAATGGATATCTAGTTGTGTTGGGTGGACTACATTCATGACTAGATAGACTTAGGGTCCTAATAGCTTGAGATGATAGATCTGTAGTATTCTGGCCCGACTATCTCTACCCAAATAGAATAACTCTACCTTACTTTGTTTACCCCCTTTAAGCTTTGTCGCTCCCTTTAATGCTTCATCGATGTTGTCTCATAGGCCTTGATTGCGGATAGACCACCACACATTTCATATATGGTGATTCACCCTATACTCTTATAGCTCGGTCAAGTTTTTGAAGCATAGTGCAGAGCCTACGAGTCAACCGAGTTATTTCATGGGCCTTGTGTGCTGATGAGCCGCTACCCATTTAGGATGTGAGAGATCCACTCTCTGCCTCGTAGCTTAGCGAGAGCTTTGAAAGCGATGGGATTTTTATATGAGGTAACCTTCCTTTTTGACACTCTGTATTAGTCGTCACCTACATGTAAGCAGAACTTCTCTAATCAAATGTCTTCTTGGGCATTCCCTGAAATGTAATTAACCAAAAGAATATGTTTCTTTGGGAGTTGGTCTTGATCACATAATAAAATGTTCTTTTGGTTGTCTGATTATTTGGGTAGCTTATGTGAGTATTTTTTTGTGGATATGTGGTTTGAGATTCCTCGATCCGATTTTTTTTGGACATACACCGTTAACCTATTATATGAGGTTTACGTCACATAAGCTCTCTAAATTTTTTTCAAATTTGTGTGCCTAACTCTGTCCTAATCCCTGCTTTTCTGATCCCTCCTCTCCTCTGAATTGTTCATAAGATTCAAGTAAGAGGGCCGGTTAGAAAAGGAAAATCCTAAGACAAGAAGAACCAATAACAGAAGTCTCAAGGACATGTCATGAATGTAATATGTTGTTAAGTATGTACGCTGCATCTATCATTTTATCTAGACTAGACAGTAATTTTATTTTCCCCCTCACATTGATGTACACAGTTTAAGTTTTCCCATCACAAAGAAACATTCTTTCTTAACTTAATAGCGGCTGGCTTGACCCTTTCTGTCAAGTGGAACATCCTTTTACTCGAAGGCATGATTCATTCTCCGGAGCTAATCAATGAACTCAACCGTCAAAATCCGATAAGTCAAACTTCACTCCAAATTTCTAGATTCTCCTTTGATATTCCATATCAATTCGTCAAGAGATTGGTTCTTCATCATTGGAAACTACTTGGAAGAAGGGATTGTCTTCCTTCTCTCGATCTGAAGAGTCATTGTTATGGTTATGAGTTACCTCTCCAAGTAGTCTCCTCTCAAATGTTGCAAGTCTTTTTTGTTGATTTCTCACTACATATCATCCATAACAAACTCATGGAGACCTCAATATAGATTTCTCATAGGCAACGCTATGTCCTTTTCTCTCATTCAATTTTTTGACGGGTGTAGCATTGTAGATAAAAAGTTAGTCGAAGTTTAAGGTTTTGGTAATAGGTGTAGGGGCAAATTTTTGGAGGAGACGAGAAGTTCGAATTTTAAAATTTTTTTGTTATGAATATAAATTGCCGTAAGAATATATAGGATATAGTAGATTTTCTTTTTCAAAATTTTAATTTAAGATATAAAAGATAAAATCCTAAAAATCGACGGTTTAGCGTGTTTCGATATCAGTTGATATGATTCTAGAGCGTCTAAAATGTGTAAGAGGAAATTAGAAAGGCATTAGAGAAGTTGCAGGTTGGATAAAAGTAGGGCTGTAAAAAAAACTCGTTGTTCGCGAACAGTTCGTGTTCGGTTCGCCAAAAAGTTCGTGTTTGATTCGTTCGATAAGCAAACGAGACGAACAAGAACAATTTTTTTCGTTCGGTTTGTTAAACGAACCAAACACGAAAAGTGATGTGTTCGTTCGTGTTCGGTTCGTTATTGTTCAAATTATAAAATAATTTAAAATAATTATATATAAAAAATTTATGATAATTTAAAAATAATTATATATTATAAAAATTCATCATATTTTAAATAATTAAACTTCTTTAAATCATAATATATGATAAATTATTAATAACAATAATAATATTATAGTATTAATTATATTAATATAAATATTATAATATTATAATTAATGTACTATACTATATATTAAAATAAAACCCTAATCAAAACCCTAAACGCCTTATTCGGTTTGCTTCATTTTGAGGAAGTATGGGTTACTTGATGTGTACGGAATACCTGATCAATTTGCTTCATTTTGAGGAAGTATCCTATCAAAGCTCGTTGTTCGCGAATAGTTCGTGTTCGGTTCGCCAGGATGTTCGTGCTCTTTCGATAAGCAAACAAACCAAACACGAACAGTGATGTGTTCGAACATTTCAAACACGAACACTAACTCTGTTCGTTCGTGTTCGGTTCGTTTACACCACTAGATAAAAGTAGTGGAAGGTTAGATAGAGGTTGAATTCTAGCATTTATTAAAACATGGCATCGAACCAAAAACGGAGAATAGTTGCCAACAGTAATTTGAGGCCATAAAATGATAGCCGCAGAGAGAAAACAACAAGAAGATGAGGTATAGACATTGAAGATTATCCATCATCTGTTCTTGAGCAAGATATAGATACACCATTAGCAAAATATAGAAAATTCCTCCCAACACAAAACGTAATAGTCAAAAGTCTGCTAAACTAGCAAAATTATAACATATAAATAGTCTCCTAAATGAGAATAATGTAATTAAAAATAGAGGAATAGGAAAGAAAAATAAAAGAAACAAAATTAAAAGGAAATTTGTTGCAAATAGAAAATAAATAAAGGATTTTTCGAACTATTACTCATGCAATCGTAGGATCCACATGTCGTAGAGCGGAAGTCTCGTGCCCGCGAGAAAATCATGTTTCACTTTAGCTTATCTCTAATGGAACCAAGTCAAGCCTAGTATGACATGGATTGGACTTGCTTGATTGAATTATAATTTATTTATGTTTATTTCAAGCTCAATCAAATTTTCACATCTATATTCATACTTCGCTTGCTTAAAGTTTGTAATAATTATACTTGATTTGTACATGCCTTTAAAAAAAAAATCTAAAGATATACATTATGGGTCCGTTGGGGCAGCTTATTTGGTGCGGTTGCGTTTTGAAAACGCACCTAGCCTGTTTGGCAGCTTATGCGTTTTCGAAAACGCTGAAAACAACATTTTTACACCGCACCTTCCTAGGTGTGGTGGGAGCTTTCTGTCTGCAGTCTGGTTTTTCCAAAAAAATAAAAATTTGTAATAGTTACCGCACATAGTTTATCAACAGATTATTTTTAATCAACTTATCAGCAGATTATTCGATAATGTTCGCAATTGCTCCAAACAGACCCTACATCTACAATATTAAGAAAATGTTGGATTAAATGATTAACAAGGGGGAGCGTTGCTTATGAGAAAAAAAGAGGTGGAGAAGCATTACCTTCATTGAAGGGGCGAATGTAAAATATGCTATATTTGACTTATTTAGATTAATGGAACAAGCTAAAATTTAGAATGAGTATTCAAGTGCTTTTCATATAAAAATTAAAATTAGGTTAGTATTTGATTTTATAAATCTAGTAAATAAGCAAAAAATTCAAAAAAAATACTTGATTTTTTATATAAAGTTATTAATAAATAATTTTACAAATCTAAATAAATAATCAATTGAATAAATTTTAAAGAGCATCTAACTAGTTAATATAGATATATATTATAAGTGAGTTTATACTCAAAAATACTCGCGAACTAGTTTATTTATTGGATAATAACCAAAACAAGATCTTCAAGATAGCACATCCTTATCCTCAAAAAGCCAAGAAATATCTCACTTCGACAATTTATCATAAGCCAAATCCTTCAACTTCCCCACAAACTCCCCTAAGAACCTCTCTTGCGCTTCAATATCCATGAAAAACTGTCTCCATTTATCAAACCTCTCCCTCCCCTTCTCCCCCTTCTCCTCCATTACTCTTACCACCGCATCCCTCACCGCCTCCTTCCTGAAACCGCCGTCTTCTTCCCTCTCCACCTCCACCCCTACTCCCAAATCCCCCGCGAACAGTCTCGCGTTCAAGTACTGATCGCCTCTCTGCGGCAACATCACTAACCTGCATCCCCCCACCACCGCCTCCACCAATGAGCTCATCCCCGCGTGGCACACGAAGCATCCCACGCTCCTGTGCCCAAGTATCAGCTGCTGCGGGGCCCACCCTTCCCTCACCAACCTCTCACCACCGCCGCCTCCGCCACCGGAGATTGTTCCGGGGGCGGTGCCGTGCTTCAATACCGCCAAAAATGGCTTTCCGGCCATCTCCAGGCCGAGCAGAAGCTCTTTCACCCCATCCTCGCTAAGCGCCGTCTCGCTGCCAAAGGAGCAGAAGACAACAGAGCCGTCGGAAAACCTGTCGAGGAAATCGGTCCACTCGGGGCCGAGCGAACCGCCGGGTGATTCGGGAACGACCGGACCGGCGAGGAGGACGGGTTTGGAGAGCTGTGATTCGATGTAATGGATGTAGGGGGACTCCATTTCCATGCAGGTCTTGGCCACAACCGCTGAACAGCCGGTGAGGCAGGTGAGGACGCGATCGTAGACGGAGAGCTCGCTGGCCTCACCGAAGGTCCGGAATATGTAGGAGAAGTCGGCGGCTTGGTATGCAGGTACGCCGGCTGAGAGCGCGGTAGAGGCAGGGAAGCCGGTCGGCGGGTGGGTTAGTTCCTCCTACAACAATTTTGATTAATTACTGCAGTAGAAATAAAAATAAAAAGAAAGGACTGATTTTAAGGCAATACAGCATTGTGCCGCGCAGGAACAGTGAGGTAAGCGGTGGCGGCGGCGGAGAAAACAGAGTAGAAGAGAGTCTTGATGCGAAGGGGGTGGGCGATGGAGGGGATCCACGGCTGGGCGAAGTCAAAAAAGAGGAAATGGGGGCGGAGTTCGGCGAGGAGAGCGGCGACTTGGGGCTGCATGTTGTCGACGGCGAGTTTGAGGAGTTCGGCGGTGTGGGGAGGGAGGTCGGCCGTGCTCTCTATTCCGGGGGGGAGACCGGGGATGGAAGGGAGGGGAAGGGAGAGGAGCCGTATGGAGGGGGAGGAGGGAAGAAGGGAGGATATGCGGGGGAGGTTTGCCGGAGTGGAGAGGAAGGTGATTTGGATGTCGGCGGCGGCGGAGGAGGAGAGCTTGCGTGCAAGTTGGAGGAATGGGCTGATGTGGCCGAATGCGACGAAAGGAAACATTAGAATGTGGAGGGGGCCGGCGGCGGTGGAGTTATCGACGTTGGCCATGGGGGAAGAGAGTGAGAGAGAGATTAGGGCTTGAAAGATGGTTGCAGGATGGCAAAAGTGACGAACTGATCGGGTGAGCTGAACATAGAAAGGGCAGCTTTTGTAGGTACTGGCAGCATGGCATTTTTGAAATATCACGTGATTAGAATTTTTTTGTTTATTTATTTATATCTCAACTAACTAAAATTATTTTAAAAAAACAAACTGGACATAATTTTTTATTTAATATTTAAATAGTAATATTTTTCTTATATAACTTTTAAATTTTTTATATTATCATAACAGTAAGATTTAAATACATACCACACAATTCAACTATATTTACATATTTATATTTACGTTTTAATTCTTTATTTTTTACATACCGGGATCTATGCGTTCATTTTCTAAAAGTTATAATTGATATTTCATAACTAATTTCTTGTTAAACACAATTCACGTGGCATTGGTTAGTTGGCATAAATCTCGAGAGATATTTTAATAAAAAATGTTCTATTTCAAATTAAAAATTATTCAGAGCTCTAACTTCAACAAAATAATTGTCAAAATAATCGGGTTAACAAAATGAACTAAGTGATACCATAATTGGTTCAACTCAAGTCCAATCAAGTCCAAATCAAATCAATGAATCACATTTAAAGATTTTGAATAATTAGTTGGAGTGTCAAATGAACTCTAAATTTGATGCAATTAAGTATCCCGAATACGGGGTAACGAAGTATATTGCTTACTATGCAATTAGTAAGTTTCAACAGAGTATCACAAATACGAGGTAACAAAGTATATTGCTTACTATGCAATTAAGTATCCCGAATACGGGGTAACGAAGTATAGTATATACAATGCAAGGAAGTTTCTCATATATAAGGCAAAAGAGTATTTCTAATACTGCTCACTGGAGTATCCCAAATAAAGGGTAACAGAGTATCATGAATATTGTGTGATGAAGAATCCTGAATACGAAGCAACGAAATATCCCAAATATAGTGTAACAGAGTATCTTGAATACGGTGTATCGGAGATCCAGTGATAACTTCTAGTGATAATTGTTTACGACCATCGTATTCAGAATATGACAACTTTCTTTGATTTTTGAAATTTTTTATACATTGTATACCGACATGTGATGTCTTTGGCGTAAAATAACAAATCCGGGAGAAGTCGTGTAGCCAACAATTGCTTTAGTGCCACCTACAACATATGTGTCAACTAATATTATTATAACTTTCAACTAAAGCCTTCTGTGGCCAACTGACGCTCTTACAGTGACTCACTGCAGCCTATGCGACAAGTTACTATTGTAGCTTCCCACTATGGCCTACATGACTGGCTGTTATTATTACAGCCTTTCATTACATTCTTTGGGGCCAAGAGACGCTATTGCAGCAACCAACTATGACCTATGGGTCCAATTATTACTACACCTTCCCGCTACGGTCTATGTGACTAATTATTGTCATTACACTCTTCCACTCTAGCTTTTGTGGCCAACCGATGATCTTGTAGTGACTTACTATGGCTTATGAGGACAGTTACAACTATAGCTTTCCATTACGGCCTAAGCAACTAGCTCATTACAAACTTTCACTGCGGCCATTGTGGCCAACTGACTCTCTTATAACGACCCATTGTAGCCTATATGGTCAATTATTACTATAGCTTCCCATTACGGCTTATGTGACCAACTGCTATCATTGCAGCCTTCCATTGCGGCTTATGTGATCAACTGATGTTACAATCTTCCATTACGACCTAAGTAGTTTACTATCATTGTAGCCTTCCACTGTGGCCTATGTGGTCAACTGTTGCCATTACTACCTTCCACTACGTTGATATCTCTATCCAACTAATGTTAGTGCAGTTACCAACCACAGCTATATAATCAAACGCAACCTATTTAGCTAAGTGCTATTATAGCTTTCAACTACAACCTATGTGGCAAATAGCGTTATCGTAGACACTGACTTCATTACTTATGACAAACTCATTCCTTTATTCTAATCAACTACAATATTTGCAGCCCACTATTACTATCATCGCCAAGAATAATATTTGGTTTAGCACAATTACATCTATTAAACTTGGGTGACTACTGTATATCTATGATTATCAACAACATAATCTCATTTTCTTGAAATCAGGAGAAGAGCAGACCTATGTACTTACAGTCTTATATTGGTCTACTTTAATTGGGTTAAGCACCATGATATTCCTCATTTTCAAGATTTTTCATGTAAATAATTTAGGTGTCTCTTCCTACTACTTTTATTTTATCTGTGTTCGATAGATCTTGGTGCAACACTAATTTGTTAAATTATCAGTCTATTTACAGTGACTCTTCTGGCATGTAATAATTTAGTGCTATCTGATCCACCTAAAAATAACCTGTTTTTAGTGCATATTTTATAAGCTTTTTATGTACATTTTTATGATATTACACTTTAAAGAAAGATATTTTACATGTTTATAGTTTCAGGTACTTGGAATGGACATTAGAGAAAATGAGGGGAAAATAAAAGAAAAATGAGAAAATAAAGGTGGTGTTATAGACTCCAGCCAGATGGGCACTACAGCGCCCAAGACTGGCGTTATAGCGCCAGAAACTACCTTTCTAGAAGATCCATTGAGTTTGGCCAAATTTTGGAGTGGCATTTGAAGCAACCCTTGGTTATTCTCCATTTTCTAGAATTTAGAGACCGTTTGGAGCCTCAAAACTTCAATTGGGCGGCAATAGTAAATTAGGGTTTTCTTATTCTGTGTTTAAGTGTAAGTGTGAGGGTGTTTTAGTGTGTTAAGGATTGGAGCATGCCTAAACTAAACTCTAGAAGTTTACTTGGGGAGAAGACATAAGGTACTTTGTATTTGTGTTTAAGTTTTTGTTGTAAAGCTTGGATTTCAATACAAATGTTTTATTATTGTTTAATCTCCATGAATTCTGAGTAGTTATCTTTCTTTCTCCTTGCATATGGGAGTTAATCTTGTGGGATGAGAATGATTTAAAGACTTTTTCTTATGCTAAAAACTTATGATGCTATTTTAACTGAATCTTAATTTATTTTACAAACTTGCCACTTGTGAGGTTAAAAATTGTTAAGGAACATAACGAGCTGGAAGGGCTATGATTTCACCCAACTAATGGATACTGCACTTCATTCTAGGCAGAGCCATGGCGATCACCTAAGGGTAAGTGCAAATAAGTAGGGAGAAAAGTTTTGATTGGCGTAGAATTGGTTAGTTTTATAGTGACTGGCTAGATTCTTATCAATTTGGCTTAAGTTTTAGTACCTTGACGCTGGGATTCTGTTGACCTCATTTTTTATGAGGTCTTTTCTCTTCTCTCTCCTTAGTACTTAGGATCTAGCCAAAGGGCTTCTCCTTGACTATCTTAGAGGACTAGAAATGGAACCCACCACTTAGAAATTCAAAACACTTCTTGACTCCCTTCAAACCCCACAAGTTTGATTGTAAACCCCTATGCTACTTGGAGGGTTAAAATCAAATGTGGAGGTTTAAAGGATGAGATTACTATAGGACTCTTTGGCCTTAAGATTACCCTGGGTGGCCTGGTCTGGTAAGGGTTGACTTGCACACACCTCACTCCCACACATACATTCCAAGCCCTAAAACTACCTTCAACCAATTTGACTTCCTGACTCATATTGGTAATTCATATGGAAGGACCTTAACCCCTAAGCCCCTGGTTAAGAGGGTTAGGAACAACATATTGAGTGCCTAAGATGAGTCCTCTCATGGCTTTTGTGAGCTTAATATGGCTTCATGGCTCAACTAAAATGATTTCATTTCACTCACACTTGATCAACCTTCATTTTCCCAAAATTTCAATTTTTGACCCCGAGACCCTAAACCCATCAAGCCTACCAAATACCATTGAAATTGCCCAAAATTTGCAAAATTGCCTAAATTACCCAAAATTCCTCAAAATCAATCCTAAACATTTCCCCCCACTCAAATTGATCATCCATGACCAAATACACCAAAAATTCCAAAAATACCCCCTCAATACCCTCCAAATACCCAAAATACCATTTTAACCCAAAAATTCCAAAAATTCACAAAATTCCCAGAAAATTCAATAAAATCTCAAATATTCTCAATCTCATTTTGTTCAACTACACCATAAACCAATTTTATCAATTTAGCCCACGTTTACCAAAACCCCCAATTTGACCTATTTTTAACCTAAGTGGACTCACTGTCCAACCAAAACACTCCAATTGACCTCAATTTTGATTCAATTCAATCCTAAGCTTCAATTCAATATCCCCAATATCAATTTAGACCAAACACAAACCCAATTTCATCAACATGTGGATCCAATTTCAATCTGAAGCTTAAAGCCCAATTTTGGCCCATGACTTAAACTTGGCCCAAACCAACCCCACTTCACTCCAATTAACCCCAAATCTTTTCCTAAACCTTCCTAACATCCCCACAAACAAAACACTAACCTGGTTTGCCCCAAATTTGAAACCAAACTCCACCCAAACCAAAAATCCCCAATTTGGCCTAAATCCATCATGAACCCAAATGAGCCCAAATCCCAAAATCAAAGCCCAACCAAAGTTGAAAACTCTTTGTCACACCCCCATAAACATTTTCAACATTAATTATACATCAAACCCAACATTGGCCCAACCTTAACCCAATTTAGCCCATTTTGGCCCATTTTGACCCCATTACTAAAAGCCCAAATTGAACCCATTTCAACTCCAAATTGCATCAAATCTCTTCTAAAGTTCTCATGACACATCCCTAAACAAAACCCAACATTTATTTGACACAACCCCTCACCAATTTTCATCCATCAATTTATTTCAAAATCTAAAAGCCCACTTCCTTAAACCATTTTAAAAGCCCATCCAAAATGATTTCAAAAAGCCCAAGACCTATTCCAAAGCCCACATGAAGTTTCCTCTCATCATCCTTTTAATTGAAATCATCCCTAAGTCCTAAATCAATAATCAAATCATTCCAAATCAAGCCTCATGCCAATTTCCCCTAAACTCATCAAAAATTCCAAAATCCATTTCCATGAAATTGAGCCAAGCTACTCCTAAGCCATGAGCAAGCCTTGGAGCCATGCACAAGCCACATGAAAGCCATAGGAATCTTGGACTTGTCATCAACCCATTTATGGCAAGAGGTGGAGAGCCTTTAAGCACCCCTTAAAAGTCATTAACCCTTCACATGACTCCCCTTAACCCAAAATTAACCCAAATATTCTCGGATGGAGACCACACCACCCTTTCCTAGCTGACTCACCTGACCTCCCTCAGCCCAAATCAGAACTTGGAAAGGTGCACTCAACCCAAACCCATGACTTGACCAAATTGAACCCAAAATGACCTTTTCCCCATTCCACTTAAATCCACTCCTTTGCACATGTCAAACCCCAATTGAATTCACAAACCTCAAGCCACGACCACACTGAGTCAGATGGTGACCTGACCCTAGCCGGACCACCACCCCGGCCGCAGGAAAACACCGAGCCGAGGGCACCCATTTGATTCAAAAATTCAAATTGAATTGGTCGAGTCGTCCCATGGCCAATGGTCACTGCAGCTGTTCTTCATTTGCCCTGAGCAGCTGATCCAAGCCTTCAAACCCCTCTGGGAAGCCATCCAGCCATGTCTACTTAAACCTCACCACCTCTCGGCCAAAAGGGGTGTTGAACCAAACCTTACCAAAACTCTGCCAAAATCACTCCAGACCCTTCTCCAAACACAGAGCACTTGATCCCCACTGAAATCCAGCCACAAAACCCCTTTGTCGACTCGATTTCTCAGCTCAAAATCCACCCGAAAAATAGGACACTTCACCGCGGTGAGCCGATCCTCGAATTGATTGACCCTACACCTTCACCAGACCAAGCGAAGAAGTTCCCCAGCAAAAGCCCCCTCTCCAGGCCAGCCATTTCTTCTATCGGCCAAGCTTTGAAATCGGGCTTGGTGGAAGTCTGGTCTAGACATTTCACCAGGGCCAGAGGCTTCATCCCTTGGCTCCTCCAGCTCCAACGAACGTGCCAAGCCCCTCTGATTGAAGCTTCAATTCTCAGAGCCAAGGTATGGAACTCCTCCTCTCCGAGAGCTTCCAGCGATTCTCCATTTCATTTGAGTTAATTTCAACGCATGTTAGCCATATGGATTTATAGCTCTCAATTAGACGAACACATAGGATCAAATTTCATGTAAATTGGTTAAGAAATGAGGGAGATATTAGGGTTTTAGTGTGGACGGCTCTCGGGACACACCAGTCGTAGACGATGACCAGGAACCGTCGGATCGCACGTGTATCGAGTGGACGATCTAGATCGAGCCAGACGAGGAGATGGAACGAGACCGCGGGACGCGTGGCTGCTGATTCAGGTGGCGGCGTCGAATAGGAGAGCGCCGCGTGGGGCTTCGGAGCTGCCGAGGTTGACGCGGCGCAGATTGGGTTAAGTAGATAAATAGGATATTTTTTATTTATTTAAATACCAGAAACTTCAAAAATCCATATCTTTGTGTAGAAAAATCACGAAAATAAAATAAAAATACCCTCTTGCTCAGTGAATAGAGGAGAACAATGTGGAAAAAGAATTAAGTCATTTTGATGAGTATTTTATTTTTAATTAATTATTCACTCATTTCAGTATTTTAATTCTCCATGCATTTATACAATTCACCATGGCAAGAGATCATAGGGCTTTTGTAGCCTCTGTTCTTGGGAACATTCCCTGAATTTTCCAAGGCCAGAGGCCATCTCTGTGGCAAGATATTGATTTTTCAAATTTATGTGTCTGTTTTGTCATTTTAATTCCAGTAATTAGCATGTTGCTTAGAAAATTCTAGGAAAATTAGGGAAAGTATCTTAAGACCAAAGGACCCTAGAAAAATTATGGTTTGGCTTAATTCCCTTAAAATATTTCTAATTGGCCCAAACACCCAAAATTGAATTTTAATTAATTAGGATTAACCACACATCAAAACCACTTGAAAAAAATTCTCCACTGATCTTTAGGGTCAGAGGAGTCTCACATAAAAATTTAGAATCAATTGGAAATGGTTTAAACCACTAAATGGATTAATTAAATCACATGGCTATTTTCTAAATTTAAAAATTCATAAAACTCAAAATACATTTCAAGAATTCACCAAATTGATTTTGAGACTTCTCTGGTATCAGAGGAGTCTAAGAAACTTAAAATTTGAATTTTTCAAAAAGTTTTCATTTTTCACCGTATTTTTAATATTTTAACAATAAAAAAATAATAAAAATCACAAAAATATTAAAAATCATAAAAATGTCATATTTTGCCTCCTAATCACTTAGGAACAAACCAAATATTTTTCTTAAGTCTCTAGGTTAAGATATTGGATTTTAAAGGCTTAAGGCAATTTTTAATATTAAAAAATGAATTTCCCTAAATTTTCACTAAATTAATTCTAATAAATCAAAGAAAAATCAGAAAAATATAAAATTTGTTTCTCTAAACTTCTGGATGTTAGAGAGATTTATAAAAAATATAAAATCCATTTTTCAACTTTAATTTTATTTTATAATTAATTAACACTCCAAAACTCAAAATAATTATAATAAATAAAATATAATTCAAAAAATTACCAAATTGGTCCAAATGGTCCTCTGGTCAGTAGGAATATCCCATAATTTTCTTAAGGATAGAAACCTCATCTTGGTCATGTTGTTGAATTTTTATTGAAAACCTCATATTTTTCAAAAAATAAATATATAAATTAAATTAAATTCAGAAAAATCACATTTTCTTCTCTAATGTCTTAATTGACTTATGAGTGAAGTGACATAAAAATTTTAAGTTCATTTGAGATTAATTTGATGAGTTATGAAATGAACATACTTAAAAGCACATAAAGGTAATTAAAGAATTTTAACCCTAATTAATATTTAGGTTTAATCAAGGGAAGGGTAAAATATCTGATTTTGAAATTTTTATTAGATGATTGAAACCTAGGCAATTAAGGGGTAGAAACCCATTAATCATCTTGAAAATATTTAAAGTAAATTTTAATTAATTAAATAATTTGAATTTTGGAAGAATAAGTTAAAATTTTGATTATTAAGATTAGGGGTATGATTTAAGAAGATATCAACTCTTTAATTTAAAAAATATCCCTAAATGAATCATTTTAATAATATTCAACTCTTAATCAAACTAAAAAAAAAGATAATTGGAATTAATAATTAAATAATTAAAAGGAAAATAAACCTTAATTAAATTAAAAATTTTAAAAATTAAGTGATTTGATAATCAAATTGAAATAAATTTAAAACATTAAAATTAATTTGAAATCACTTAAAAAAAATCTAAAACAAATTTGAAACATTAAAGAAAATCAACTTTAAGACAATTCATAATTAAAAAACATAAAAATCAAACCAATTAAAATTGACCTAAAGTGTTACAATTAAGTCAAGTTAAATTTAAATCATTAAAAGTTTAATTAAATTGAATAATATAAACACCTCTTTCAAATCAAACAATTTAAAACACTTAAGAGAAAATCAACTTGAATTTTGAAACTAAATTAAATCATCCTAAATCATCAATTTAACTTTAATCAAAGCGGTTAAATTCTTTAACAAACTGATTTGCCCCCTAAAGGCTTTCATTATCATAACTCTTAAATGAAGCATTAAGTGAAATGTCACTTTAATCATCGGACAATCAAATGTCCAAGTTCACTAAGCAAGAGACAAAACTCAACTAAACTTTGGATGATTAATTTACCAGTACAATAAAATTCATTTGGACTCAAAATAATCTCAGAAGTATTGAAATGATGTTTAGGACTCGTCCTAAGCACTTTCTTAATACGATGAGATGTTTTAGAAGAACAATTGAACTTAATTGTTCTTTGATGAAGAAAATCATCCTTAGCAAAACACAAGAACCTAGACGTCATAGGAATTAACTAGCTATAGGATTAGGACTTTGGTAGACAACCAAAACCTTCGCTTAGCTTTACCTAGGTGTTTCTTGAAAATTATATAAATGCTTTAACTTGTGTTTTAAGTGCAGGAGAAAATAAATGGGAATGCTTACCAGGTACGCTTTTATTTCATTGCAATTTATTTACCTGCGCTGTACTCTACTTCTCTTGCATGTTAAACAAGAATGTCACCTGCATGAAAGCCGAAACCTTAAGGATAGCCACAAAGCCGAAACCCAAAACTAAATTAAAAGTCACAACAAGATAAAATTCACCGCCACAACATTTCAAAATATAAAACAACTCAAAATTTAATCACAAACAGAACACAAAACTAAAACTACAACTAAATTAAAACGTCTCATTGGATGATCGGGAATACCTCGGATGATGTAACCCACGTGTTGCTAACGACATTTCCCACTGTCTAAATGAAAGTGTGGAACTCATTCAGTTGAGTTTAGCAAATTCATCTAGACTAAGTGAATCCGATAAAAATAACAGTGTCGGGATGACAGAACCGTGGGATCTTAATCGGCTCTGTTTAACCAACTTTAAGATTTGTTTTAATTAAAACATTAAAAATATTTGGACTTTAAGACATTTCTAAACTAAAACACTTCTCTCATCTCCTGATTTCCACTTTCTAAAACTAAACCTCTGCGACAACGATAAGGAGCTTGGAGCACGGTGGGTAGCACGACCATCTTCTTCTGCAAAACTCGAGTCTACTTCAGCAAAACCCTTCTTAGTTTAAATAACAAGCCATAGGATTTCGAGGTAGTTTGCCTAGTGCAACATAAATCTTCAACCTTTTCGTTAGGCACTTGCATAATCATTTTATGCAAATTAAGTCCTAACCGGTCTTAGGATTCTGAGGTAGTCGTTTGGTACGATATAAACCCTCATATCTTCGAGGCTGTTTGTATGATTTTATCATACAAGTATAAGTCCTAATAAATTAAAATTGGCAGTATTTAAACATTAAATAAACTCTTAAATTGAAGCCAAACAATAGGATAGTTTGGGAAGTTGCCAAGATTCTTCTTGGATCCTCAACTTCTCCTACTTCTCTTACTTTGGACTCCTGAAATAAACTGTTCCAAATTTGATCCATTCACTATTGAAATCTCCAAAATTCAATCCTTTGAAAATCTTAAACTTTGAAATTCTTGAGAGCGAAACCACTGATCATTATCGAGAGTTTTATTAAATGATTCCCATCATTTAAGATGTAATTAACTATAGGGGCTTGCCCTTATAGGGAACTTTAAGAACCCAAGTAATATAAACCCTGCTTAATATAAATTAAGCAGGGGAACTTGTCGGCTTATAAAATTGGTTCGCAGACCAAACGGATGTCATAAATCTTCTAGTTTATTTAATCGAGCCCCATCATCAAGCAGTGTGTCTATTCTTCGGGATAGATACACGGTTTGTGATGCGGTTCTCGTTTATATAAACTATTTGGGATGTGAGATCGGTTTGATTTCATATCTTAAAATTTTCAAACTTAAAATTATTTTCAAAACCAAATGCTACTTTCTAAATTATATATATATATATATTTAAATTAAATTTAAAATCTAAAATTTATCGATAATTTTTATAGGCGACCCCTTTTCAAAACACATAACCTAAAAATATGCCGACAACTTCTGGCGACGCCGCTGGGGACTAGTTCCTCTCTCCATTTTGATCAGATGATTTTGCTTTCATAAATAGATAGTGAATCCATACCCCTAGTGGATCAAACTACCATTCTTTCCATTGGCATACCACGTTCATTTCTATCTTGAACGGGTATAGTCAATTTCTTTTGGATTTTGGAGTCACTGTTTAGACACCCCTAAACAGAGAGGTTCTGAGATCCTTTTGCCTCTTTCTGAGGTGGGGTGGACCCCCAATAGGTGTTAGCCTAGGAGCGGTCTTCGGGTTGAGAGGTCTTACGAGACTTTCTCTTCCTTTCCAATTCTAAATCGGATCCTTTACCTTTCCTTTAACCTTCCTCCATTAATCATTTTGTTCCTAACAAACAAATCCTCTAATAAACAACCTTTTAATAAGAGAACTCTTTTAAATTGCAAATACATTAAGATAAACTAAAAAGTGTTCAGATTCTTTCTTTTCCGTCTTAAGTTTTGCGACAAAAGGAAGCATAATTCAGGACCGACTTTCGGAATTTACCCTGCAGAAAATGACTGCACCAACGTTAATTTTCTCCTTCACCAATGGAATGGACTTCGCCGTAAATAAGGATGAACTGCCTGACAATGGAATCATCTGTTTTGGACAAGGATTCGACAATACAGATATTAAGTTCGCTGACGTCACCCTCTTCGCACTAATGGACAAAGTATCAGAAACTGAGGAGCCCGTAATTGAGTTTAACCTGAAATCGACTCAAGATTTCCCTCCCCTGCAAAGGGTCCCAGTTGAAAGAAGTACCACTGTTCGTAGAAGGACTGTTGTCTCTACCCCCACCGGTCTAGTCATCTCTGCACCTACCCTGACTCCTGCCAAGCTGAAGGGGAAGGAAATCCAAGTCTGTGATGGGCCTACCACCGTGGAGGGTACAGATTTTGCTACAATACCTCTTGTCTTCTAGATAGGGTCCAGTTCAAGAGTTGCACCCTTTACTCGAACTCAAAAGAGAAATAGGAGTAGAAAGATCGCCAGGATCGAGAAGGCCAAGGCTGCTGAAGTTGCTTTTTTGGAAGAGATTCCTGAGGAAGAGGAAGAGGAAGAACTGCCTAAGTATTCACCCTTGATGGAAGGAAGTAGGTTTCACCCTCTCTCTGCTGCATCGGATGAGGAAGATGTCCGGACGATTACCGCTGCATTACCTCGACCTGCATACTATTGTGACTGTAAGAGGAAGAGGGCCAAGACTACGCCGCTTACTCGACTGCGAGCCGTAGTAGCGAAACTAGCTAAGAAGGAAGGATGCCCGTATCAGAAATCATAAGAAGAATTGGACGAGTGCCAGTCAAATCCCGCCTCGGACCGCGAGTGAACCCCGTCACTGCCCCGGAGAGGCCAAGGAAGAAAGTGCGAGCTAGTTCGCCTGTTGTCGTATCGGGACACCATATTAGGGAGGACACCACCTACCGACGCACAGTCGACAGACCATCTGGTCCTAGGCCTTCTACTGCGAGAAGCATGGTGTGGCGACCTATTATTGTTGAACTGATACAAGCACGATGTTCTGGAAAGAAGAGTCTCGTCAGAAAGCCAGAATCTGAAGAAAGTGCTACTGCATTAAAAGAAACTCCTGAGAAAGAAGTCAAACAGTCATCACATGACAACCGTGAAACCGTTTGGAAGAGACCACTAGAGGATGCCATAGGCAAGCTAAGAACCTACATCCGACGGTTGGCAAAGGAAAGAGGAGAAAAATTGGAAGCTGAAGTAGATTCATCAGAATTTATGGATGAAGAGTACGCCGAGATTAATATGGTCGAGACCCGAGCATCGGCAGCTTCACAAGGCGCTCCGTCAGCTTCGGAAAGGGAGGAACTGGAAGTGATGAGAGCACAACTTCAAGAAAAGGATGATATGAATTCTCAGATGGCAAAGAGGATGGAAGAGATGGTTGCTGCCTTAGCCACTCTCCAGAGTTAGTGGCAACCTCAAAAGGAAACACCCCCAGAAATCATTCACATTGCAGATGGAGGAAAGGAGATCACATCTGTTAACGAAGATGAACAACCGAAGAAGGATTCTGCGTAAAGCATGATTCCCGAGAAAGATATTAAAAACATGGTAGAACAGCAGGTGCGAGAAGCCTTAGCTCAATCTAAGAGTGGAGCATCTATCCATACGGGTAGACCATACCCTAAAGAATTTGATGAGGTCCAATACCCGAAAGGCTTCGTACCACCTCTGTTCAAGACTTTTGATAAAACGGGAAACCCCCGGCAGCATGTCACACATTTTCGTGTTAGTTGTTGCAATGCCGATGGGAGTGATGCCTTACTCTTTCGTCAGTTCGTCAACAGTTTATCAGGAATTGCATTTGACTGGTATGCAGAATTGCCAAATGACTCGGTTAAGACCTTTCCAGAGTTATAAAACCTCTTCGTTAAGCGGTTTGCCGGGGCTCGGCACCACATCACTATCGGTGATTTAGTGGTGGAACAACAGAAACCAAACGAAACTTTAGTGGACTAAATACTTCGATGGAGAAATTTAAGCATGAAGTGTGAGCCTCAGCTTCAGGAACAGCATGCAGTCGGTATCCTGTTGAAGAGTATCCATGGCCCGATAACACTTCTCCTCAAAGGATTTACAATTAAGACTTTCGAGAAGTTGCTTAGCAAGGCCGGGAGCTTGCAAGAGGAAGCAAAACAGCTAATTTTCGTGGACAAAACCGATAAACAAGAGCCTGTGAAAGCATTTGAAAGGAAATCTGGAATCGTCGCAGCAGTAGATAAAAGCAAGCAGTTAGTGCAGATACAGCCAGAGTGGCCACAGCCTAGTTATCAACCACCACAACGGGTTTATCAACAACCTCAACAGAACTACCAACAACCTCGACCGAGCTATCAGTCGCCTCAGCATTATGAGCAACCGCCTCGTCCATCGTGTACCCTGAAAGAACTTCTAAATACGAAATATCCATTCAAGACTGAAGCAGTAGCGATGATGTTCCGCAGTTTAATGAAGACACCAGATTTTCAGCTACCAGAGCCTAAGAGGCCAGAAGAAGTCGGCAAGAAAGATCATCCGAACTATTACCCTTACCACCGGATGCTCGGACATAAGATAGAGGATTGCATCACTTTCAAGAGTTGGCTTGACGACAATCTCCGGAAAGAGAACATAACGATCCCGAAGGAATACATTAAGGAACCCCAAAAAGGAGGTTCTGTTAATGTTATTTCAACGGATCCTATTGTTCCAATAGACCCTTACACGACCAACGATGGATGGAGTACCATCTGGACAAAGTCTTCGAAGAAAATCTTGGATCATATCCAAAACGCTTCGGTGCACGCTTCAACTCAAAGTTTGAAACATGTCGAGCCGGTGCTATCGCTTGTAATTGAAGAACCACCCCAGAAGGAGGAGAAGATCGTAGGAGAGAAGAAGACCGAGGCTCCAAAGGGTAGACTAGGGGCTGCTTATCCTAGGATGGTTGTTTCCGATTCGGGGGAAAATTCCCTCGAACCTCTGACTCTGTATGATTATTTGCTCGCCCCGGCGGGATCTTATAATGATAAGAGTTTTGGTGTTGGCTACGTTTTGACTGTTTCTAACGATTACGTAACTAATGACAACCAACCTAATCCGGATCTCGATTCCGATACGATAAACGATTCTCAAATCATACTGAACCTCGATGACCACGACGAAGGAGAAGACGCTCACAAAGATGGCTACGAAAGCTCAACAAGCAATGAGTCTATTTGTGAATTTCGAGGAGCACCAATCACGATAGAATTAGAGTTATCAGATCCCGAAGCAACTTTAGAAGAGCCAATAGTTCTGATTCAAGAGGAGACACTGGTAGATTCACCACCAGATTCAGGACAAGTAACTGAAGTCAACCTAAGAAGCGGTAAAGTTCTACCCCCGAGAATGGGTCCAAAGGATAAAGGAAAGCAGGTGGTTGCTCAGGAAGAGCCAACTCCAACAGAAGAATTGCTCGTTCGGGAAGAAAACCGAGGAACATGGTAATAAGATGGATTATAACGTGCTAGCCCATCTTAGGAAGCTACCAGCCAAACTGAGCATCTACGACACTCTGATCCTGTCAAAGGAGATGAGAGAAACTGTGATCAAGGCTTTACTTGATCCAGAAATTTGCTTAGCTCAAATGGCCGGTAATTACTTCGACGAGGTTTGTTCGTTAAAAGAACAACAAGGTGTTACCTTCACGGACAATGATCTACTACTGGGAATAGCTGATCACAATCGACCATTGTACATTTCAGTCACTATTGGAAAGTTTACGCTCTCCAAAGTGTTGGTTGATCCGGGAGCATCAATCAACATAATGAATCTTCTGACGCTGGCATATTTGGAAATTGATGCTCGCGACCTCGAAGCAGATAAGATGTTACTAAGAGGCTTCAATCAAAAAGGAGAAAGAGCCCTTGGATCGATAACACTATTAATGAAGACCGGTGATTTAGCAAAGACAACCGCAAAATTCCATATAATTGATTCTGAGACATCGTTCAACGCTCTACTGGGTCGGCCATGGATCCATGAGAACCGGATGGTACCGTCGTCTCTCATCGGTGCATAAAGTATTATGAAGGAGGAGAACAAGTGTATCAAAGGTGACCTGCAACCATTCTCCGTGCATGAAATCGGAATTCACGAAGATGCAGCCTACTACGCACCTCCGAAGAGAACCATCTTCTCCAGAAACACCGTACCAAATGAAGCAAAAGAAGTTTGAGATGAAGAACCTGAAATTCTCGTCCAACAGTTATCACCACTCCCTTACGACGAGATGGTGAAGGTTTCTCCAGAACTCGCACCCGAGTTCGAGGCCGGGGACGAGGTCTTGGAAGAAATGTTGGAACAGTTGGACAGAAGAAACCAGTCATCGACGTTGATTGGGAGAACAGTTCCGAAGAAGAAGAAATCAAGAAAGAAGCAGCGACAATAAGTCAGAAGAAACCCTAATTCAAGATCTCTCTCGAAGAAGAAAAGAACGAAGAATACAAATCAATGTACGAGAAGATTAACCATTATGTGCATACTATGACCCTGACCCCGATCTATCCTAGTAAGGTCGATGGTATGGTGGTCAAGGAGGTACATGGTGGCGGTACTAAACCGATCAAATTCTACCGTGGTGCTTCTTCTTCCAAAACTGAAAATGATGTACAATTTGAAGATGTTACTTCTTCCGAATTAATGGAACTACCTTTTGAGTGGTATTTTCCCGTTTTCAAAATTTAATTCAATGCAGTGCCTTACCTCGACGATGGACAAAAAGTCAATCAAAACACTTTGAAAAATTGTGGAATAACGCCAGTCGGCCTCCCAATTCAAAACATGGCCTCGGATTCGGCACAGTAGGATCAGTTGATGACACGGGATTTTTCTTGGTTGTCACTTGCGAGCCTAATGAAGTTTTCTTAGAAGCCTCAGATGATCTCGAAGATCTGCAAATCAGAGATGCTCCACCAGAATTTGAAGAAGAAATTAAATCTACAATAGACGAGTTAATGGAAGTTAACTTAGGTACTAGCGAAGAGCCTAGGCCGACCTTTGTTAGCTCCTTACTCAATAAAGAAGACTCCGAAAACATGATCAAGCTACTAATGGAATTTAAAGACTGTTTTGCTTGGAGTTATGATGAAATGCCAGGATTAGCTCCAGAAGTCGCAGTTCACAAACTAGGAGTGGATCCCACTGTCGTTCCAGTCAGGCAAGCTCCCAGAAGAACGCGTCTAGAGATTGAACAATAAGTTATAGCTGAAGTTAAGAAGCTAATAGAAGCTAAATTCGTTCGTGAAGAACAATCTCTGACTTGGTTAGCCAATGTGGTACCAGTCAGAAAGAAGAATGGACAAATCAGAATCTGCGTAGATTTCAGAGATTTGAACAAGGCATGTCCAAAGGATGAATTTCCTCTACCAATTCCAGAATTGATGATCGACATCACTTCGACACGTGAAATCATCTCTTTCATGGATGGATCATCAGGATACAACCAGATAAAGATGGCACCAGAAGATGAAAAGCCCACAGCCTTCAGAACGCTAATTGGAATATACTGCTACACAGTGATGCCTTTTGGATTGAAGAACGCAGGAACAACTTACCAAAGAGCAATGACGAGGATTTTTGATGATCTCATTCACAACCAAGTCGAGTGCTACATGGATGATGTGGTCATCAAAAGCAAACTGAAAGAAGATCACATGTATGATTTGAGAATTGTTTTCGAGCGATTAAGACAATATAACCTTAAGATGAATCCATCAAATGCACCTTCGACGTCACCTCGGGAAATTCTTAAGATTTGTTATCCGACATCGTGGAATTGAAATCGATCCGGAGAAGATTAAAGCTATCTTAGAAATGCCACCTCCCAAAACCTTGAAACAACTACGATCCTTTCAATGAAAATTGGCATATCTTCGATGCTTTATCTCGAATTTGTCAGGTAGGTGTCAGCCCTTCTCGCATTAGTTAAAAAGGACGCCAAATTTGTTTAGGAAGAGAAATGCCGCCGGGCCTTCGAGGACATTAAGCAGTATTTAATGACACCTCTCGTTTTAGCGCCCCGGCCTCGGGTAGACCGTTAATACTTTATACCGCGGCTTTAGACGACTCTCTCGGAGCCCTGCTAGCCCAGGTCAATGACGAGGGAAAAGAAAACGCTCTCTACTACTTAAGTCATCGTTTAATTCCGACGGAAGTAAAGTATCCTCCTATTGAGAAGCATTGTTCGGCCTTGATCTTCGCCGCTCAAAAGCTCAGGCATTACATGCTTTCTCATAAGGTCAACCTTATTTCAAAATTTAATCTGTTGCAATATTTGATGACCCGACCGACGCTTTCCGGCAGACTTGCCAGGTGGTCGATGATACTATTGCAATTCGATATAACTTTCGTACCGCTTCGTGCCGTAAAGGGATAAGTCCTAGCAGACTTCCTAGCAGCACACCCTTTACCGGCAGAATTTCCTCTCAACGACGACTTGCCTGACGAGAAGATAATGAGCCTAGAAGACCCCGACGATCAGCGTTGGGAATTGTACTTCGACGGAGCATCCTCAGCACAGAAAGATAAAGAATCGCAAACGATAGTGCCCGGTAAGGCAGGAATCGGACTAATATTTATAACACTGGAGCGGGGAATGTTAAGACACTCCTACCATCTAACAGAGCCAGGTACGAACAACGAGGCCAAATCCAAAGCTCTCATAACTGGACTGAAATTAACCATTCAGATGGGGATAACGGACATCAACATCTATGGGGATTCTCAGTTGATCATTCAACAGGTCACCGGACAGTACAAAATTCTTAAACCAAGACTTGAACAGTACTTCCAGTACGCCATGAAATTGTTAGAGCAGATTCCGAATGTAACGATCTACAAGATTCCCAGAAGAGAAAATGCTTTCGCAGATGCATTAGCCCACCTTGCAAAGGAATTTGCCTGTTTGCAGGATGAATCAGTTGAAGTGTCAGTTAAGAGACGTCAGGTTCTCTCGTAGCTCGACATGGACATGATACACAAGTCAGAAAAAGAAGAACAATCAGTTGCGGCAGTACCAAAAAATGCAGAATAATGGTGTCAACCACTCATAGACTACCTGCAAACAGGAAACCTACCGGACGATAAGTCATTAACCCATCAAATCAAGAAAAGAACTATGTCTTACGCATTAATAAACAATACGTTATATTGAATGTCTTTCGATCAGATGTGGCTAAGGTGCCTGAACGAGTCAGAGGCTCGTGAAATAGTTAAAGAAGTGCATTCAGGACTTTGTGGCGCTCATCAATCGGGTTTGAAGATGAAAATGAAGATTAAAATACTAGGGTACTACTGGCCCTCGATGATGACCGATTGCATGAAGATTGCCAAGAGTTGTCACCAGTGCCAAGTGCATGGAGTGGTCCTACATCAACCTCCAAAAGTGCTACATCCGACAATCACGTCGTGGCCGTTTGAATGTTGGGGCACATATATTGTGGGCTCGATAGAACCGCCTTCTTTAAGAGGACATCGCTTCATTCTAACAGCTACAGATTACTTTTCTAAGTGGGCAGAAGCTATACCACTCAGAGAAGTGAAAGCACATCATGCGCTACAGTTCTTTAAGAATCAAGTAGTTTACCGTTTCGGGGTACCGCGCAGGATTATCTCAGATAACAGGTCCGCATTCAGAAGTACGAAGATCAACAATTTTTTCAGAAGGCACAGGATTGACTGGCGCTAATCGACGATCTATTACCCAAGAGCGAATGGTTTGGCCGAAGCTTTCAATAAAACTCTTGTCCAAATCCTAAAGAAAACTTTGGATGACAACAAAAGAAAGTGGCACGAGAAGTTGTTAGATGCCTTATGGGCATATAGGATGACTTTTAGAACTCCTACTCGGTCTACACCTTACGCTTGAGTGTACCGGTCTGAAGCCGTCTTACCCTTGGAGGTTCAACTTTCGTCACTCAGAATTGCAGTCGCATAAAAGATTACTACAGAAGAAAATGTCAAATTACGATTAGAAGAATTATAAATCTTGGAAGGAAGATGACTTTCAGCACAGCAGAATTTAGAATTGTATCAAGCCAAGATGATCCAGGCTCATGATAAACTGGTCCGCCCAAGGACATTCAAAGTCGGTGACTTAGTTCTAGTCCTCAAGAGACCTATTCTCGCACACCGAAAGATAGGAGGTAAATTCGAACCGATTTGGGAAGGGCCGTTCGTGGTTGAGACAGTCTACTCAGGAGGTTCCTACCAGCTTGTGAATTTCCATGGAGAACGACCTATGCATCCAATCAATGGATGATATCTAAAGAAGTATTACGCAACCTGATGTTTCGAAGGATGGACTTTAAAAGTGGAGTCTCATTCCTAGAAACACGGGCACAGTAACCACTTGTAATTGGGTCTGAACCCAAAAACATAAAAATGGATGATAAAAAATCATTAACAAAAATGTGTTAAAAGAAAATATGTGAAATCGTAATAATAAAATGTTGATCTTTACTTTTAAATCAATTCATTCCTGATCTTTCCTCATCTCTTCCTACTTTCTTTAAAATTTAAAAGAAGTAAATAAAATTTTTCATTAATAAATGTTTTCTTATTGTTCTTGTTCTTAGTACAGCCCCTGATCCTTTCCTTGTTTTTTGTAGGGAAATGTCGAACGGGCGGTTGGTTCTGAACTTTAAGAATGACGTGAGTCTAGCACTCGATGAAAAAGGATGAAGGATGGAGCCGTGATTGAAATCGACTCTGATTTCACACCAGCCGGGCTACAGTACGAAGAAACTGATTGGACCCCGATTGACCGGGAAGAGTACCATAGCCAGATAGTGATGAAAGTGAGTGGCCCAAGTCAACAGTCCACCAGCAAGAAAAGAAAAGCAAGCGCCGCTCGTGCAACGGGGGAAGACAAGAAAGTTATGTCCGTGGTTGCTACAGCAGAGGGCAGGCTTGTCAGCGTCATGCCCACAAAAATTCAAGAAGGAGAGCTACTCTCACTCCTACTCAGTGAAGGAACAAGAATCGTCACATACGCAAGATGCTGACCAAGCTAGAAGCGGATCAACAAGAAGTGACAGTTGCTACCGTTAATGCAAATACTCCGAAGAAATCGGTTCGCCAGGAACCAGAAAAGCAAAATTCAATTCCAAGAATAGCAGAAATGATGAAAGAAATTCCAAGAAGAGGAGAAACAGAATCGGTGCCACGATGCCAGACAAATGCACCAATTTTGAAGAGTCTTGTTGCAAAAGCAACCCAGGAGGATGTCTTGACAGAGACTATCCCTGAGGAGCCAAGACACACGGGAGAACGTGCTGAGGTCAAACCATACATTCCACAGTACATTACTAGACCTCGCCAGTTGCAAATAATTCCAGAATACGAGCTTGGAAGGATGCAGAATGTTGAAAAGAAAACTTTTGAATACTTTGAAAGAATCCGAGGCAAGAGGATTAATATCATGGAAGGCCTTGAGATGCATACGAATGTGTTTTCAGACTACGAGCAGCAGCAAATTGTGGACTATGTCATCGAGCTTCAAAAAATGGGTCGAGCTGGCCGCCTAAGGGAAAAGACCTATTCAGAACCCCAAATATGGATGCCAGGAAAAGGAAGAGTTACGATCCAATGCGGGTGTTGCTACAACTTTGCGGTGAACAGAAAAAGAAATCCACCAGGGATACTCCATCGCTGTGAGGTGGATCCGATGCCAAGAATTATTAAGAGAATGGTAAAGAGGATGGTGACATGGAGGGTATTGCCCGTGGACCGCATACCCAGCGACTACATCATTAATATCTACAAGGAGGGCGATCGCATACCTCACGTAGACCATCATGACTTCGTCGGACCTTCTGCACGAGTGTCTTTTGTCAACCGGAACATCGTGTCGAATCATCCGAGGGTCCGAGTGGAGATACCACTACCGGTAGGTTCCGTCTTGGTATTAAAAGAAAATGGAGCATACATAGCAAAACATTGCATTCCAGGAGTGCCTGTTGAGCGGATCTCTGTCACTTTCAGGAGGATGGATGACAGAAAAATGCCTTTCCACTTTCAGCCAGATCCAGAGTTAGAGAGCCTTCGGCCTTACGAGCTGTGAGCTACATGGGAGATAGCACACCTCCAATGCGCATCCAAACGACATTTACTGCCAAGGGTGGCTTGGAAGGTGATGTTATTATCCATGTAACTCACTATTCAGACATGGATTTCGACAGATGCTTTTGGAAGAAACTTGCAAGAATCTTACACAATCCATTTTGGATTTATGTGGATTGTATGAGATGTTGAATTCTCAAAGAAAATATCATCATTTTTTGGATCGAGCTATATGATGTATTTTCGACAAGATTAGAATGAAAATGACAATGTCATGTTTTGCCTTCACCTCTTTTTGTGCAAATTGACTGGGAAACGTCATTAAGTTAAATGAACTTCGAACAAAGAACGAAGGAAAAATAGAAAATGAATGAGAACTCTTTTTAAGAATCTGAATGTCAAAATAAACTCTAAATTAACAAGAACCCTAAATAAACAACAAAAATGAAATTGAATCATCAAAACAAACGAAACGAATCTAAATCTCGAATTGAATTCCGATCTGAATCCGTCGAGTTGAATCTTTCGACTGAAATCCATTTGAAACTCTTTTGAAATCTCTTTTGAGTTGGTTCTTCCCCACGGAAGACTCAAACCTTAATTCCAAACTTCTAAACTTTTTTTTCGTCCTGAAATCCTTTTCAACTCTCCGCGATCTCTTTCATCTTTTGAGAAGGTAGACTGAGTCTACTGACACAGAACCATGAAATTTTCGATTTGATTCTGATGGCATGGATTCATATCCTTCGCCAAACAATCGAAATTCGATCAACTCTCCTGGGATGTGAAATACTTTCATGTCTCATTCCAATCTTCCACTAAACTAAAATTTCCACAAAATCTTCCAAACCAAACCAAATACTAACTTTTGGGATTGGTACCTAAATTCCAATTCCCATTCTTTCGAGACTGGTACGAAATTTCAGTTCTCTCCTTTCGAGGTCGGTACCAAATTCCGACTCTCTCTTTCTGAGATTGATACCGAATTTCAATTCTCTCTTTCGAGACTAGTACCAAATTCTAGTTCTCTCCTTTCGAGATCGGTACCCAATTCTGACTCTCTTTCTGAGATTGATACCAAATTTCAATTCTCTCTTTCGAGACTGGTACCAAATTCCAGTTCTCTCCTTTCGAGATCGGTACCAAATTCCAACTCTCTTTCTGAGATTGATAAAAAATTTCAATTCTCTCTTTCGAGACTGGTACCAAATTCCAGTTCTCTCCTTTCGAGGTCGGTACCAAATTCCGACTCTCTTTCCGAGATTGATACTAAATTTTAATTCTCTCTTTCGAGACTGGTACCAAATTCCAGTTCTCTCCTTTTGAGATCGGTACCAAATTCTGACTCTCTTTCGAGATTGATACCAAATTTCAATTCTCTCTTTCGAGACTGGTACCAAATTCCAGTTCTCTCCTTTCGAGATCGGTACCAAATTCTGACTCTCTTTTTGAGATTGATACCAAATTTCAATTCTCTCTTTTGAGACTGGTACCAAATTCTAGTTCTCTCCTTTCGAGGTCGGTACCAAATTCCGACTCTCTTTCCGAGATTGATACTAAATTTCAATTCTCTCTTTCGAGACTGGTACCAAATTCCAGTTCTCTCCTTTCGAGATCGGTACCAAATTCCGACTCTCTTTCTGAGATTGATACCAATTTTCAATTCTCTCTTTCGAGACTGGTACCAAATTCCAGTTCTCTCCTTTCGAGGTCGGTACCAAATTTCGACTCTCTTTCTGAGATTGATACTAAATTTCAATTCTCTCTTTCGAGACTGGTACCAAATTCCATTTTTCTCCTTTTGAGGTCGGTACCAAATTCCGATTTTCTTTCCGAGATTCATACTAAATTTCAATTCTCTCTTTCGAGACTCGTACCAAATTCCAGTTCTCTCCTTTCGAGGGTAGTACCAAATTCCGACTCTCTTTCCGAGATTGATACCAAATTTCAATTCTCTCTTTCGAGACTGGTACCAAATTCCCGCTCTCATTTCAAGATCAGTACCTAAATTCTGATTCTCATCCTTTTCTATCAATATTTAAACTCTGACTCTCACTTCGAGGCTGGTACCTAAATTCCAGTTCTCTTTGTAAATCTTGAGGTTGGAGCCTAGGTTCCAATTCTCATTTCAAATTCAGAATTTTCTTGAATTGACTTTAAATTAAACTTCAATGGAAATTGAAACTCGGAACAAATCGAAATCCAAACTCAACATTAAAACTTGAAATAGAAGATGAAACGAAATCCAAATCAAACTTCTCCAGATCTCGTGATCTGGAATTCACTTCCTTTTCTTTTCCCCAGCGAGAGTTCAGGGATCTTCAGTCTTGGAGGTTTACCTGTTACTCCCCAGCGGAAATTTTTCTGTGTTTCTATCTAAGTGTATCGCTTAGACTTCTGTGTTGGTTTTGTTGATCTCTTCGGTTAAAGCCAATACACGCGGTGTGCTTGGTTAGCACACCACACCTATTGGGGGTCCATTTGTTGACCTCATTTTGATGTGGTCTTTTCTCTTCTCTCTCCTTAGTACTTAGGATCTAGCCATAGGGCTTCTCCTTGACTATCTTAGAGGACTAGAAATGGGACCCACCACTTAGAAATTCAAAATACTTCTTGACTCCCTTCAAACCCCAAAAGTTTGATTGTAAACCCCTAAGCCACTTGGAGGGTTAAAATCAAATGTGGAGGTTTAAAGGATGAGTTTCCTATAGGACTCTTTGGCCTTAGGATTACCCTGGGTGGCCTGGTCTGGTGAGGGTTGACTTGCACACACCTCACTCCCACACACACTTTCCAAGCCTTAAAACTACCTTTAACCAAATTGACTTCCCGACTCATATAGGTAATTCATATGGATGGACCTTAACCCTTAAGCCCCTGGTTAAGAGGGTTATGAACAACATATTGAGTGCCTAAGATGAGTCATCTCATGGCTTTTGTGAGCTTAATATGGCTTCATGGCTCAACCAAAATGATTTCATTTCACTCACACTTGATCAACCTTCAGTTTCCCAAAATTTCAATTTTTAACCCCCGGGGCCCTAAACCCACCAAGCCTACCAAATGCCCTTGAAATTGCCCAAAATTTGCAAAATTGCCTAAATTACCCAAAATTCCTCAAAATCAATCCTAAACATTTCCCCCACTCAAATTGATCATCCATGACCAAATACACCAAAAATTCCAAAAATACCCCTCAATACCCTCCAAATACCCAAAATACCCTTTTAACCCAAAAATTCCAAAAATTCATAAAATTCCCAAAAAATTCAAGAAAATCCCAAATATTCCCAATCTCATTTTGTTCAACTACACTATAAACCAATTTTGTCAATTTAGCCCACGTTTACCAAAACCCCCAATTTGACCTATTTTTAACCTAAGTGGACTCAATGTCCAACCAAAACACTCCAATTGACCTCAATTTTGATTCAATTCAATCCTAAGCTTCAATTTAATATCCCCAATATCAATTTAGACCAAACCCAAACCCAATTTCATCAACATGTGGATCAAATTTCAATCTGAAGCTTAAAGCCCAATTTTGGCCCATGACTTAAACTTGGCCCAAACCAACCCCACTTCACTCCAATTAACCTCAACTCTTTTCCTAAACCTTCCTAACATCCCCACAAACAAAACACTAACATGATTTGCCCTAAATTTGAAACCAAACTCCACCCAAACCAAAAATCCCCAATTTGGCCTAAATCCATCATGAATCCAAATGAGCCCAAATCCCAAAATCAAAGCCCAACCAAGGTTGAAAACTCTTTGTCACACCCCCATAAACATTTTCAACATTAATTTTACATCAAACCCAACATTGGCCCAACCTTAACCCAAGTTAGCCCAATTTGGCCCATTTTGACCCCATTACTAAAAGCCCAAATTGAACACATTTCAACTCCAAATGACATCAAATCTCTTCTAAAGTTCTCATGACACATCCCTAAACTAAACCCAAAATTTATTTGACACAACCCCTCAATAATTTTCATCCATCAATTTATTTCAAAATCTAAAAGCCCACTTCCTTAAACCATTTTAAAAGCCCATCCAAAATGATTTCAAAAAGCCCAAGACCTATTCCAAAGCCCACATGAAGTTTCCTCTCATCATCCTTTTAATTGAAATCATCCCTAAGTCCTAAATCAATAATCAAATCATTCCAAATCAAGCCTCATGCCAATTTCCCCTAAACTCATCAAAAATCTCAAAATCCATTTCCATGAAATTGAGCCAAGCCACTCCTAAGCCATGAGCAAGCCTTGGAGCCATGCACAATCCACATGAAAGCCATAGGAATCTTGGACTTGTCATCAACCCATTTATGGCAAGAGGTGGAGAGCCTTTAAGCACCTCTTAAAAGTCATTAACCCTTCACATGACTCCCCTTAACCCAAAATTAACCCAAATATTCTTGGATGGGGACCTCACCACCCTTTCCTGGCTGACTCACCTGACCTCCCTCAGCCCAAATCAGAACTTGGAAAGGTGCACTCAACCCAAACCCATGACTTGACCAAATTGAACCCAAAATGACCTTTTCCCCATTCCACTTAAATCCACTCCTTTGCACATGTCAAACCCCAATTGAATTCACAAACCTCAAGCCCTGACCACACTGAGTCAGATGGTGACCTGACCCTGGCCGGACCACCACCCCAGCCGCCGGAAAACACCAGGCCGAGGGCACCCATTTGATTCAAAAATTCAAATTGAATTGGCTGAGCTGTCCCATGGCCAATGGTCACTGCAGCTGTTCTTCCCTTGCCCTGAGCAGCTGATCCAAGCCTTCAAACCCCCCTGGCAAGCCCTCCAGCCATGTCTACTTAAACCTCACCACCTCTCGCCCAAAAGGGGTGCTGAACCAAACCTTACCAAAACTTTGCCAAAATCACTCCAGACCCTTCTCCAAACACAGAACACTTGATCCCCACTGAAATTCAGCCCTAAAACCCCCTCTGTGAGCTTAATTTCTCAGCTCAAAATCCACCCAAAAAATAGGGCACTTCACCACAGTGAGCCAATCCTTAAATTGATTGACCCTACACCTTCACCAGACCAAGAGAAGAAGTTCCCCAGTAAAAGCCCCCTCTCCAGGCCAGCCATTTCTTCTATCGGCCAAGCTTTGAAATTGGGCTTGGTGGAAGTCTCGTCTAGACAATTCACCAGAGCTAGAGGCTTCATCCCTAGGCTCCTCCAGCTCCAACAAATGTGCCAAGCCCCTCTGATTGAAGCTTCACTTCTCAGAGCCAAGGTATGGAACTCCTCCTCTCCGAGAGCTTCCAGCAATTCTCCATTTCATTTGAGTTAATTTCAACGCATGTTAGCCTTATGGATTAGTAGCTCTCATTTAGACGAACACATAGGATCAAATTTCATGTAAATTGGTTAAGAAATGAGGGAGATATTAGGGTTTTAGTGTGGACGGCTCTCGAGACACACTAGTCGTAGAAGATGACCAGGAACCGTCGGATCGCGCGTGTATCGAGTGGACGATCCAGATCGAGCTGGACGAGGAGATGCAACAAGACCGCGGGACGCGTGGCTGCTGATTCAAGTGGCGGCATCGAATAGGAGTGCGCCGCATGGGGCTTCGGAGCTGCCTAGGTTGACGCGGCGCTGACTGGGTTAAGCAGATAAATAGGATATTTTCTATTTATTTAAATACCAGAAACTTCAAAAATCCATATCTTTGTGTAGAAAAATCACAAAAATAAAATAAAAATACCCTCTTGCTCAGTGAACAGAGGAGAACAATGTGGAAAAAGAATTAAGTCATTTTGATGAGTATTTTATTTTTAATTAATTATTCATTGATTTCAGTATTTTAATTCTCCATGCATTTATACAATTCACCATGGCATGAGACTATAGGGCTTTTGTAGCCTCTATTCTTGGAAACATTCTCTGAATTTTCCAAGGCCAGAGACCATCTCTGTGGCAAGATATTGATTTTTTAATTTTATGTGTCTGTTTTGTCATTTTAATTCCAGTAATTAATATGTTGCTTAGAAAATTCTAGGAAAATTAGGGAAAGTATCTTAGGACCAGAGGACCCTAGGAAAATTATGGTTTGGCATAATTTCCTTAAAATACTTCTAATTGGCCCAATCACCCAAAATTGAATTTTAATTAATTAGGATTAACCACACATCAAAACCACCTGAAAACAATTTTCCACTAATCTTTAGGGTCAGATGAGTCTCACATAAAAATTTGGAATCAATTGGAAATGGTTTAACCCATTAAATGGATTAATGAAATCACATGACTACTTTCTAACTTTAAAAATTCATAAAACCCAAAATACATTTCAAAAATTCACTAAATTGATTTTGGGACTTCTTTGGTATCAAAGGAGTCTAAGAAAATTAAAATTTGAATTTTTCAAAAAATTTTCATTTTTCACCGTATTTTTAATATTTTAATAATTAAAAAAATAATAAAAATCACAAAAATATTAAAAATCATAAAAATGTCATATTTTGCCTCCTAATTACTTAGGAACAAACCAAATATTTTTCTTAAGTCTCTAGGTTAAGATATCGGATTTTAAAGGCCTAAGGTAATTTTTAATATTAAAAAATGAATTTCCCTACATTTTCACTAAATTAATTCTTATAAATCAAATAAAAATTAGAAAAATATAAAATTTACTTCTTCAAACTCCTGGAGGTCAGAGAGATTTATAAAAAATATAAAATCCATTTTTCAACTTTAATTTTATTTTATAATTAATTAACACTCCAAAAATCAAAATAATTATAATAAATAAAATATAATTAAAAAAAATCACCAAAATTAGTCTAAATGGTCCTCTGGTCAGTAGAAAAATCCTATAATTTTCTTAAGGATAGAAACCTCATCTTGGTCATGTTGTTGAATTTTTATTGAAAACTCCATATTTTTCATAAAAAATAAATATATAAATTAAATTAAATTCAGAAAAATCATATTTTCTTCTCTAATGTCTTAATTGACATGTGAGTGAAGTGACATAAAAATTTTAAGTTCATTTGAGCTTAATTTGATGAGTTATGAAATGAACATGCTTAAAAGGACATAAAGGTAATTAAAGAATTTTAACCCTAATTAATATTTAGGTTTAATCAAGGGAAGGGTAAAATATCTAATTTTGAAATTTTTATTAGATGATTGAAACCTAGGGAATTAAGGGGTAGAAACCCATTAATCATCTTGAAAATATTTAAAGTAAATTTTAATTAATTAAATAATTTGAATTTTGGAAGAATAAGTTAAAATTTGGATTATTAAGATTAGGGGTATGATTTAAGAAGATATCAATTCTTTAATTTAAAAATATCCATAAATGAATCACTTTAATAATATTCAACTCTTAATCAATCTAAAAAAAAAAGATAATTGGAATTAATAATTAAATAATTAAAAGGAAAATAAACCTTAATTAAATTAAAAGTTTAAAACATTAAGTGATTTGATAATCAAATTGAAATAAATTTAAAACATTAAAATTAATTTGAAATCACTTAAAAAAACAATCTAAAACAAATTTGAAACATTAAAGAAAATCAACCTTAAGACAATTCATAATTAAAAAACATAAATCCTCAACATTTTCGTTAGGCACTTGCATAATCATTTTATGCAAATTAAGTCCTAACCGGTCTTAGGATTCCGAGGTAGTCGTTTGGTACGATATAAACCCTCATATCTTCGAGGCTGTTTGTATGATTTTATCATACAAGTATAAGTCCTAATTAATTAAAATTGGCATGATTTAAACATTAAATAAACTCTCAAATTGAAGCCAAACAATAGGATAGTTTGGGAAGTTGCCAAGATTCTTCTTGGATACTCAACTTCTCCTACTTCTCTTACTTTGGACTCCTGAAATAAACTGTTCCAAATTTTATCCATTCCCTATTGAAATCTCTAAAATTCAATCCTTTGAAAACCTTAAACTTTGAAATTCTTGAGAGCGAAACCACTGATCATTATCGAGAGTTTTCTTAAATCATTCCTGACATTTAAGATGTAATTAACTATAGGGGCTTGCTCTTATAGGAAACTTTAAGAACCTGCAGTAATATAAACCTCGCTTAATTCCTTTATATTAGCGGTGGGAACTCATCTAGCTTATAAAATTGGTTCGCGTACCAAACGGATGTCATAAATCTTCTAGTTTATTTAATCGAGCCCCATCATCGCGACGAGTGTCTATTCTTGGGGATAGATACACCATTCTGTGATGCGTGCTCGTTTATATAAACTATTTGGGATGTGAGATCGGTTTGATTTCATATCTTAAAATTTTCAAACTTAAAATTATTTCCAAAACCAAATGCTACTTTCTAAATTATATATATATATTTAAATTAAATTTAAAATCTAAAATTCGCCGATAATTTTTGTAGGCGACCCATTTTCAAAACACATAACCTAAAAATATGCTCACAGATTCGGCCATCATAGTGGAATAAGCTTAGGGGCATCTAGAGGTGAGAGGATAGATAGTTCTGATGCGGAATCGAGATGTTAAGGAATCAGCTTTAAGTTAGCCAATGTTTTTTACTAGCACCGGGAGGGGGTAAAGAATAATGTATGCTTCTATTTGTCACAATACATCAATTTTATCTTAAATCACTTGAATCCTACATTGGTTGAAATCTCTTTGCAAGAGAAAAAAAATTCCATAATATCCAAACTCATTGTTATATTTTATTAAGCTTTTACATTTAGTTGTTTCTTTCTTTTTAACTTTTAGTAGTAATTTTTAGTAAGCATATCATTATAGACATCTTATATGTTTAATTTACAATTTAAATAGAAATTCTATAAGTTGATTTTAAGTGTTACCTCTTTCTTCATGGGATCAATATTGAGGTTTTTAAAGAAAATCCTATATTACTTGAAACGATACAGATACTTGCGTAGCACCCCTAGTGTGAAAATTTATGATATAATTTATAAATCAGTACATTTATTCACACTAGACGCTAGATATAATTTAAGACAAATTTTCTAGAAAAATTTTGGAGATTAAAAATATACGTAATTGTAGGTCGGATCAAGTTTTTTGTGTCATTGCTCAGGATTACGACGGAAATTTTTGACTTATAACTTTATTTGAATTATAAATTTAAAAATTAGAAAGTTTTAAAAATTTTAAAAATTAGAAAAACTGAAAAAATTTTTATTAAAACTAAAAAATTCTAATATATATATTTTTTCATTTTTAGGGTGCTATTTTATTTTCTGCATTTTTTACATTTTTTGTGCATAGTTCTGGATCTAAAAATTTAGTGTCTTATGATTTTTAATTGGAATATACTATTAGAAAATTTTGAAAACAAGGAAGACTTCATAATTCACAATAAATGTATAACACATCGCAAAATAATATTGAAATTCAAACTACTAAAAATGAACATTATAGTTTACAAAAACTTTTAAGGGATTATTCAAACCCTACAATAGATGAAATTATACAAATTGTACAAAATAGTCAGTTTGGAAGAACACCATCTGAGGATCCTAATTTATATTTAGCAAGCTTTTTTGAACTGTTTGCTACATTTAAATATGATAGCGTATCAAATGATGTTATTAGACTTATAATTTTTCCTTTTTCATTAAGGTATAAAGCTAAAATGTGGTTAAATTTGTTAGTAACTGGATTTATTAGAAATTGGAAAAATTTAGCTTAAAAAATTTTAGCTAAGCATTTTCCACCTTCAAAAACTGTGAAGCTTAGAAATGATATTACTTATATTACTCAGTATGAAGTAGAGACTATATATGAAGCTTGGGAAAGATTTAAGGAACTCCTTAGAAAGTGTGCACATCATGCTCTATCAGACTGGATAATCATTCAAACTTTTTATAATGAGTTAGTAGGATCCCTTAGATCTATTATAGATGCTGCTGCTGGAGGTTCAATAATGCCTAACCCCTTTGATGAATCTTATTCATTAATTGAAGAAATGACTACAAATAATTTTCAATGGTCTTCTGATAGGTAAATCTTAAGAAAGTAGCTCGTCTTCATGATAACGATGTTATTTCAATGATTACATGTCAAGTTGCTGCATTCTTTAACAAGATTGACCAAATTGTAATGAATTTTCTCCAACACTCCAAATGGTTGAAGAAAATTCATTAGGACAAATGATTGATTCTCATAATTCATTGGAAACTATAAATGTTATCAACAAACCCAATAACCCATATTCCAATTATTACAACCTAGGTTGGAAAAACCATCATAACTTTAACTGGAACAACAATCCTAGTGGTAGAAGTCAATTAAAGGGGAATGCGCAAGTAAAACCATTGGGAAATTGGAACAACCAAGGTAGTGCTAACTTTAGACCTTCTTATCCTTCTGGATTTAATCAACAAGTAAAGGAGAAGAAGTCTATAGAAGAAGTGGTATTACAGATGAGTAATCATTTATAAAGTCAAAGTGCTGCTATTAGAAATATGGAGAATCAACTGGGATAAATTGCTAACGCACTTAGCAATAGGCCTCAAGGAACACTTACTAGTAATCTATAGATCAATTCTAAAGACAATAAAGAGCCAGAACAAGTTAAAGCGGTCCAACTAAGGAGTGGAAAGGAATTAAATGTTGGAGTTCAAAAAGAGATTGAAGTTGAGAGAGAAGTTGAAGAAATTGAGAGACCTGAAGAAATTATTCCTAAGGAAACAGAAATACCTAACTCTCCAACTAAGATTAACTTAGAAAGACCTCCACCACCTTTTCCTTAAAGAAAAACAGTAAAAATTGGATCAACAATTTTCAAAATTTTTTGAAATATTCAAGAAGCTTACAATTAATATCTCTTTTGCTGAAGCTTTGGAACAAAAGCCAAGCTGTTCCAAATTTATGAAAGAAGTTTTAAATAAAAATAGGAAGTTGGTAGATTATAAGACGGTTGCACTCAGTGAAGAATGTAGTGCAATAATTCAGAAAAAACTTCCTCGAAAACTCAAAGATCCAGGTAACTTTACCAAATTGGAGAAAAATTTTGTGGAAAAGCTTTATATGATGTGGAAGCGAGCATTAACCTTATGTCAATATCTATATTCAAAAGGTTAGGTTTAGGAGATATTTCTCGCACTACTGTAACCTTATAATTAGCGAATCGATCTATCAATTATCCTAAAGAGGTTATAGAAGATGTGCTGGTTAATGTGGATAAATTTAACTTCCATATTGATTTTATCGTATTAGATGTGGAAGAATATTAAGAAATTCCTATTATTTTAGGGATATCTTTCCTTGCTAACCGACGATCAATGATATATTTGCTAAAAAAGAAATTAACCATGAGAGTGAATGATCAGGAAGCTACATTTAATGTGCTCAAAACAATGAAGTATCATGATGGAAAATGTTATAGATTGGATATCATTGATGAAATGATTGTCAATCATTTTCAAAACAGATGTGAAGTCGCATTGGATCAAAAAGATGAAGACATTTCAGAAGAGAAAGAACAAGAAGTTGGGACTGAAGGTGGTTTTGAAGAAGAATCTAATGAGATAATCACTAAGGATTCAAATTATGTTAAGAAAAATTATGAAATTTTAGATACTGCAGAAAATAGTATACCTCTAATTTCATCTATTGAAAAACCTCACGAACTTGAGATGAAGGTTTTACCTACTTATCTAAAGTCTGCTATTTGGGGATCTCATCTAACCATTTATTATATCTTCAAATTTAACTCCAGAACATGAAGAAAAATTATTGTAAATATTACAGAATCATAAAAAAAACATTTGGATTGTCATTAGCTGATATTAAAGGAATCAGTCCTTCAATCTGTATGCACCAAATTCTGATGAAAGATAACCATAAGCCTAGGGTCGATTCTCAAATGAAATTTAATACTATAATGAAAGAAGTTGTTAAGAAAGAAATTTTAAAGTATTTGGATGTTGGGATTATTTATCCAATTTCAAATAGTTTTTAAGTTAGTCCTATTCATTGTGTTCCTAAGAAATGAGAAGTTACTTTGATTAAAAATGAAAGGAATGAATTGATTCTGATAAGGCAAGTTATTGGATGGTGAATCCGTCTTGATTATAGAAAATTAAATGCCACAACTAGAAAAAATCATTTCCCTTACCTTTTATGGATCAAATGTTGGATAGACTAGCAGGGCACCATTATTTTTACTTTTTGGATGGATATTCTGGATACCACCAAATACATATTGCTACTGAGGATCAAGAGAAAACAACTTTTACTAGTCCTTAAGAAACTTTTGCTTTTAGAAGAATGTCATTTGTATTATGTAATGCACTTGCAACTTTTCAAAGAAGTATGATCTCAATTTTCTGTGATTTAATTGAAAAAGAAATTGAAATTTTTTTGGATGATTTCTTAGTCTTTGGGACTTCTTTCAATTTATATTTAGATCATTTAGCAAGAGTTCTTCAACTGCAAAAAAATGCCAATTTATAGTTTCATAAGGAATAGTGTTAGGGCATAAATTTTTTAAAAATGCATGAAAGTTAATCCAGTGAAAATTCAAGTTATTATCAAATTACTACCTCCTACGAGTTTGAAGGGAATAAAAAGTTTTCAAGGATTTGCTGGTTTCTACAGACGATATATTAAATATTTTTCAAAAATTTTCAAACCTTTATGTCAACTTTTAGAAAAAGATGACAACTTAATTTTAATGATGAATGCCTACATCCTTCAACATATTAAAAGAGAAACTAATAGCTACACCTATTATTGTTTAACCTGACTGTACAAAATATGTTGAATTAATGTTTGATGATAGTGATTATGCTATAGGAGCTGTTTTAGGGCAAAGATATGGCAAAATGTTCAAAGTGATATACTATACTACCACTGAAAAAGAATTATTAGCTACAGTGTTTGGTTTTAATAAAATCCAATCTTATCTTATTGAAACCTAATGTATTGTGGATACTGATCATTCTGCTATAAAGTATTTAATGATGAAGAAGGATGCAAAACCATGATTAATTAGATGGGTCCTTCTAATGTAAGAATTTGATTTTCAAGTTATGGATAGGAAGGGTGCTGATAATCAAATAGTTGATCATCTATCAAGGCTTGAATAGGAAGATAAAAAAGATTTAAATAATAAAATTAATGAGAAATTTTTTGATGAACAATTATATGTAAATAATGAATGACAAATTTTGTGGTATGCTGATATAGTGAACTACTTGGTTAGTAATATTTTACCTTACGAATTACATAGCCATCAAATTAAAAAGTTCATTTATTATTCAAAATATTAGTTTTAGGATTACCCTTATTTATATAAACAATGTAAGGACTTAATTATTCGAAGATGTGTAACATTATAAGAAACTTAAGAAATTATTCAAAAATGTCATAAGTTAAATTTTGGGGGACATTTTGGAGTGGATAAAACTGCATTTAAGATTTTACAATCTGGATTTTATTAGCCTACTTTATTTAACGATGTTAATAATTATTTAAAATTATGTGATCGATATTAAAGAGTGGGCAATATTTCTAGAAGATATAAAATGTCCCTAAATTTTACTCTTGAAGTTGAAATCTTTGATATTTGGGGATTAGATTTCATGGGAACATTTGTACCATCTTTTGGAAATATTTATATTTTAATATCTGTATATTATGTTTCTAAATGGATTGAAGCAGTTGTTTTACCACACTATGATGCTAAAAGTGGTGCAAAATTTTTAAGAAACAATATTTTCAGAAGATTTGGAATGCCAAGAGTTATCATTACAGATGAGGGAAGTTATTTCAGGAATAAAATGATTGAAAAAATAACTCAAATTTTAGGATTAAACATCGTATTTCCACAACTTATCATCCTCAGACCAGTGTTTTAGCAAAAGTATCCAATCGAGAAATTAAAAGAATATTAGAAAAATGGTAAATCCTAAAAGGACTAATTGGTCTGTTAGACTTGATAATGCTTTATGGGTCTATAGGATTGCTTATAAAACGCCTATAGAAATGACACCATATAGGCTCATCTATGGAAAAGCATATCACTTACCAGTTGAGATGGAACATAAAGTTTACTGGGCATTTAAAGAGTTTAATTATAATTTGAAAGAAGCTGGAGAGAAGCGATTACTGCAATTAAATGAGCTTGATGAATTGAGAAATGAAGCTTATGAGAATGCCAAAAATTTTAAGGTGAAAACAAAATTTAGGTATGATCAGAGAATTTTAAAAAAGCATTTTGAGCCTGGGCAAGAAGTATTGCTTTATAATTCTACATTGAAATTATTTCTAGGAAAACTTAAATTCAGGTGGTCAGGACCATTTATTGTGTTAGGAGAATATCCATATGGAGTTGTTGATATTGAAGATCCAAAAACTGGGAGAGTGATTAAGGTAAATGAACACAGATTAAAAGCTTACATAAGTGGAAAGGGTCATGCATTTGAAGAGATCCTAATGTTGGATCAAACCTGATTAAAACATTGGTTATATTAGGCTGAAGATGTTAAATCTAGCTCTTTGTGGGAGGCAACCCATAGTTATAGGTGTGATTTGGATTTGAATTGCTGTTGTGATGAGTTCTATATAGTGATTGTGAGTCTTATATGATTCTGTTGGCACAAAAAATTATTATATTAAAGGATTTGAAGAGTGAAAGAAAGAAAATCGAGAATTGAATATATTGGTTTGGCGCTATAGCGCCATAGCTTGAATAACTCCTTTAAATCGCCAAAAGTTTAGTTTTCTAGCTTCTTCCTCTATATAAAACTTCCTAGGATTGGATTTAAAGTATCCCTACGATATTCTTAAGTATTTTTAAGAAATTTTAGAGTGGAAATTTCATTATTATTGAGAGATCATGGAGAGTAATGGCAATGGGAAATATAAAGATAAGAATTTTGTGCATAAGAATGCTCAAATCTACTTCAATGGATATATTGCATTAAGTCTGGAGAGAATTATAGACAAACTTGAGAAGATTAAAGGTAAGGTCTCTCTTCTGCATACAACGTTTGAAAACTTGTTCCACTAATATGAGCATATGGATTGGCAGTTGAAACTGCAATTCAATAGTTTGGCGTGTTTCCAAGATAGTCAAGTGACAATGTAGAGCACCAACAAGTGGATCGACGATAAATTTGCTAAGGAATTTCCTCGTGCTCCTTTCTATCATTCCTACAATCAAAATTGTTTGGTGAGTGGAATGAAAAATGTCATCACTGATCATGAGTGGTCCTAAAGGATGATTTTATATAGATATTTCTATTTTAGAGTTATGTGATTTCGTGTGGTGTGTCTATCATATTTGTATTAAGACTTAGTGTTGTTTTTATTGTCTTTGTTGTATGAAGATCTGATGATGTCTATGTGGTTTTGTCGTATGTATTAAAACTATAATTAATATAAGAAAACAAGTTATGTTTTGTTGTGAAGAATTGGTCTTTTGTATTCATATTGAAATTTGCGAACTTAAATTTTAGAATGATGAAGAACTCAATAATTATAAAAGTGGTCATTAAAACTTGAAGAATAGCCTTTCTACATCCAAGATTTTATGTTTCTTTTTCAAATATAAAAAGATTAAATATGTATGAGTATGAATGCCGCTATAGTGCCATTATTGGGCATTATAGCGCTATTCATTAGGCTATGCAGGGTGCTATAGCACCACTGCCCGACGCTATAGTATCAAACTAACCCATGAGTCATTTTAAGAGCCTAGACCGACGATTTTCACCATTTTCATCCTTGGTTCATCTCCTTCCTCCATTTTTTTCACATTTTCTCCCTTAGGTTTCATTTTGTGTTTAATCAGCTTAGAGTTAGGCCTCCAAACATTGGATTTCTTCATCTTTGGGTAAGATATTCACTTTTGCTTTGAAAAGTTTTGATATGAAAATGGATTTCATCCACATTGTGGATTAGGCCGAAAATTTTAAAAATGGATGAAAATAGTGTGAAATCCATGGTTGAATGATTATTTATGTTTAAATTGTGTTTTTAAGAGCCTCTTGAAGTTGAGTTTGTGATTTTTTAGAATCTATCTTGAATTTTTTTTTAGATTAATCATGGCTCCTAAAATAAAGAGAGGCAAGGAAAAACCCACTTTTGATTTTGATAAGTTCACCGGTGCAAGGGCACAGGATAGGTACGCTGATCTGCAATCAAAGAAATTGATTGCAGAACGTAATATTTTACGTCCTAGCGAAACAATTGAATATTTGATTGTGGAGCGACAGTTGGAAATTTTTTTTTATTTCACTATCATTACTATAATTTTTATTGTCCGAGAGTTCTATGCTAATCTTCCAGACGAATCTGATGATTTGGTTTATGTACGAGGGCAATATGTGGAAATCAGTTCTGTTCATATTAAACATATATACAAGCTGCAAAGTGTTCCAACCTGCTTCTTTTCTGAGTTTCATCCTATTGATGATGAATTGGATTAGATTATGGGATATCTAACTGATGGAAATGGATTATGGAAGATTAAAAATGGGTGACGGGTAAACTTTTCTTTCTAGAAACTTAATGTTCATTATCGTGCATGACACTATTTCATATCCCGTTGATTACTGCCTACCAACCATTTCAATGAGATAACCGTAAGAGAGCCACTTTAAACTATTGTATTCGGATGAAGAAACCTATTGACATTGGCTCCCTCATTTAGACAAATGTACTTGTTTCCTCGAAAGGAGAAACTACAGGAGGGTTAGGCTACCCTGCTCTTATTACTACCTTGTGTGTTGAATCTGGTTTGAAGTATAAGACTTGGGAAGAAATTTTGCCATCACATAAAATCATTGGAAAAGCAAACTTGGAAAAGTATGAGAGATATTTTAGGACTAGAACTAGGACTCGAGTTAACATACCCTTTGCTTCAGCTTCTACTTCTGCTCCGCTTTACTCTTAGACCATCTGCTTTTGATACTACTTCTCTAGATACTATTATGGAACAAATGATGATTCAACAATGAGATATCATACCCTTACATAATCAGGTAAAAGGCATTGAATGCCACTTTTAACAAAGTGATAACATTATATTTAGGAAGGCTGAGTATGATTTTTCCTATAATGAGGCTATGATGAGACACATGAGGGGTGATCATTATGTGGAATTTCCTACTCGCCCCATTTTCACACCATACCAGCCTTTCGAGCCAGATGAGGATATAGATTTGGGAGATGGTGATGATGATGATGATGATAATGATATTGGTAATGAAGAAGAAAAAGATGTGTAGTTTGTTGTTTTCTTTCTCTTTTTTTTTTTTTGATATTTTGAACATTTGAACTTTATTGTGTCAGTGATTAGTTTAATTTGTGTTGGAGTGTGCTTGTATTTAGTTCTTTACTAAATTTTTTCTGTTAAACTTTTAGTTCTATTGTTTATCTTTTTCTCTAGTTTAAATGCTAGAGTAGTATTTACTTTATGTCTTTTATTGATATGCATGCTAATCTTATGTTTATTACTACTCAGTACTTGTCTTTACTACTTCTTTTTAAAATAAACTTTAATTGTTCTCAGGGAATTGTATTTTTTTAAATTATTTTTAACATAACCTGTGGGAAAACTATATTTTTTATTTTATGAAAGTTGTAGAAAACCTAAGTAAAAGTTTTTAATAATGAAGGTTAATTCTAGAATTAAGTCATTTAGTATGAAGGGTTTACAGTTATGCTTTTGCTATTTAAAGTAAAGAAAACTGTATTTTTTAAAGTATTAAGGATCTTAGATTTATATTTGAAAAGAAAAAATTGAGACTTTATGAAAAATTTTCAAAGCTAATACACATTTGTTTAAAAGGCAGAAATGTGAGATGTTTTTAACTTTAAGAGGAGGATAGTGGAGTTCAAAACCATTAAAGGCTAACCATAAATTGCAATCTTCACAGGCCAAAAAAAATAAATGATTGAAAATGATCCTAAAAGAAAAAGAAAAAGAAAAATTAAAAAAAGAAAATATGTGAGGATATGCCTAATAAAAAATTGGCTCAAATTGAATCGTCTTAAAGAAAGAAAATTAAATTTCTAACTTGGACTTAGAAGTATTAACACATTTACTAGTAAAGTTCTCATGAAATTCTTTTTCTGGTAATTCTTCTAAGTATATTAAGTATGATAAACTGCAGTCATTTTTGAAATAATTAGGAAATCAGTACTTTTAAACTTGACTACTAAATATTCTTGTATTTTAGTTTTTAACCTGAGTTATTAAAATTTTTCTAAAAGTTTCGCTATAGCATTTATAAAGAAAAAATTATAGAAGTCTTTAAGTTAAAATTTCTACCACAAATTATAAAATTTTATATAGTATAAGGAGTTACTTGAGGACAAATAATGTTTAAGTTTAGGAGAATTGATCCAGCTAATAATAACTTATTTTTAGTGTATATTTTATAAGCTTTTTATGTACATTTTCGATGATATTGCACTTTAAAGAAATGTATTTTGCATGTTTTTAGTTTAAAGTACTTGGAACGAACATTTAGAGAAAATGACGGGAAAATGGAGGAAAAATGGGCAAATGTAGGTGGCGCTAGAAACTCCTTTCTAGAAGATCCATTGAATTTGGTAGAATTTTGGATGGGTGTTTGAAGCAACTCAGGGTTATTTTCTATTTTTTCAATTAAATGAGAAGGATTTAGTCGAATTTAGAGACCATTTGGAGCCTCAAACTTTAATTGGGCGATAATAGTAAATTATGGTTTTCTTATTTTGTGTTTAAGCGTAAGTGTGAGTGTGTTTTAGTGTGTTAAAGTTTGGAGATTGCTTAAAAACTCCAGAAGTTTACTTGGGGAGAAGACATTAGGTACTTTCTATTTATGTTTAAGTTTTTGTTGTAAGACTTGGATTTCAATGCAAATGTTTTTTTTTTTAATCTCCATGAATTCTGAGTAGTTTCCTTTCATTATCCTTGCATATGGGAATTAATCTTGTGGGATGAGAATGATTTAAAGACTTCTTTGTACTCTTAAAAATTGTGATGGTATTTTCACCAAATCTTTATGTAATTTACAAACTTGTCACTTGTGAGGTTAAAAACTTTTGAGAAACATAATGACACCCAACTAATGGATACCAAGCTTCATTCTATGCAGAGCCATGGCGATCACGTAAGGGGAAGTGAAAATAAATAGGGAGATAAGTTTTGATGGGCGTAGAATTGGTTAGTTTTAAAGTGACAGACTAGATTCTTATTAATTTAGCAAAAGAAAAAAATAGTATATGTGAGAAGATGCCTAATCAAAAATTGGATTCACTTGAATTAACCTAAAGGAAAGAACTTAACAATATTACTAAATTTATATTGATATGTTAGTGTCTTTATTAATAAAGTTTCATGAGAATTCATTTTCATATAATTTTTCTAAATGTCCTTAATATGACAAATTGCACTTATTCTTGGAAAGAATAGAAGGCTAGAACTCTTACACTTGATTACTAAATACTCTTACCTATAGATTGACCCAAGTTATTAACACTGATTTAAAAGTCTTGCTAATATATTTATGAATCAAAAAATTGTAACAATTATAAAGTTAATTTTTTTACCATGAGTCATAAATTTTATGTAATAAAAGAGTTATTTGAGGACAAGTAATAGTTAAGTTTGGGGGATTTTGACGCACAAAAAATATGTTAGATTTTTCACCTATATTTATACTCATTTTGGTGATATTGCACTTTAAGGAAGAGTATTTTCATGTCTAGTTACAGGTATATTGATTTTTAGCATTTGGAGCAAAAGGAAGCAAAAAAGGACAAATTTTGGAGTCAAATAAGGTGATTTTTAGAAAATTTGAGGGTGCCAGGCTGGGCGCCGATGGCGACCTCATCCAGAGAGCATAGGTCTAGAAACACACCCTGACACCGATGACACCAGAATGGCCGCCGACGACGCCATTTACTAGGGTTAGGACACCGACGACACCCAAGACAGTTACACGCGATCTTTTTTGCAGATTTGACGTATTTGGACGACTTTAGAGGGTTGCTTGAGGCATCTATTAGAAAACTCGTCCCTACACTATATTAGAGTTTTTTATATGCCACAAAATGGAGTTTTGGGGGGATTTGAAGAGTTTTGTGTGTGTGGCTACAGGGGTCGGTGGAGAGTTGGTGTAATGTCTTGTTTGGTGTGAGTGTTGAGTGTTGTTTTAAGAGAGAAATAGAGAAAGAGATTTAGAGGAACTTCAAGAGATTTGCTTTAGGGAAGATTTGCAGATAAGTTTTGTTTGTTTATAGTTGTTTGTATGAACTTTCTTTTATATACAAAATTCATGTTTTGTCGTATCTTCCTCATGAATTCTAAGTATATTTCTTTGTCTTTCTTTTTGCAATGAGATATCGTGAAATGAAGAGATAGATTGGATATGTAATTTAAATATTAAATACTTGTGATGATTTTACACTTCTTTCTTTATTTACTTTTTGATTTGACCAATTGAAATGTTAAAGATTGTTGTGAAACATATGATCCAAAAGGACTATGAGTTCTACAATAAAGTGAGAATCACATTCAATTTTATGGATGAGAATGAAATCCATAGGGTTGAGTGTAAATAAATAGGGAAATATACTTTGTTGGGCGTAGAACTGGTGATTTTAAGGGTGACAGACTAAAATCCCTAATTTTTTCTTAGCGTTTGGAAAAAAAAAGCGAGAGTTAGCTCTCAGGAGAGGGGGAAGTGGGAGCTCTGGAGTGGAAGCCGGTATCCTTCCAGCCTAACTACAAATTCAGGGACCAAACATAGGATTAGCCAATGTTCTTTATGCACTGGGAAGAGGGTAAAGAATAAGAATGCTTTTATTTGGCACAATACAATTTTCAACAATCTAAATCTTTCATTAACCATAAACTCATTGCAAGGGAAAGGATGCTTTCTCAAATTTGAATCTTTCATTATAAATAGTAAACATTTGTTTAGAATTAATAAATTTACTTTGAAGATTAGAAAGTAGTTCGCTAAACTTAGTTCTTTTAGCCTCATTAAACATTGTCCACTTGTGCTTTCCACTGATAAGTTTTATATAGTTTGAACATTGTGTTTTAGTACTAATATCATAATTTTACACCTTCCCTGTGGTATCGATAACCAGGACTCCATTAGAGTCATGTATTACTTAAGTGATACGTATACTTGCGTTTACATTATTTTGATTAAATTAAAATATACAAATACAAAAATCATGCATCAAGTTATCAAATTTAATTTTAATTCTCTATTGAGTTATGTGAGTTATCTTTTAGGTTCATAACAAGGTACCTTTTTCTCTCCCCTCCCCCAACACATTTTGTTTCCATCACCTTTAACATGAAATAACAATATAAATAAAAAGCAGTTAAGTGCAACAAATGAGTAAAAGAATGTTCATATGAGTCTCAGAAAATAAGTATGCAATGTATATAATAATGCATGAATCAGAAAATAGTTCAAAAATTCAAGGGCCTTCAAATCCTACACCACTATTAGGGGCAAACTACTCCATAGAGAGACATGACTAGAAACTAATCCAAATGAAAATTTAGAACAAATTTTTTAGCAAATTTTTGAGCAAATTTAAAAATAAATGCATAAAGTAAAAATATGAACATATCAGATAACACTTTTGTTGCCTCCCAAGATAGCGCTTGATTTAACATTCTTAGCCTGACAAAAAAAGACTTCCTGTAGAATCAAAATTCCAATTTAATAAGCCTCATCAATCGTCCAATTTTTTGTTGATCTTGGAGTTCCTACTAAATCCTCAATTTTCAATTTTTTTTGCAATTTTTCCCTCTCAATTTTTTGGTAATAGTCCTGGATTTCTATGGGTTCTTTCTAAATCCAAAGTTCTTCCAACTAATTTCCTTTTTGCATATCAGTATTTTCTCCAATAAATGTAGGAAATAAAAGGTCATTCTAGTTCTCTTAGATTTTTGGTTGGATCACCCCAAGTTCTTCAAGTTCGGAATCTAATTCTTCTGGGTTACTCTTCTTCCTAGGACATTCTTCCAACTCTTCCGCTTGGGGTACTCTTATGGGTGATATTATAGACTCAACTATATCTCTCACAATACAAGGGGTTGCCTTGAAATGATGAGTAAATTCTTTCTAAATCATTGTCCAACAAAAATCATCCAACACAGATATGTGTGATTTTGTGAGGTGTGGATCCCACCATCGGCTTTACACCAAGCTCATGTTTGGATCTGCATCATGTGAATTATAAGCCAGTCGTTGGATATCGCCCCACCAGCAACCCTCACACTCACACAACAATGCGTTGTCTGCAGTGCAGGGGACGGGGCATAGTTTATTGTGACTGCCTGACCTGCTGCACCAGCCTGCCTACCACATCCCACCTCACCCACAATCTCCTGCTGCATCACTGTCGATGCTACCACCGATGCCGCCTGCCAATCTATGCACCAGAAATGCCAAAATTCTTTAAATTTTGCAAATTTTTAGGGCTTTTGTTGGATTTTGTAAATTATGGACGAACATTCAAAGTTACTCAATTATTGAGTGCAAATGATATGTCATCAATAAATTAAATTTGGCAAGTTCCTAAATCATGACTGAATCTGAGAGCATTTGTTTAGCGAGAAGCATTCAAACTAAAATTTAAAAAATATCTAGAACTCTAATCTAAAAAAAATTTACAATCAAACTGACGGATCAACTAGTCAAAAATACAATGACAGAAAAAATGGTGTAATTTGAGTCAAATCAAGCTCAAAGAAGGCCATTAAACCAATTTTGGAAGTTTTGGGTGGCTAATTAAATGGTCATATGAATTCGAGATTTGATGAATTTATAGTCAAATCAAGCATCTCAAAGAGATAAATTCTACGACGTTAAGATCACTCAATTATGATATCATTGAGCACACAAATTTTCACAAAAATAATGTCCAATGAAGGGACTCATCTCTTCGAATTGTTCGATAGAGTTGTCCATATTACTTTCTTATTTGCGGGGAGGCCACTTCTATACTCTATAAATAAACGCCTACCGCCTTCATGAAAGGAGGACTGATAGGGATGAAGAGCTAAAGCTAGAGTTAGAATAGGAGAAGGAGTTAATTCAGTGTTGTCTTGCACTAAAAACCTAACGAACATTAACCATTCCCACAACTGTCATACACCGCCGACCACCGTCATCCACAATTGGCCGCCCACTTACTCGTTGTAATGAAGCCCCTTAAAGAGTCACAACGTACGATACGGAGTAACAAAGCACCATGCAGAGTAACGAAGCATCCTACAGAGCAACACACCGCAAATATAATATAATGATACACCCCAAAGACGGTGTATCAATGCACATCGAAAACAATATAACTTCTCATAATAGCTATTTATAAACACCATACTCAAAACACTGTGACATTCTCCGAGCTCCTGAATTTCTCTCCTCACACTCTCCGCTATGGTTTACGACCAATGTGGTTCATTACAATTGTAGCCCATCTATGGCCTACAAGGTCCATAGCTTATGTTGCTCCTAACTTAAGCCCCTATGGCCTATGAACGTTATCACAGGTCACTATAACGACCTATGTAATCAACTATAGTCTATGTGGCTCACAACTTCTGCAGTTCTCTACTACGGCATTTGTGGCCAACTACTACCACGAATTTCACATAATACATCTACGATAAGTTAACGCTATAGCCACCATCTACAATATTCACAGCAAACTATTGTCTCCACAGCAATCTACTATGATATATGTGTCTCGTTACAATTATCGTTGTTGAAATATCGTTATACATCAACTTTGTAACTCTATCTTCTCTATTTTAGGAAAATAGTGGGCATATGTAATCACTATTATACAGTGAATTATTTCAACCAGGCAAGAACCCACGATTATTCCCCACTCTAGAGTTTTTCACTTAAAAGACAAAATGTCTTCTCCTGCTACTCTTCATTCATCTGTGTGTGTTGGATTCTTATATATAATAAGCAGATAATTTATTATTTTATGACCTTGTGGTAGGTATCAACTATTAAATTTCGTACATTTAAAATAGCTCTCATCGAACTTATTGCAAATAAACTGAAAAAAAAAGAATCTCACACTTGGTAAGGAACCTGACAACTTTCGGTGTCCCGTGTAAAAGATGCTTCGGAGAAGGATTGCTTTGGCTGCTTTCAATTAAATTTATAAACAATAATAAATGCCTTGCTTTTTTATGCATTTATTCAGAGTAGTTGCCCGTTGTGTTACCAAATTAATTGGAGAGGGAGAGGGAAATGGAAGATGTTAACTTTTTTGTGTTATTTTATATCTTAATATGATTTTAAAACTAAATAAATTAATTAAAGCACTTACTAAATATGTTTAAGTAATATAATTAACATATTAAACACACGTAGATATGATCATTAAAGAAATGTATTACTAATATTTAATAATTTCATTACATTACCTAATAATTAAATTGTATTTGTCTAAGAATTTAAATAATTATGTAGTATTTTTTTCGAATTAAAAGATAAAATGTTAAATAAGTGCATGTGGCGAGTAAAAAAAAAGTCTATGATTGTAAGATGGCGATAAGCACTCAGAATAATGCCAAATAGCACTATTTATGACCTCACAATTTGTTAGGACTATACAAAGACAAGCTAGGAATGACCAAGATGTTGTCATGAAAGGCTTAGGGGTCATTTGAGATCGATTTTTATTTTTAATTTTTTTAAAATTTTATTTTAATTTATTTATATTTTAATTTAAAAGTAAAATATATTTGATATGATAAAATTTATTTAGTTGTATTTAAATACACTCAACATAATTTTTGAATATTAAAAATAGATTAATTAATTTAAAAAAAGGAAAAACATATAAAAAATATACTAAATGAATATATTTTGAAAATAAAAGTAAAAAACAAAAATTTAAAACAAAAAAAAAAAGAATCGCAAACAAAGCCTTAGAATATTTTATTCTCGTATAAATATGGTTGTTGCGTGCTAGAGAATTCGCGGCGGTAGAGTAACGGATTATCATCTTAGCATTGTATGAAAATTCAACACACACAAGCGGTGACGACTCCAGAAGATTTTACATGGAAAAACCGTAAGGGAAAAACCACTAGGTCTGGCCCAATTGCGCAAATCCACTATTGATTGATGATTACAGAAATCTCTCGTCCCACAAATAGGAAATGAGAACTATATTTTTCAGATTACAGGTTCGACTGACGGCGTCTGATTGGTGGTGATCGATGGTGGTTAGTGATGGTCGACGACAGAGGTCAGTGGAAGTCAATGGAGGTCTGTGGTGGTCAACGACGTATGGCGGTGGTTGACGACGATCGGCGGAGGTCAATGGAGGTCTGTGGTAGTCAACAACATTCAGCGGTGGTTGAAGAAGGTCCACGGTGGTTGACAGCGGCCGGTGGTGGTCGACGACGTTCGACGGTAGTTGACGACAGTCGACGGCGGTCGGCGGTGATATCGGAGCGAGCATTTCACCTCGAGGCCCGAGCTCTTTCTGCAGGCTTCCCCCCTGGGATGGAGGTCTATTTATAGTATTCCGGGTGCAATTAATGCAGGAATATAAACCATTTTGATCGGACGGTTCAGAGAGCTTCCTTCGATCATACGACGTTTAAGGGGCATTTGGATGTCACAATGATTTCAGAATTAAGTGATCTTGGGTTCGTTGGATTTGTTTTGTCGAGACGCTCGATTCGACTGTAAACTTCTTAGATTCGACATCCATTAGATCTTCCAAATATGTCAGGGAATCTTCCAAAAGCGGTTAAATGACTTGATCTAGGCTTGATTTGACTCGGTTTGGACTAACTTTGATTTCATTAGGTTCCTCTCATTGAGGTGGTCAGTTTGACTATAAGTTTGCTAAAATGGGAGTTCTTGATGACTTTTTATCAAGATTTGAACATTACTTCACAAAATATTATCTCGAGATCCGTGTCATGCTTCGAAATTTATGTCGGATAATGAAATATTGTTAGTGGCGTATCCGTTGCCCCTCTTTTTTCGGGTGAGTCCTATTTTGTCGTTCAAAAATATTGATATATTGAAAAACTACGAAGCTGTTTATTTTGTTGGTCCTTCCTGCTTCAAGCTAACTATCCCGAGTTCGAAACTCAAAAAGGTTTTTTTTTTCTTGGTGGGCATATGAAAAGTATCTTTTTTTTGGAATATGAAATGTCTTTTTTTATTTTTTAATAAATATTTAATGCATGCACTTCTTTTTGAATTTATATAGTAATGGTCATTTAATGGTTAAGGCACTTTTTGAGCCTATAAATAGGCATACATGAGAGGGGAATAGAGTCGCGACGATCGTTGCGATGCGTCGAAAAAACACATTGCCAGGGGCGTCACAACGGTGTGACGCGTTACGGCTGCGCATCGCGTTGCGGCGACATGTTGTGTTACGGCAGTGCGTCGCGGCAACGCGTTGTGGCGGTGCGTCGTGGCGAAGCATTGAGATGGTGCATTACGGCGATGTAATGCGGTGACACATTGCTGCGGGGCATCACGGTGGCGCGACACATTGCAATTGTGTGTCACGATGATGGGTTGAGGAGGGGCATCGAGGCGACGCATGCGGTGGGGCGTCGCTGGGGTGCGTTGCGGCAGTGCGTTGCTGCGGGGCATCGCGGTAGAGCTACGTATTGCGGCGGTGTGTCACAGCAATGGGTTGCGGTGGTCGTCGTGGCGAGGTGTTGAGACAGTCGTCGCATCGACGCGTTGCAGCAGAGCATCGCAACTGGATGTGACAGTGATGCATTGTGTTGGGGCGTCGCAACGAAGAAACACGTTGCAGTGCCGAGTTGCGACGAAGGGAAAGTCGTCCCCATCCTTCATAGCAGGCAAACAACATATCATTTTTCTCGTTGCGACGAAGTGGAAATTCATCTCTGTTCTGTGTAGCAGGCAAGTTATGGGATCTCCTTTCATGTTGCGGCAATGAGGAAGGTCGTCTCATCCTGCGTAGCAGGCAAACAATGAGATCTTCTTTCACATTACGATGAAGAGAAAAGTTGTTCCCATCCTACATAGCTAGCAAGCAACGAGATCTTCATTCATGTTGCAGCAAAGAGGAAAGTCATCCATAGCATGCAAGCAACGTGATCTTCCTTCTCATTGCAGCAAAGAGAAAAGTCATCCAGTTTTGCGTAGCAGGCAATCAACGGGATCTTCTTTCTCGTTGGTGTTGTGCATTTCATAGGAGATTCCAGTGTCACTCTTGTACATTCTAAAGGTGATGAAGAAATGTTGTAGCTTTCATTTCCATCTTTGAGGGGAAGATTTTCATGCTTATGTGGTGGCAATATCTGGAGATCCCCTGAAGTACTAGAGTTTTGGGGAAGCGATGCCGACTCTACTCAAAGATGAGCGGATTTGTTGTAGCCTTAGTATAGGTATATGTTGATATTTATAGCATTTTTAATCATCTGATGTGTCATTTGTAGATGATGACAATGTTTTATTTTTTTTTGTCTCTTCCACGGCTGTTGTGGCTTTTTGATCATATGAAAATCTGCAATTAAAGTTAGTACAGAAATTTTATAAACTGAAGAATTACGTACCTTTTGTGGTTCATGCTTTTTGAAGTTGTGCCCTCTTGGACTTAAGCCTTATAAGAGCTTGAACCGGTATCTTCTGAGACTCGAAGCCTGCTAATGTCCTTGAGTGGAGACCATGACAATCACTTACTCTCGTGGAGTCTTTCTAGTGAGAAACTTATCCACTACTAGCTTTTCACTAAGACTTGCCTCTTGAGCTCGTCTTATAGAAGCGTGGTTGAAAGAAGAATCCATTAAGGATGTAAGACCACTTTTGAGTTGTATAACTAGAGATGTTCAACGGTATTAACCCGTGACGGACAAGGTTATATGAAAGTCTACTGAGGATGGTTGACCTATTCTACGTTGTTTGTCAAAGTTTTTGCTTAACGATCGTAACTTTTTTTGGAAGAGGTCGAAGGAAATTCATCAAGGATTTTTGGCCTATCTAAGGCTATATGCTGATGTTTTTGCTTGACGATTGTGGCCTGTAATGGAAGAGGTTGAGAAAATCCACCAAGGAATTATGATACATCTGAGGTTATATGTCGAAGCTTTTGCTTGACGATAGTAGCCTGTAAAGGAAGAGGCCAAAGGAAATCCACCAAGGAATTATGACCTATCTGAGGTTGTATGTCAAAGCTTTTGCTTGCCGACAGTAGCCTGTAATGGAAGAGGTCGAAGAGAATGTACCAAGGATTTTCTACCTATCCGAGGTTGTATGTCGAAGCATTTGCTTGATGATGGTAGCATGTAATGGAAGAGGTCGATGGGAATCTACCAAAGATTTTTGACCTATCTAAGACTGTATGTCGAACCATTTGCTTAACGAATAGCTTGTAATGGAAGAGGTCGATGGGAATCCACCAAGAACTTTTGACCTATCCAATGTTGTATGTCAAAGCATTTGCTTGACGACGGTGGCATGTAATGGAAGAGGTCGATGGGAATCCACCAAGGATTTTTGACTTATCTAAGACTGTATGTCGAAGCATTTTCTTGACGACGGTAGCCTTTAATGGAAAATATCGAATCGATTTCCCTTGAAATCAATTGTGCCTAGAAAGAGGTGTTAGAGATATTCTGTGTTTCTTGAGACCGGGGTGTAGGTCACAATAGACCGTATGCTTTCTTGGAAATATGGTTGCAGTCGTACTCAAGAGTAATTTGACAACTCGTTAGTTGTTGCCTTTGAATCTTTTTGCCTTGCAGCGAGTGTGTTTTTTATGCAAGCTTGTAAAAAAATGCATTTATTGGGCCTTGAAGAGATCAGCTTCCTGATCTAGTTGAAGGGAAACTACAGTATAATGAGGGGCGCTGAGAAAGCGTCATTTGCAGAAAAGATTACCCCTCAGTCTAGGAGCAATTCATGCAGGCTTGTAATATGAATGAAACATGAGATGACCACCCTACCACAGTCATGCCCAGGACATTATCATGAACGACCTTTTAAGACTGCACTGAAGATTGCCCACCATTTTGAAAATGTTTCGGAGTTTATCTTCAAGACATGAAGAAGGTTCCTTCGCCAGTTGAATGAAATACAACATTGGGAAAGTAAGTAGGGACTTGGTGTCTTTATAGTTGAAGACAATGCCGAACAGGATTTCATTTTCCACAGACAGTGCCAAACTTATGCATGCTAGAAAATTCACGGCGGTAGAGTAACGAATTATCATCTTAGCATTGTATAAAAATTTAGCACACACACGGATGAAAGATAAACAAGCGGTGACGACTCCAAAAGTTATTACGTGGAAAACCCGTAGGGGAATACCCATGGGGCCTTGCCCAATCGTGGAATCCACTATTGATTAATGATTATAGAAATCTGTTGTCCTACAGACGGGAAAGGGTAACTATACTTTTCAAATTACAGCATCGACTGACAGTGTCTGATTGGTGTTGACCGATGGTGGTTAGTGTTGGTCGACGAAGGAGGTTGGCAGAGGTCAATGGAGGTCCGCGGTGGTCAACAATATTCAGCGGTGGTTGACGACGGTCAGTAGTTGTTGATAGCGGTCGGTGATGGTTGACAACGTTCGGTGGTAGTTGACAACGGTCGATAACGGTTGGCGGTGATGCTGAGCTGCAGCTTCTTCTCAATGCCTCAGGCTCTTTCCTCCCCCCCCCCCCTCTCATGCGAGGGATGGCAATCTATTGATAGTGTTTAGAGTGCAATTAATGTAGGAATATGAACCATTTTGATCGAATGGTTCAGAGAGCTTCTTTCGATCATATGACGTTTAAGGGGCATTTGGGTGTCTCAATGATGTCGGAATTGAGTGATCTTGGGCTCATTGGATTCATATTGTCAAGGCTCCATTCGACTGTGAACTTGCCATATTTGGCAACCGTTTAGTCTGTCAAATCTGTCTGGGAATCTTCCAAAAACAGTTAAATAACTTGATCCGAGCTTGATTTGACTCGGATTGGACTTACTTTGATTTCATTAGGTTTCTCTCATCGAGCTGGTCAGTTTGACTATAATTTGCTGAAATTAGAGTTCTTAATGACTTTTTATCAAGATTTGAACATTCCTTGCTCAAAATATTATCTTGAGGTCCGTGCCACACTTTGAGATTCATGTCAGATATTTAAAATTTGTTAGTGACGTATCAATTGTCAAATGTTATTTTGAGTGAGAATTACAGTTTAATCAAAAGTGATGCCAGTAACATTATCATCATTCTTTATGATTCACATTGTCCAACATTACACTCACCATCACCTATCGACTAATGCTACACAAGGCATCACTCATTATTGAACATCATCATTATCATTGACATAGACCAACATCAACATTCATCATCACAAAATGCAACACCAAGCAATCCAACTCTTATAATCCCACCTCTTTTGTTAATGGAGAATAAAATATCATTATAAAGTGCAACATACATAATGGAATTATTTTATTTGGGCTATATTCAATACTTTCTCTTAGACTTGAACATAAAAATTAGGTTTCTGATGCAATAATTTCTAGTTATCTATATGTACACAATTTTCATGCAACATACAATTATTCAAACAAAAATCAATAATTTAAATAATTAACTAATACTAAACTTGAGCTATGTTACCATTATCTCAATAATTAATCTCATGTTCGTTAAACATAGTTTCATATTTACATTTATAAAGGGTCACTTACACCTTTCTTAATTCCTATGTATTTACTTATCAAACAATTAAATTTTATTTTTAACATATTTACCATCTTATCCAAGAATAAAAATGTATATTTCACTTTTTAAAGTTAAAATTGTGATAATTTTGAATTGGTAAAAAAATTTTGGGTGGTATAAATATAAAATAAAAAATTTAAGAGTTAATATGTAAAAGCTTGGAACTTTGATGTTATGTATGTAAATGCCCCTCATTCCAAGAATTTTATAATTGTATAAAAATATGTTAAAATAATATTTTATTTAAAAATTAGTAGTAATAATAATTTTATTACATAATGTTGAATTTAAATATGTCATGTAAATCACACCTAAAGTACAGAGCATAGGACCGATAAGAGAAACAAAGAAAGGGAAATTGAGAGAAAGAGAATGCACAGTAACACAAATTTTTATGGAGTAAATTTTGTAGTCCTTCAGTATAGAAATGAAACTTTGTTTATGGATATCAGAGATATCTAGTGTAAAATTACATGTTTGTCTCTATTTTAAAAGTCACGTTAAAAGTTATTTTGACATTATTTCATATTCATAACCCAAAATAGTAACCCAAATTAGCAGTGTTTTGTATTTATAACTACTTGAAGAGGGGCACATGATGGCATGATAATCTTGTCGTTCGGTTGGTTAAAAGTCATTGGTCGGCTAGCAGACACTCAGTCAACCGAACCTACCCGGGGAATCCAAAGTAGAGGCCCTCTTGTCATTAGGGTCGTCAGGCACAGGTTGCACCATTGTAATTTGATGAGCAGCTCCATTGGGCAAAGGCCTTCTAAGAACATCAAAAAGGTGTTCCGAGGGGGCCTTTTGGCCACTTTATGAGGAGTTTCAGAATCGGTTAAGGGAGCTTGTCATGAACAATTGTCGCTCAAATCGAGTTCCATCTATTTTTTTGTTAGGTTATGCTTACAATTGGTTAGCTCAAAGTTCCAAACAAAGGAAATGGTGTTGGTGTTTCTTTCTTTTCACTATCCCAAAACACTGACCTTTAGTGTTCATAAGCGAGACCTATTGGATTTTCTTGAGATTCATGTGACATATTTTTTATTTACATATTTAGTTTTCTGATTATCTGATTTCTTAAATCCGTTAACAATAATATGAATAAAAGAATTAATTGAAATAAGTTATTTATTTATAGAGTAATAACTAATTTTAATAATTGAACTTCCTTGATTTTCGTGCCCACAATCCCTATAAGTAAGGCATGGTTTACACTTCTCCATCAATTTTTCTCAATTTTTGCTTTTTAATCAGTTGGTAATTTTAAAGATAATTATGGTGTGTGGCAAGAAATCTTCTACTGAGGCAGTAAATAGCGGACATGATAAAGGCCTTCAAAATTTTTGACTAAAAAATTTCTCCCTTCCAAATTTGCAAGGGACAAAAGAATGCCAGAGGGTAGCCAACCCATGGTAAAGAATGAATCAATGGATGGGGTCTGGCTTGTAATTGCAAAGAGACCAAAGGGAGAAGGCCCACTGGCGGACACAAAGAAACTGAAAGGATGGAGCTAAATAGAGAGAGAAAAGCAAGTCAAATAGATGGTTCCTACAAAACAAAGAGCAGAGAAATTAGAGGAAGCGATTGAGTCGTCATACTTGATCCTGCTCCATCATGTGATGAGAAGCAGAGCTGACATGCACCCTACTAGAGCAATGGCCCTTGCCCTTCTAACAATCTATGAATGATCAACTCAACATCGGGTTCATGTAGTCGCAGAGACCCAGGTCGGGCAGAGTGGAGGTACAACAACCTTTCCTTTGGTCAGTGAGACAAGGCAGTTAGTTACCTTGTTGCTTCTTGGTGAGAGCCTATGATTATCTGTAGTGGAGCAGATCTTTGGTACGAGAAAACCCAATCCTCTTTGTTTTAGATTTCTCCTTATTTTTTTTATATTTGACTATTCTAATATATGAGATCTTGCAAATCAATTACTCATCGTTGAATCTAGCCCACAATTGAGTTGCCTCTATTCATTAGTCTAATCCTAACGACATTATCAGGGAAACCAATGTTCGGTGAGGATAACCAGTGTTGTTGGCTCACCAGGTGAACAAAATGGCAAACTCCTTTGCTTGGAAAGCTAGCTTGCATAATTAGGTTTCTGTAGCATACCTGAAGGAAGATCTGGCGGCTCTCTTCTCCAGGAATATATGATAAAGTTGTTAGGTCTCAGGACAAACATGGTGACTCTTCGAATGGAGCTAACAGAGGTCCAAGAGACTTTCTTGATCTTCCGAGTTTGGGAGGAGGAATAATGTTTATAGAGATTTAAGTTTATGCATCGACCCTTTTATCAGTGTCTAGTGAGTTGTGGTCTTCTATCAATCGATGCAGCCAAAGACTTTAGTGCAAATGATTTCTTATCTTAAATAAAAAAACTAATTTAACCAATTTTAAATCTTAAGTCATTTCCTTTTCTAAAATTTTAAGTTGATTTAATGTGAATTTCCAAAGATCGAGATGCAAATTTATGACATTTTGAATTCCACGGATACCCTATATATTAGGGTTAAGGGAAAAAATGGGGTTTGCACTTTTCAAATCTTTTTTTTCTTTCCCTTCAATCATTTTTTGTCTCTCCTTTAGTCATCCAACTTCCACTGATTCCCATGGATTCCAAATATTCTCTGCAACACTTTGGTTCAGTTCTAACGAGGGAGAGATCTTCGCTTACATTTTTGGACATGGAGCTACTTGAAGACACCTGAGCACTACAAGTATAACACTTGAGGCGGTGGAGCCAGAGGTGAGGGCGATAGATGAATTGATGAGATTTAATCTTCCACTAGAATCGTTTTTTATTGGGCTTTGATTTCCCTTTTATTATGAGATTTGATCGATCCTCAACCGCTACGGAGTCATCTCCACGCAAATAACTCAAAAACATCAATTATGGTCGGGATGACCATCGTATTCGACTTACACAGATGGAGATCCTCCAGCCCAAGTATTTTTTATTTTGTACATGTTCTCCTTCATGGTGGAGCCCGACGGTTATGACATTTTTGGATCAATTCTAAAGTTCCACCTGGTCGATCTGGAGGACAAAATTAGAGATTTGAAGTTTTAAACCCTGTGTGGTATCTAAGAAGATTGAGGATCTCTAAAAGGCTGACTGGAGAGTCATAGAAGAAGAAAAGGGGAGTCACGTACTGGGCCTTAGGACATGATGGCGGTGAAAATCTTTTTGTCTACTTGCATCGCTATCAATTCTAGTATCATTTTAATGTCAAGGCGTTGCCACTCCCTTTCTCTATCCATTACCCTTATTCTTATTCTACTTAGACTTTTTGTCAGAAGTCTTTGGAGAAATTGAAGAAGGATTAATCATGATAGAGATTAAGAGAAAAAGAGATCGAATGATAATCTCATAGAATAAATCTTCAGATTATGTGATTACTGAAGTTTTTCGTATAAGAAAATCACATGAAGATCTTGGGTAACCAGAGAGATCTTTATAGGTGAAATACCTATCACGACTTCTTTAATCTCCTATGAAGCGAGCTCACTATAGTTAATTATATGCTGAGCGATTAATATTGCCTAGGAAAACTCCCGATTAAGGTTAACATATATCCTCGAGAAAGTGTAAGTGTTGTCATGGCAGTGTGTTTCTAAAGAATCGATACTACCAGAAAGTTTTATTTATGTTGGGTGTATGTCGTTGCTTTGTTATGTTTTGTTTTGTTATTTTGGTTTCATGTCATGTGATATGTCGAGATGTCGTACTTTGTATGTCGTGTCATGTCATAATGTGATGTCGTAATGTCATGTTATTTTATGTGAATCGTAATGTCATGTCATTTTATGTCGTGTGATGTCGTAATATCATAAGATGTCGTGATTAATATCTCGATTTGTCATGAGATATTTTATCTCCTATGTCATTATTATTTTATGAGATACCTTCAATGACGTCAAGAAGATATCATTGCTTATTTATTTTTGTTATTTTGTTTATGATTCCATTTTGTTTAAAATTTTGGTTTTGTCATGTCATTTTGTCATGTCATCATTTTATTGTGGTATAGAAATGTCATTGTATGTTTTTGTTAATGTTGATGTTATGTCGATATCAATGTCAATAATTTTGTCGTTTTATTTCAGATTTCGTGGCTAACCTAAAAGTTCAGTTGTCTTTGTTGTCATGTCATTTTTGATTTGTTGTTTGTAGAAAGTTTAGGTTTTGTGGCTATCCTAAAAGTCCTGTTTTTGTTATCAATGGTCCGTCGTCGACGTCCTGCAAAACAGAGTTAGCACACCCTATAACATGTAAAGAAAATCTAAACGAAACTTCATGTCTTCATCCTGCAAGGAAAATAGAGTTAGAAATGTCATATCAAGATATTTAGATTACCTGGTCAAAGTGTCTGTTGATCCAGAGTTGTATGATGTCCAAAAGTGGTTGAGATGTCGGTTTAGATTTATGTCGATTTATGTTTAAATTTTGATTTGTCTTGAATATTGATTTGGGTTGGATTTTGGATTTTATATCGATTTGGATTTGATTTTGGATTTTATGTCAATTTCAGTTGAATTTTATGTCGAGTTAAGTTCAAAGTGGGTCGAACTTTAAGAATTATGATGTCATATGTTAAGTTAAATTCAATAGAGGTCGAACTTAAGAACTATGTCAGTTCATGTCGTGTTAAGTTCGATCATATCAATTTATGTCGAATTATATCAATTTATGTTGAGTTCTATTGAGTTTGGTTCGAAATGTCGGTTAATGTCATTTAATGTCGGTGTTTATTGAATTTGGTTTGAATTGTCATTTAGTGTTGAATTTGATTTGAAATGTCGATTAATGTCATTCAATGTCGGTGATTTGTTTAATTTGGTTTGAAATGTCATTTAATGTTGAATTTGATTTGAAATGTCGATTAATGTCATTTAATGTCGGTGATTGTTTAATTTGGTTTGAAATGTCAGATTTATGTCGGTTATGTCGATTTTGGTTTGAAATGTCGAATTTATGTCGATTATGTCGATATTCGTTTGAAATGTCGAATTTATGTCTGTTATGACGATTTTTGTTTGAAATGTCAAATTTATGTCGATTTTGTCAATTAAATGTTTGGAATGTCAAATTTAAGTTAGTTTTGTCGATTAAATGTTTGGAGTGTCAAATTTGTGTCGATTTTGTCGATTAATTGTTTACAATGTCAAATTTATGTTGATTTTATCGATTAATTGCTTAGAGTGTCAAATTTATGTTGATTATGTCGATTTTAGTTTAGAATGTCGATTTTATGTCGGTTATGTCTATTAATTGTTTAGAATGTCAAATTTATGTTTTGACTTAAGTTTAAACTTAAATCTTGAGTTCATGTCTGTCTGAACTTAAGTTAAAAGGTTTGGTTTAGATTAACTTGAATTCATGTCTACTCGAACTTAAGTTAAAAGGTTGAAAGTTAGATTCGATCTTGATTGAATTAACTTGGGTTCATGTCACGGTTGAACCTAAGTTAAATTCAATGTTGATTGAATCTAATTAACTTGAGTTCATGTCTGTTTGAACTTAAGTTAAAAGGTTTGGTTTAGATTAACTTGAGTTCCACTCTGTCTGAACTTAATTTAAAAGGTTGAAAGTTAGATTCAATATTGATTAAATTAACTTGGGTTCATGTCTGGTTAAACCTAAGTTAAATTCAATGTTGATTGAATCTAATTAACTTGAGTTCATGTCTGTTTGAACTTAAGTTAAAAGGTTTGGTTTAATCAGAATAGACCTAATTAAGTTTTAAGCCTTGTTTAAATAGAACTTAAAGGTTAATTAAATCTAAAAAATTAGACTTAATTAGAATTTCAGACCATCTAAGTCCTTTTTAGGTAAGGCTTAAGTTTTAATCAAGTCTAATTTAATTTAACCGAGATTTGTTTAGATATCAAGTCTTAGTGAATTAGACTTAATCATGGTTTGTGTTTATTTAAACCTTAGTTAATTAAGGTTTAATGATTTAATTAAGTTTAATGTAATAGACTTAATTAAGGTTTATGTCAGATTTGGGTTAGATTTAAGTTCATGTCAGGTTGAATCATAAGTATGATTTAACTTAAGTCTAATGTGGGTTAGACTTAAGTTAGGTTTGAGTTAGGTTTGAACCTAAGTGTAGTTTGACTTAAGTCTAATGTGGGTTAGACTTAAGTTAGGTTTGAGTTATGTTTGAACTTAGGTGTAGTTTGACTTAAGTCTAATGTAGGTTAGACTTAAGTTAGGTTTGAGTTAGGTTTGAACCTAAGTTTGGTTTGACTTAAGTCTAATATGGGTTAGACTTAAGTTAGGTTTGAGTTAGGTTCATGTCAGGTTGAACCTAAGTTTGTTTTTACTTAAGTCTTATATGGGTTAGACTTAAGTTAAAATTTGAGTTAGGTTCATGTCAGGTTGAACCTAAGTTTGGTTTGACTTAAGTCTAATATGGGTTAGACTTAAGTTAGGTTTGAGTTTGGTTCATGTCAGGTTGAACCAAAGTTTGGTTTGATTTAAGTCTAATATGGGTTAGACTTAAGTTAAATTTTGAGTATAGGTTAAGTTAGGTTCAAGTCAGGTTGAACCTAGACTTGAGGTCGACTTAAGTTCAATATGGGTTGAACTTAAGTTAAGTTTTGAGTTTAGGTTAAGTTAGGTTCAAGCCAGGTTGAACCTAGACGTAAGGTCGACTTAAGTTCAATATGGGTTGAACTTAAGTTAAGGTTTTGAGTTTAGGTTAAGTTAGGTTCAAGTCGGGTCGAACCTAGACTTAGAGTCGACTTAAGTTCAATATGGGTCGAACTTAAGTTAAGGTTTCGAGTTTAGGTTAAGTTAGGTTCAAGTCGGTCGAATCTAGACTTAAGTGGTCGACTTAAGTTCAATATGGGTTGAACTTAAGTTAAGGTTTTGAGTTTAGGTTAAGTTAGGTTCAAGTCGGGTTGAACCTAGACTTAAGGTCGACTTAAGTTCAATATGGGTTGAACTTAAGTTAAGGTTTTGAGTTTAGGTTAAGTTAGGTTCAAGTCAGGTTGAACTTAGACATAAGGTCGACTTAACTTCAATATGGGTCGAACTTAAGTTAAGGTTTTGAGTTTAGGTTAAGTTAGGTTCAAGTCGGGTTGAACCTAAACTTAAGGTCGACTTAAGTTCAATATGGGTTGAACTTAAGTTAAGGTTTTGAGTTTAGGCTAAGTTAGGTTCAAGTCAGGTTGAACCTAAGTTTGGTTTGACTTAAATCTAAACTTAAGTTAGGTTTGGGTTAGACTTAGGTTCATGTTGGGTTGAACCTAAGTATGGTTTAACTTAAGTCTAATGTGGGTTAGACATAAGTTAGGTTTAAGTTTGATTTAGGTTCATGTCGAGTTGAACCTAAGTATGGTTTGACTTAAGTCTAATATGGGTTAGACTTAAGTTAAGTTTATGTTTGATTTAGGCTCATGTCGGGTTTGAGCCTAAGTTAACGATTGAAACTTTATTTTGGGTTTGGGTTTGGTTAAACATTAGTTAGTTAAGGTTTAATAATTAATTAAGTCTAATGTGATAGACTTAATTAGAGTTTAAGTTTGATTAAGTCTAATTTAGTTAAGACTTAATAGTTTAATCGGTCCAATGGGTTAGACCTAATTAGGGTTTATGCTTGATTAAACCTTAGTTAGTTAAGGTTTAATGGTTTAATTAGGTCTAATGGGTTAGACCTAATTAGGGTTTAGGTTTGATTAAACCTTAGTTAGTTAAGGTTTAATGGTTTAATTAAGTCTAATGGGTTAGACCTAATTAAGGTTTAGGTTTGATTAAACCTTAGTTAGTTAAGGTTTAATGGTTTAATTAGGTCTAATAGGTTAGACCTAATTAGGGTTTAGGTTTGATTAAACCTTAGTTAGTTAAGGTTTAATGGTTTAATTAGGTCTAATGAGTTAGACCTAATTAGGGTTTGTGCTTGATTAAACCTTAGTTAGTTAAGGTTTAATGGTTTAATTAGGTCTAATGGGTTAGACCTTATTAGGTTTATGCTTAATTAAACCTTAGTTAGTTAAGGTTTAATGGTTTAATTAGATCTAATGGGTTAGACCTAATTAGGGTATAGGTTTGATTAAACCTTAGTAAGTTAAGGTTTAATGGTTTAATTAGGTCTAATGGGTTAGACCTAATTAGGGTTTATGTTTGCCTTAAACCTAACGTTTAAGGAGCTTAATTAAGTTTAATATGTCCTTAAACTTAATTAAAGGTTTGATTTATATTAAACCTAATTTAGGTAAGGTTTAATGGTTTAATTAAGTTTAATATGTCCTTAAACTTAATTAAAGATTTGATTTATATTAAACCTAATTTAGGTAAGGTTTAATGGGTTAATTAAGTTTAATATGTCCTTAAACTTAATTAAAGATTTGATTTATATTAAACCTAATTTAGGTAAGGTTTAATGGGTTAATTAAGTTTAATATTCCTTAAACTTAATTAAAGATTTGATTTATATTAAACCTAATTTAGGTAAGGTTTAATAGGTTAATTAAGTTTAATATGTCCTTAAACTTAATTAAAGGTTTGATTTATGTTAAACCTAATTTAGGTAAGGTTTAATGGATTAATTAAGTTTAATATGTCCTTAAACTTAATTAAAGATTTGATTTATATTAAACCTAATTTAGGTAAGGTTTAATGGGTTAATTAAGTTTAATATGTCCTTAAACTTATTTAAAGGTTTGATTTTGGTTAATTAAGTTTAATATGTCCTTAAACATAATTAAAGAGTTTGATTTTTATATTAAACCTAATTAAGGTAAAGTTTAATTGGTTAATTAAGTTTAATATGTCTTTAAACTTAATTAAAAGATTTGATTTTGATTAATTAAGTCTAATATATTCTTAAACTTAATTAAAGAGTTTGATTTATATTAAACCTAATGTAGGTAAGGTTTAATGGGTTAATTAAGTTTAATATGTCCTTAAAGTTAACTAAAGATTTGATATATATTAAACCTAATTTAGGTAAGGTTTAATGGGTTAATTAAGTTTAATATGTCCTTAAATTTAATTAAAGATTTTATTTTGGTTAATTAAGTTTAATATGTCCTTAAACTTAATTAAAAGAGTTTGATTTTTATATTAAACCCTAAGGTTTAATGGTTTAGCTAGGTTTAAGTTGTCTTTAAACCTAATTATTGTTTGATATGAGTTGGATTCATCACTTGCTTAATCCATGATGAGATAGATTAAATATGTGAAGAGAAGGTTTTGAATTATTAATTTTAAAATTAATAAATCTTAACATTATTTCAAAATGTCTTTTAGATTGTTTTGATGACTTGAGAATTGTTGTTTTAGGATTTGTGTCTGTTATCCTAATGTTCTCAATTATTTTGCTTTTAAATTTTCAAATTTTCCAATTTTATAATTATTTTTGAAAATAATTACAACATATCATGGAAATTAGGAAATCATATCCTAGAGAGATATCTTGGCCTTAGAAAAATTAGAAGATATGCCTAAGGACTTAAAGGTAATTTCCTAAATATTTCATATTTTTCTGACTTGTAAATAATTTTTAATAATTAAAATACTCCAAAGAGTATTTAATTAATTAAAATTTAAATACTAAGAATAAAATTATGATTTTGGTTTCATAATTTTCTTCTCTTCAAGAGCTTTCCAGAGGTATTTTTATTTTCTTTTTATGACCTCTGGATCAAAAGATATGAATTTTTGAAGTTTTTAAGGTTTCCTTGAATTAATCCAGCCCAGAAAAATCCAGGCGCTGCCACGTGTCCTCGTACGATCGATGGGTGGGAAGATCCGCTGCTCGGATCCGAACACCGAACACGGCGCAGTTTGATCTGGGCCGTCTGTTCCGAAACACGGGATCAGACGGTCGGATTAATCCGGATAATTCGGAAAATTCACGAACCGTCCAACTTCTAGAGGTCAATATCTCACTCATTTCTCAACGAAATTGAGTGATTTTTGAACCTATGGAATCATCTGAACATGTAGAATGTATCTATACGGTGATGATACATTTCTGGGCTAGTATAACCCATGATATTTCAAAAATACAAATTATTTTGTGAAAAATAATTCCATACCTTTGCCACAAGCAAATCAAGCTAGATCAGACCTTGTAGTTGTCTTCTAGGACCTCAATGGAAGATTATTGCTGCAGCAATTTGATCCAGAAGTCGGGCTTAAAGGAGAATTTTGAAGAAGTGGTTGGTTTGGGCTATTTTTGAGTTTTGCTCAAATTGGCTCGATTGGGTTCAATCCATGGCTAGGATTTGATCCTAATGGATTGTTAAGACTCTTGGGAAGAGTTTTTATGTTGGGAGCAAGGAGATTTGAGCAGCCTATAGGTATTTCTAATTTTTTTCTTCTCCTCTTGGATATTTTGGCCAAGGGGGTATTTATAGCCATGAATGGCTATGGATTAACCTTGGTTGGCTTGGATTTGACCATGGTATAGTTAAGGCTGTAGAGTACAACCTCCCCCATGCAAACCAAGCTTCACCTCTTCTTCCTTCATGAGAATTTTGCCACTTAAGAAAGTGCACATTTCATGGCAATTTTTGCTTAAATCTTGTCATGATGGATTTTAGCCTCTTTGTTTCCATTCCTTTTGCTAAGTGGGAGGTTCATGGTGACTCAAATGGTTGAGACCCTCTCCTTGCAACACCTCATTTACCATTTCATGAGGTGGTGACACATTAGCCCCTCTCTTAATATTTTTCATGAAATATCATGATGGTTTTAACCATGGTGTGAAGGATGGTTAAAGCTTTGTCTCCTCACTATTGGATGGCTAGGGAGGTGGCTAAACTAACCTCACCATGGCAAGACACCTCACACTTTAAATTACCATGGTTTTGCCACATAATTTTTCATGTCATGATGGCCTTTACCATGGTTAAATGTGAGTGATTTATGAATTGATTTTTCTTTAATGGATCATGTGTGATGTCATAAAAGAGTTTTAGAATTTTTAGAAAACCATATGTCATAGGTTTTAAAAATTCCATTGAATGCCCTCTCCATTTTAATTTCCATATTTAATTAATTATGTCATTAATTAAATATTGAAAATTATTTTATTAATCAATAATTAATTGGAAATAATTCCAAATCAATTAATTTATTAATATCCATGTCATTAAAATTGATTTTTGACTCTTTTCATGACTTTTAATTTAATTTTCATTTTAATTAATTATGTCATTAATTAAAATATGAAAATTAAATTATTGATCAATTAATTAATTAAAAATAATTTTGGAATCAATTATTTGATTAATTCCATTATTTTTAATCAATTTGTGGATTTTGTGATTTTATGGCTTTTGAATTTAATTTTTCATTTTAATTAATTAGGTCATTAATTAAAATTTTAAAAATTAATTCATTAGCCAATTAATTAATCAAAATAATTTTGAAATCAATTATTTGATTAATTTTGTCATTTTATGACTTTTAATTTAATTTTTCGTTTTAATTAATCATGTCATTTGATTAATTAAAATATTGAAAATCAAATTATTAGTCAATTTAATTAATCAATATACAATTATTTAAAATTAATTTGATTAATTTTTTGTCATTGTGAGGTTTTAAACATGTCATTGGTTGTTTGATCAAAAATTGATCATTTTAACCAAAATTGACTTTTTAGGTCATGTGTCGACTCTATTGGGTTAATAAGGTTGGTGATTGGGTGCAATTGGTTATTTTGACCAAAATTGTCATTTTAAGTCAAAAGGTTGACCTGTGGGGTCAACAGGGTTGATCATAGGGTCTGGCTTGACCATTTTGACCGAAATTAACTTTTTACTTCAAAAGGTTGACCTATGGGGTCAACAGTGTTGGTCATAGGGTCTAGATTGACCATTTTGACCAAAGTTGACTTTTTAGGTCAAAAGGTTGACCTATGGGGTCAACAGGGTTGGTCATTGGGTCTAGTTTGACCAATTTGACCAAAGTTAACTTTTAGGTCAGAAGGTTGACCTATAGGGTCAACAGGGTAGGTCATTGGGTCTGGTTTGACCAATTTGACCAATGTTGACTTTTTAGGTCAAAAGGTTGACCTATGGGGTCAACAGGGTTGGTCATTGGGTCTGGTTTGACCAATTTGACTAAAGTTATCTTTTTAGGTCAGAAGGTTGACCTATAGGGTCAACAGTGTTGGTCATTGGGTCTGGTTTGACCATTTTGACCAAAGTTGACTTTTTAGGTCAAAAGGTTGACCTATGGGGTCAACAAGGTTGGTCATTGGGTCTGGTTTGACCATTTTGACCAAAGTTGACGTTTTAGGTCAAAAGGTTGACCTACCAAAGTTGACTTTTTAGGTCAAAAGGTTGACCTATGGGGTCAACAAGGTTGGTCATTGGGTCTGGCTTGACCATTTTGACCAAAATTGACTTTTTAGGTCGGAAGGTTGACCTATAAGGTCAACAGGGCTGGTCATTGGTCTCGGTCTCGACCAATTCGACCAATGTTGACTTATTAGGTCAAAAGGTTGACTATGGGGTCAACGAGGTCGGTCATCGGGTCCGGCTCGACCAATTTGACCAATGTTGACTTTTTAGGTTAAAAGGTCGACTCTATGGGGTCAACGGGGTCGCCATCGGGGTCTAGTTTGACCAATTTGGCCAATGTTGACTTTTATGTCAAAAGAGTGACCTATAGGGTCAACAGGGTTGGTCATTGGGTCTGGTTTGACCAATTTGACCAAAGTTGACTTTTTAGGTCAAAAGGTTGACCTAGGGGCCAACTAGGTTGGTCATTGGGTCAGATTTGACCAATTTAACCAATGTTGACTTTTTAGTCAAAATGGTGACTCCGAGGTCAACGTGGTCGGTCATTAGGTCCAGTTCGACCAATTCGACCAATGTTGACTTTTTATATCAAAAGGTATCGACTCATTATAAATGAGGTCAACAAAAGGGCCCCCAATATGTGTAGAATATTATATAAGTATTCTGCACATATTGGCGTTGACCGAAATGGTCAAGGAAATGTTTTACAACAATCTGGAAAGGAGTGGGTATCATACCGCTCCTAGTGGATGTCAGATGTCTTGTCTGTTGGTTCTAAGAAGGAATGTTTTTCTTGTGCTTAGAGAAGAGATTCACTGGGAGAGAAAACGGATGTCATATTCAAAAATGTCAATGTCGATATTTTGTTAAAGGAATGTCATGATTTCCGTGTCAGGAAAGGACTTATATCCCAAAACTGGAGAGAGAAAATAGACGTCATTTTCTATTTTTCTCAAAATGTCAATGTCAAGATTTGGTTAGAGGAAAGCCATGATTTTCGTATCAGGAAAGGACTTACATCCAATAACTGGAGAGAGAAAATAGATGTCATTTTCTATTTTCCTCAAAATGTCAATGTCAAGATTTGGTTAGAGGAAAGTCATGATTTCGGTGTCAGGAAAGGACTTACATCCAATAACCGGAGAGAGAAAATATATGTCATTTTTTATTTTCCTCAAAATGTCAATGTCAAGATTTGGTTAGAGGAAAGCCATGATTTCCGTGTCAGAAAAGGACTTACATCCAATAACCGGAGAGAGAAAATAGATGTCATTTTCTATTTTCCTCAAAATGTCAATGTCAAGATTTAGTTAGAGGAAAGCCATGATTTCCGTGTCAGGAAAGGACGAACATCCAATAACCGGAGAAAGAAAATAGATGTCATTTTCTATTTTCCTCAAAATGTCAATGTCAAGATTTGGTTAGAGGAAAGTCATGATTTCCGTGTCAGGAAAGGACTTACATCCAATAACCGAGAGAGAAAATGGATGTCATTTTCCATTTCTCGAAATGTCAATGTCGATGTTTGGTTAGAGGAAAGCCATGATTTCTTTGTCAGGAAAGGACTTACATCCAATAACTAGAGAGAGAAAATGGATGTCATTTTCCATTTCTCAAAATGTCGATGTCGGTATTTGGTTAGAGGAAAGCCCTGATTTCCGTGTCAGGAAAGGACTTACATCCAATAACTAGAGAGAGAAAATGGATGTCATTTTCCATTTCTCAAAATGTCGATATTAGTTAGAGGAAAGCCATGATTTCCGTGTTAGGAAATGACTTATTTCCAATAACTGGAGAGAGAAAATAGATGTCATTTTCTATTTTCCTCAAAATGTCAATGTCAAGATTTAGTTAGAGGAAAGCCATGATTTCCGTGTCAGAAAAGGACTTACATCCAATAACCGGAGAGAGAAAATAGATGTCATTTTCTATTTTCCTCAAAATGTCAATGTCAAGATTTGGTTAGAGGAAAGCCATGATTTCCGTGTCAGGAAAGGACTTACATCCAATAACCGGAGAGAGAAAATAGATGTCATTTTCTATTTTCCTCAAAATGTCAATGTCAAGATTAGGTTAAAGGAAAGCCATGATTTCCGTGTCAGGAAAGGACTTATATCTGATAACCAGAAAGAGAAAATGGATGTTATTTTCCATTTTTTGAAATGTCAATGTCGATATTTGGTTAAAGAAAAGCCATAATTTACGTGTCAGGAAAGGACTTATATCTAATAATCAGAGAGAGAAAATGGATGTCATTTTCCATTTTTTGAAATGTCAATGTCGATATTTGGTTAGAGGAAAGCCGTGATTTCCGTGTCAGGAAAGGACTTACATCCAATAACCGGAGAGAGAAAATGGATGTCATATTCCATTTCTCGAAATGTCAATGTCGATATTTGGTTAGAGGTCAATGTCGATATTTGGTTAGAGGAAAGCCGTGATTTCCGTGTCAGGAAAGGACTTACATCCAATAACCGGAGAGAGAAAATGTATGTCATATTCCATTTCTCAAAATGTCAATGTCAAGATTTAGTTAAAGGAATGCCGTGATTTCCGTGTCAGGAAAGGACTTACATCTAATAACTTGAGAAAGAAAATGGATGTCATTTTCCATTTCTCAAAATATCAATGTCGATATTTGGTTAGAGGAAAGCCATGATTTCCGTGTCAGGAAAGGACTTACATCCAATAACCGGAGAGAGAAAATGGATGTCATTTTCCATTTCTCAAAATGTCGATATTAGTTAGAGGAAAGCCGTGATTTTTGTGTCAGGAATGGACTTACATCCAATAACCGTAGAGAGAAAATGGATGTCATTTTCCATTTCTCAAAATGTCGATGTCGATGTTGATGTCATGTTAAAGGAATGTCATTTCCGTGTCAACAAATGACTTACACACGATAGCAAATGATAGGATGAGTGTCAAGCATTGATATGTCAAATGCCGCAATGTCGATATGTCAGAAGTCGATAATAATTATTGATATATCAAAGGTCGAAATATAGATGTGTCAAATTGATAACGATTGTTGATATGTTGAAATGTTAATATGTCAAATGTCGAATGATTGATATGCCAAATGCCGAAATGTTGATACGTCAAATGTCGAAAGGTTGATATCTCAAATGTCGATAACAATTGTCGATATGTCAAATGTCGATAACAATTGTCAATATATCAAATGTTGAAAGGTTGATATCTCAAATGTCGATAATAATTGTCGATATGTCAAATGTCAATATGTCAAATGTCAAAATATTGATACGTCAGATGTCGAGATGTTGATATGTCAAATGTTGAAAGATCGATATCTCAAATGTCCATAATAATTGTCGATATGTTAAATGTCGAAAGGTCGATATGTCACATGTTGAAATGTCTGTCAAATGTGGAGATGTTAAATTATGGGAATGCCATAATTTCCATGGCAGGAAAAGGACTTTCATCCGAAAGTTATAAAGAGAAAATGGATGTCGTAAAAAATGTCAAATGTCAATGTGGAGTTATAAGAATGTCATAACTTCCATGTCATGAAATGACATATATCCGATAACTAGCAAGAGAAAATGGATGTCATGTTCCATTTCTCAGAAATGTCAAATATCAATATCGAGTTATATGAATGCCATAACTTCCGTGTCAGGAATGGACTTACATCCGATAACTGGAGAGAGAAAATGGATGTCATATTCCATTTCTCGGAAATGTCAAATGTCGGTGTCAAGTTAGAGGAATGCCATATTCCGTGTTAGGAAAGGACTTATATCCAATAAATATAAAGAGAGAGTGGCAAACTCAGAATGAAGAGTGTATCCGCTGGGGATTTGACCTTTACAGGTCGAAAGATATTAATCATCACAAGTTGTTTATTATGTCATTTTAATTCAAAGTCCTTATTTTGGCATTTTTGAAACTGTCGATGTACTGTAGAGAATTGAGGAAAGAGAACAAATGTCATATTCAATTTTCTCTAAAAAATGTCAATGTCAAAACGTCGATTTTGGAATAGGAATGCGTATAAGACTTATATCCTATCCAAAGAAATATTGCTAAAGGAAAGGCAATGTCTAATGATCTTTTATCCAATAGCGAGAAAGAGGGTAGATGTCGTTTTCCATTTAAGGAGGACTTACACTATCTCTTAGAAATGTCAATGTCAAAATGTCGATTCTAGAATAGGAATGCGTATGAGACTTATATCCTATCCAAAGAAAGGTTGTTAAAGGAAAGCCAATGTCTAATGGTCTTACATCCAATAGCGAGAAAGAGAGTAGATGTCGTCTTCCATTTAAGGAGGTCTTACACTACCTTTTAGAAATGTCAATGTCAAAATGTGGATTTTGGAATAGGAATGCGTATGAGACTTATATCCTATCCAATGAAAGGCTGTTAAAGGAAAGCCAATGTCTGATGGTCTTACATACAATAGCGAGAAAGAGAGTAGATGTCGTCTTCCATTTAAGGAGGTCTTACACTATCAATGTTAAAATGTGGATTTCGGAATAGGAATGCGTATGAGACTTATATCCTATCCAAAGAAAGATTGCTAAAGGAAAGTCAATGTCTTGATGGTCTTATATCCAATAGTGAGAAAATAGATGCCATCTTCCATTTAAGGAGGTCTTACACTATCAATGTCAATATGTCAATTTTAGAATAGGAATACGTATGAGACTTATATCCTATCCAAAGAAAGATTGCTAAAGGAAAGCCAATGTCATGATGGTCTTATATCCAATAGCGAGAAAGAGAGTAGATGTCATTTTCCATTTAAGGAGGTCTTATACTATCTCTTAGAAATTTCAATGTCATTTTCTTTTTGTTTTGGTTATTTGTTTCCCAGTTTACAAAACAAGTCATTCATTTTTGTCTATGTCGCATCTTTTTCAAATACTGACTATTGATTGAACGTATTAGGTCTTCTTGACAGGATTTACCCAAATGTGTCTTCTTAACAAGCATATGGGCCCTCCTATGAGGATAGGTGTTTGAAGTACTAAATCCAAATACCTGATCTGAGTGTCCTAAGGTGAACCAATTTATCATGGCTCCGTACAATGCTTGCTAGTCTTCCAAGCTTCCAAGTTCTCCGAGTTGTAATTTCATTTTTTTTTTGTCTGCTGATGTCATTTATAGGTAAGATCATTGCACTTCCATTGGAAGCACAACTTAGGGCCCGTTTATTAGAGCAAATGAGGTCGTTCATGTAGGTTTATGTAGTTTCCATTAATGACCAATTCTATAAAGATCATTCTGATTGTCTTTCAAAAAAATCACTTTGACATTTCCAAATTGTGATTGGGGTTAGATCTTTGGAAAATTATGACTTCAGAGTACAATTTTCATTAATCTCCAATAACAAAGCCATTTACCTTAGTTCTTTCTTTCTGGGTCTTAGGATTTGTTTTTTTAAATTTTGATTATGTGATCAAAATATCTTTTATCTTCTAAAGATATGTCTGAACCAATTAATAGTCAACCAAAAGATGAGATCACTTAATTCTTTCCTGAATATAATATCGAAAGAATTTTCTTAAGACGTTTTTCAAGATTTATCAATTAGGGGAGAATTTGGACACCAATTTTTAATTTTATGCTCACCTCAAGCTTCTTCACAAAGAATTACTATATATGGTGGAGCATGTTAAAGATTTTGAATCTTTGAATTAAGACACCAATTTTTGATTTTGTGCCCACCTCAAGTTTCTTTTTAGAAACCTTCTGTTTTTTCTTTTTTTTTCTTTCTTTTTTGGTAGGGCAATCTTTAATGATTTTGAATGCCTGAACTCAAACACCAATTTTTGATTTGTTACTCACCTCAAGCTTCTTCCCAGAGAATTACTATATCTGGTGGAGCATATTTTAATGATTTTGAATGTCCAAACTCCCCTAATTCATAATTCTTAAATATTTCTTAAGATGAATTCTGGGATATTATAACTCATTCAGAAGTCAGGACCCAATCACATGGTAGAAGATTAAGAGGTTCATGACATCTTTAGTCAATTACTTGTATTTTGATCACAATATTTTATTTTTCATTTAGGACCCAGTCTGAAGATTTAAGATAAAGGGCCCAGTTATTAAGCCATTAATTTCATTTTCCCCTTGAAATCATAATTTTCTTATCAAAATGTCAGAATTTTTGTCTTGGATTCTTCCTTTCTGAATTGTCTTTTTGTCAATAGGTGAATGGGAAGAATATTTCCAAAGATATTAAATCCAAAGATTTCAAATTTCACTCTCTCTCTCTCTATCCATTACCCTAATTCTTATTCTACTTAGACTTTTTGTCAGAAGTCTTTGGAGAAATTGAAGAAGGATTAATCATGATAAAGATTAAGAGAAAAAGAGATCAAATGATAATCTTATAGAATAAATCTTCAGATTGTGTGAATACTGAAGTTTTTTCATATAAGAAAATCACATGAAGATCTTGGGTAACCAGAGAGATCTTTATAGATGAAATACCTATCCTGACTTCTTTAATCTCCTATAGAAGCAAGCTCCTATAGTTAATTATATGCTGAACAATTAATATTGCCTAGGAAAACTCCCGATTAAGGTTAACATTTATCCTCGAGAAAGTGTAAGTGTTGGCATGGCAGTGTGTTTATGAAGAATCGATACTACCAGAAAGTTTTATTTATGTTGGGTGTATGTCGTTGCTTTGTTATGTTTTGTTTTGTTGTTTTGGTTTCATGTCATGTGATATGTCGAGATGTCGTTGTTTGTATGTCGTGTCATGTCATAATGTGATGTCGTAATGTCATGTCATTTTATGTGAATCGTAATGTCATGTCATTTTATGTCGTGTGATGTCGTAATGTCATAAGATGTCGTGATTAATATCTCGATTTGTCATGAGATATTTTATCTCCTATGTCATTATTATGTCATGAGATACCTTCAATGATGTCAAGAAGATATCATTACTTATTTATTTTTGTTATGTTGTTTATGATTCCATTTTGTTTTAAATTTTGGTTTTGTCACGTCATTTTGTCATGTCATCATTTTATTGTGGTATAGAAATGTCATTGTATGTTTTTGTTGATGTTGATGTTATGTCGATATCAATGTTAATAATTTTGTCGTTTTATTTCAGATTTCGTGGCTAACCTAAAAGTTCAGTTGTCTTTGTTGTCATGTCATTTTTGCTTTGTTGTTTGTGGAAAGTTTAGGTTTTGTGGCTATCCTAAAAGTCCTGGTTTTGTCATCAATGGTCCTTCGTCGACGTCCTGCAAAACAGAGTTAGCACACCCTATAACATGTAAAGAAAATCTAAACGAAACTTCATGTCTTCATCCTGTAAGGAAAATAGAGTTAGAAACAATGTCATATCAAGATATTTAGATTACCTGGTCAAAGTGTCTGTTGATCCAGAGTTGTCTGATGTCCAAAAGTGGTTGAGATGTCGGTTTAGATTTATGTCGATTTATGTTTAAATTTTGATTTGTCTTGAATATTGATTTGGGTTGGATTTTGGATTTTATATCGATTTGGATTTGATTTTGGATTTTATGTCAATTTCAGTTTAATTTTATGTCGAGTTAAGTTCAACGTGGGTCGAACTTTATGAATTATAATGTCATATGTTAAGTTAAATTCGATAGAGGTCTAACTTGAGAACTATGTCAGTTCATGTCATGTTAAGTTCGATCATATCGATTTATGTTGATATATATCAATTTATGTTGAGTTCTATTGACTTTGGTTCGAAATGTCGGTTAATGTCATTTAATGTTGGTGTTTATTGAATTTGGTTTGAAATGCATTTAATGTTGAATTTGATTTAAAATGTCGATTAATGTCACTTAATGTCGGTGATTTGTTCAATTTGGTTTGAAATGTCATTTAATGTTGAATTTGATTTGAAATGTCGATTAATGTCATTTAATGTCGGTGATTGTTTAATTTGGTTTGAAATGTGAGATTTATGTCGGTTATGTCGATTTTGATTTGAAATATCGAATTTATGTCGATTATGTCGATATTCGTTTGAAATGTCGAATTTATGTCGGTTATGTCGATTTTTGTTTGAAATGTCAAAATTTATGTCGATTTTGTCAATTAAATGTTTGGAATGTCAAATTTATGTTAGTTTTGTCGATTAAATGTTTGGAATGTCAAATTTATGTCGATTTTGTAGATTAATTGTTTAGAATGTCAAATTTATGTTGATTTTATCGATTAATTGTTTAGAATATCAAATTTATGTTGATTATGTCGATTTTAGTTTAGAATGTCGATTTTATGTCGGTTATGTCGATTAATTGTTTAGAATGTCAAATTTATGTTTTGACTTAAGTTTAAACTTAAATCTTGAGTTCATGTCTGTCTGAACTTAAGTTAAAAGGTTTGGTTTAGATTAACTTGAATTCATGTCTGTCTGAACTTAAGTTAAAAGGTTGAAAGTTAGATTAATATTGATTGAATTAACTTGGGTTCATGTCTGGTTGAACCTAAGTTAAATTCAATGTTGATTGAATCTAATTAACTTGAGTTCATGTTTGTTTGAACTTAAGTTAAAAGGTTTGGTTTAGATTAACTTGAGTTCATCTCTGTCTAAACTTAAGTTAAAAGGTTGAAAGTTAGATTCAATATTGATTAAATTAACTTGGGTTCATGTCTGGTTAAACCTAAGTTAAATTCAATGTTGATTGAATCTAATTAACTTGAGTTCATGTACGTTTCGAACTTAAGTTAAAAGGTTTGGTTTAATCAGAATGACCTAATTAAGTTTTAAGCCTTGTTTAAATAGGACTTAAAGGTTAATTAAATCTAATAAATTAGACTTAATTAGAATTTCAGACCATCTAAGTCCTTTTTAGGTAAGGCTTAAGTTTTAATCAAGTCTAATTTGATTTAACCGAGATTTGTTTAGATATTAAGTCTTAGTGAATTAGACTTAATCACAATTTGTGTTTATTTAAACCTTAGTTGATTAAGGTTTAATGATTTAATTAAGTTTACTGTAATAGACTTAATTAAGGTTTATGTCAGATTTTGGTTAGACTTAAGTTCATGTCAGGTTGAATCATAAGTATGATTTAACTTAAGTCTAATGTGGGTTAGACTTAAGTTAGGTTTGAGTTAGGTTTGAACCTAAGTGTAGTTTGACTTAAGTCTAATGTGGGTTAGACTTAAGTTAGGTTTGAGTTAGGTTTGAACTTAGGTGTAGTTTGACTTAAGTCTAATGTGGGTTAGACTTAAGTTAGGTTTGAGTTAGGTTTGAACCTAAGTTTGGTTTGACTTAAGTCTAATATGGGTTAGACTTAAGTTAGGTTTGAGTTAGGTTCATGTCAGGTTGAACCTAAGTTTGTTTTGACTTGAGTCTTATATGGGTTAGACTTAAGTTAAATTTTGAGTTAGGTTCATGTCAGGTTGAACCTAAGTTTGGTTTGACTTAAATCTAATATGGGTTAGACTTAAGTTAGGTTTGAGTTTGGTTCATGTCAGGTTGAACCAAAGTTTGGTTTGATTTAAGTCTAATATGGGTTAGACTTAAGTTAAATTTTGAGTTTAGGTTAAGTTAGGTTCAAGTCAGGTTGAACCTAGACTTAAGGTCGACTTAAGTTCAATATGTTTTGAACTTAAGTTAAGTTTTGAGTTTAGGTTAAGTTAGGTTCAAGTCAGGTTGAACCTAGACTTAAGGTCGACTTAAGTTCAATATGGGTTGAACTTAAGTTAAGGTTTTAAGTTTAGGTTAAGTTAGGTTCAAGTCAGGTTGAACCTAGACTTAAGGTCGACTTAAGTTCAATATGGGTTGAACTTAAGTTAAGGTTTTGAGTTTAGGTTAAGTTAGGTTCAAGTCAGTTTGAATCGAGACTTAAGGTCGACTTAAGTTCAATATGGGTGGTTGAACTTAAGTTAAGGTTTTGAGTTTAGGTTAAGTTAGGTTCAAGTCAGGTTGAACCTAGACTTAAGGTCGACTTAAGTTCAATATGGGTTGAACTTAAGTTAAGGTTTTGAGTTTAGGTTAAGTTAGGTTCAACTCAGGTTGAACCTAGACTTAAGGTCGACTTAAGTTTAATATGGGTTGAATTTAAGTTAAGGTTTTGAGTTTAGGTTAAGTTAGGTTCAAGTCAGGTTGAACCTAGACTTAAGGTCGACTTAAGTTCAATATGTGTTGAAGTTAAGTTAAGGTTTTGAGTTTATGTTAAGTTAGGTTCAAGTCAGGTTGAACCTAAGTTTGGTTTGACTTAAGTCTAAACTTAAGTTAGGTTTGGGTTAGACTTAGGTTCATGTCGGTTTGATCCTAATTATGGTTTGACTTAAGTCTAATGTGGGTTACACTTAAGTTAGGTTTAAGTTTGATTTAGGTTCATGTCGAGTTGAACCTAAGTATGGTTTGACTTAGGTCTAATATGGATTAGACTTAAGTTAAGTTTATGTTTGATTTAGGTTCATGTCGGGTTGAGCCTAAGTTAAAGATTGAAGTTTATTTTGGGTTTGGGTTTGGTTAAACCTTAGTTAGTTAAGGTTTAATAATTAATTAAGTCTAATGTGATAGACTTAATTAGAGTTTAAGTTTGATTAAGTCTAATTTAGTTAAGACTTAATAATTTAATCGGGTCTAATGGGTTAGACCTAATTAGGGTTTGTGCTTGATTAAACCTTAGTTAGTTAAGGTTTAATGGTTTAATTAGGTCTAATGGGTTAGACCTAATTAGGGTTTGGGTTTTATTAAACCTTAGTTAGTTAAGGTTTAATGGTTTAATTAGGTCTAATGGGTTAGACCTAATTAAGGTTTAGGTTTGATTAAACCTTAGTTAGTTAATGTTTAATGGTTTAATTAGATGCAATGGGTTGACACTAATTGGGTTTAGGTTTGATTAAACCTTAGTTATTTAAGGTTTAATGGTTTAATTAGGTCTAATGAGTTAGACCTAATTAGGGTTTGTGCTTGATTAAACCTTAGTTAGTTAAGGTTTAATGGTTTAATTAGGTCTAATGGGTTAGACCTAATTAGTTTTATGCTTGATTAAACCTTAGTTAGTTAATGTTTAATGGTTTAATTAGATCTAATGGGTTAAACCTAATTAGGGTTTAGGTTTGATTAAACCTTAGTTAGTTAAGGTTTAATGGTTTAATTAGGTCTAATGGGTTAGACCTAATTAGTGGTTTATGTTTGCCTTAAACCTAACGTTTAAGGAGGTTAATTAAGTTTAATATGTCCTTAAACTTAATTAAAGGTTTGATTTATATTAAACCTAATTTAGGTAAGGTTTAATGGTTTAATTAAGTTTAATATGTCCTTAAACTTAATTAAAGATTTGATTTATATTAAACCTAATTTAGGTAAGGTTTAATGGGTTAATTAAGTTTAATATGTCCTTAAACTTAATTAAAGATTTGATTTATATTAAACCTAATTTAGGTAAGGTTTAATGGGTTAATTAAGTTTAATATTCCTTAAACTTAATTAAAGATTTGATTTATATTAAACCTAATTTAGATAAGGTTTAATGGGTTAATTAAGTTTAATATGTCCTTAAACTTAATTAAAGGTTTGACTTATATTAAACCTAATTTAGGTAAGGTTTAATGGGTTAATTAAGGTTAATATGTCCTTAAACTTAATTAAAGATTTGATTTATATTAAACCTAATTTAGGTAAGGTTTAATGGGTTAATTAAGTTTAATATGTCCTTAAACTTAATTAAAGATTTGATTTTGTTTAATTAAGTTTAATATGTCCTTAAACTTAATTAAAGAGTTTGATTTTTATATTAAACCTAATTAAGGTAAAGTTTAATGGTTTAATTAAGTTTAATATGTCTTTAAACTTAATAAAAAGATTTGATTTTGATTAATTAAGTCTAATATGTCCTTAAACTTAATTAAAGAGTTTGATTTATATTAAACCTAATTTAGGTAAGTTTTAATGGGTTAATTAAATTTAATATGTCCTTAAAGTTAATTAAAGATTTGATTTATATTAAACCTAATTTAGCTAAGGTTGAATGGGTTAATTAAGTTTAATATGTCCTTAAACTTAATTAAAGATTTTATTTTGGTTAATTAAGTTTAATATGTCCTTAAACTTAATTAAAAGAGTTTGATTTTTATATTAAACCCTAAGGTTTAATGGTTTAGCTAGGTTTAAGTTGTCTTTAAACCTAATTATTGTTTGATATGAGTTGGATTCATCACTTGCTTAATCCATGATGAGATAGATTAAATATGGGAAGAGAAGGTTTTGAATTATTAATTTTAAAATTAATAAATCTTAACCTTATTTCAAAATGTCTTTTAGATTGTTTTGATGACTTGAGAATTGTTGTTTTAGGATTTGTGTCTGTTATCCTAATGTTCTCAATCATTTTGCTTTTAAATTTTCCAATTTTCCAATTTTATAATTATTTTTGAAAATAATTACAAAATATTATGGAAATTAGGAAATCATATCCTGAGAGCTATCCTGGCCTTAGAAAAAATAGAAGATATGCCTAAGGACTTAAAGGTAATTTCCTAAAAATTTCATATTTTTCTGACTTGTAAATAATTTTTAATAATTAAAATACTCCAGAGAGTATTTAATTATTTAAAAATTAAATACTCAGAATAAAATTACGATTTTAGGTTTCATAATTTTCTTCTCTTCAAGAGCTTTCCAGAGGTATTTTTATTTTATTATTTTGACCTCTGGATTAAAAGATATGAATTTTTGAAGTTTTTAAGGTTTCCCTGAATTAATCCAGCCCAGAAAAATCCAGGCGCTGCCACGTGTCCTCGTACGATCGATGGGCGGGAAGATCCGCTGCGCTGATCCGAACACCGAACACAGCGCGGTTTTATCTGGGCCGTCTGTTCCGAAACACGGGATCAGAGGGCTGGATTAATCCAGATAATTCAGAAAATTCATGAACTGTCCAACTTCTAGGGTCTATATCTCACTCATTTCTCAACGAATTTGAGTGATTTTTGAATCTATGGAATCATCTGAACGTGTAGAATGTATTTATACGGTGATGATACATTTCTGGGCTAGTATAACCCATGATATTTCGAAAATACAAATTATTTTGTGAAAAATAATTCCATACCTTTGCCACATGCAAATCAAGCTAGATCAGACCTTGTAGTTGTCTTCTAGGACCCCAATGGAAGATTATTGTTACAGTAATTTGATTCAGAAGTCGGGCTTAAAGGAGAATTTTGAAGAAGTGATTGGTTTGGGCTGTTTTTTAGTTTTGCTCAAATTAGCTCGATTGGGTTCAATCCATGGCTTCGATTTGATCCTAATGGATTGCTAAGACTCTTGGGAAGAGTTTTTATGTTAGGAGCAAGGAGATTTGAGCAGCCTATAGGTATTTCTAATTTTTTTCTTCTCCTCTTGGATATTTTGGCCAAGGGGGGGTATTTATAGCCATGAATGGCTATGGATTAACTCTTGAGACCCTCTCCTTGCAACACCTCATTTACCATTTCATGAGGTGGTGACACATTAGCCCCTCTCTTAATATTTTTCATGAAATATCATGATGGTTTTAACCATGGTGTGAAGGATGGTTAAAGCTTTGTCTCCTCACTATTGGATGGCTAGGGAGGTGGCTAAACTAACCTCACCATGGCAAGACACCTCACACTTTAAATTACCATGGTTTTGCCACCTAATTTTTCATGTCATGATGGCCTTTACCATGGTTAAATGTGAGTGATTTATGAATTGATTTTTCTTTAATGGATCATGTGTGATGTCATAAAAGAGTTTTAGAATTTTTAGAAAACGATATGTCATAGGTTTTAAAAATTACATTTAATGCCCTCTTCATTTTAATTTCCATATTTAATTAATTATGTCATTAATTAAATATTGAAAATTATTTTATTAATCAATAATTAATTGGAAATCATTCCAAATTAATTATTTGATTAATATCCATGTCATTAAAATTGATTTTTGTCTCTTTTCATGACTTTTCAATTTAATTTTTATTTTAATTAATTATGTCATTAATTAAAATATGAAAATTAAATTATTGATCAATTAATTATTTAAAAATAATTTTGGAATCATTTATTTGATTAATTCCATTATTTTTAATCAATTTTTGGATTTTGTGATTTTATGGCTTTTGAATTTAATTTTTCATTTTAATTAATTAGGTCATTAATTAAAATTTTAAAAATTAATTCATTAGCCAATTAATTAATCAAAATAATTTTGAAATCAATTATTTGATTAATTTTGTCATTTTATGACTTTTAATTTAATTTTAGTTTTAATTAATCATGTCATTTGATTAATTAAAATATTGAAAATCAAATTATTTGTCAATTTAATTAATCAAAATAATTATTTAAAATTAATTTGATTAATTTTTTGTCATTATGGGGTTTTAAACATGTCATTGGTTGTTTGATCAAAAATTGATCATTTTAACAAAAATTGACTTTTTAGGTCATGTGTTGACCCATTGGGTCAATAAGGTTGGTGATTGGGTCTGAATTGGTTATTTTGACCAAAATTGTCATTTTAAGTCAAAAGGTTGACCTGTGGGGTCAACAGGGTTGGTCATAGGGTCTGGCTTGACCATTTTGACCAAAATTGACTTTTTTGGTCAAAAGGTTGACCTATGGGGTCAACTGGGTTGGTCATTAGGTCAGATTTGACCAATTTGACCAATGTTGACTTTTTAGGTCAAAAGGGTGACCTATAGGGTCAACAGGGTTGGTCATTAGGTCTGGTTTGACCGATTTGACCAAAGTTGACTTTTTAGGTCAAAAGGTTGACTATGGGGTCAACTGGGTTGGTCATTGGGTCGATTTGACCAATTTGACCAATGTTGACTTTTTAGGTCAAAAGGGTGACCTATGGGGTCAACGTGGTTGGTCATTGGGTCTGGTTTGACCAATTTGACTAATGTTAACTTTTTAGGTCAGAAGGTTGACCTATAGGGTCAACAGGGTTGGTCATTAAGTCTGGTTTGACCATTTTGACAAAAGTTGACTTTTTAGGTCAAAAGGTTGACTTATGGGGTCAACAGGGTTGGTCATTGGGTCTGGTTTGACCATTTTGACTAAAGTTGACTTTTTAGGTCAAAAGGTTGACCTATGAGGTCAACAGGGTTGGTCATTGGGTCTGGCTTGATCATTTTGACCAAAATTGACTTTTTAGGTCAGAAGGTTGACCTATAGGGTCAACAGGGTTGGTCATTGGGTCTGGTTTGACCAATTTGACCAATGTTGACTTTTTAGATCAAAAGGTTGACCTATGGGGTCAACAGGGTTGGTCATTGGGTGCAGTTTAACCAATTTGACCAATGTTGACTTTTTAGGTCAAAAGGTTGACATATGGGGTCAACAAGGTTGGCCATTGGGTCTAGTTTGACCAATTTGACCAATGTTGACTTTTTAGGTCAAAAGGGTGACCTATAGGGTCAACAGGGTTGGTCATTGGGTCTGGTTTGAACAATTTGACCAAAGTTGACTTTTTAGGTCAAAAGGTTGACCTATGGGGTTAACTGGGTTGGTCATTGGGTCAGATTTGACAAATTTGACCGATGTTGACTTTTTAGGTCAAAAGGGTGACCTATGGGGTCAACAGGGTCGGTCATTGGGTCTGGTTTGACCAATTTGACCAATGTTGACTTTTTAGGTCAAAAGGTATTGACTCATTATAAATGAGGTCAACAGGACATGCATCAATTGTTTTTGGGTAAAGAACTGTCAGTTAATTAGTATATTGACCCTATGATAGTAAATTAGATGTTGAACAACACAGTTTTGAGTCATGACTCTTGAATTGTGTGCCTCTTTGGATGAGGCAGCGGAGAAGAGATTGATTGAGAAGATTCTCAGCTTTTACTCTTGCATATCTCTCTTAGAAACCCAAGAGCAAAGAGGTTGAGGAAGTTGACGGTGAGGCAATCGGAACTGTCACAAGTTTGGAACTATTTCACTTTATTTTTTGAACTAATATTTTCATGCAAAAAAAAAGCATCAGAGGAAGGGGCTTTAGCTGAAGACTCTAAGTCCTCCCTCTCTTTGCCTTCACTGAAAAAACAGAAGGCATTGTGAGTCTGTTGCATGAGGAGCAGCCAAAGGTCTTGCTTTTCTTAGACTCTAAATTTCCCTAATAAATGTGCTAAAGGACTAGTTCCCACAAGCTTTCCTAGAAAGGATGTGTGTACCTCGACCATCTCTGATGTGCTTTTTCCTAGGGATTATAGAATTTTTTGAAACAAGCTCCGGCCCAAAGAACTATATCTCATGGTCGACTGATACTAAATGCTTGGACTTGTGAATACACATCACATTTCCTCTATCTACTCTAAAGTTAGAGATAAAGCTTCGAAAGCAGATTTGAAGGTGAAAAATTTAGGCACAAGCTAGTGCAGTTGAGGATCGGGCGGCATTAGCAGAGTCTCAAGTGGTGGAGGATGACACGGAGTTGGAAATTACGTTCAACTGAGTATTTTCTATTCAAGTGGAGAATGCATAGATGGCCACCATGAAGACACCTGAAGAGTTCTTTAATACTCAAATCACACATTTAAAGGCTAGTAATAAGGTAGTCATCAAACAATTCATCAAAGTTGGAATAGTCAACCCAAATTACTCTGATCTCGATGAGTTTAAAAAATGTTTTCACCACTCCTACAACATCAGCTTGTAGAAAGGAGCCTATGAGTGATAAAGTGGTGGATGATTGATCATCTAACACTTGACACAAAGACTCCTAAACTTAGAAGATTTTTAAATATGTAATTGAATAATTATATAAATGAAATTTGATGTTCAGTCAACTTATACATGTGTTGTTGTATTTTTCATTCTTTATCTACTTTGCTTGATTAAGATATGACGCATTATTCACCAGCCTTTTTGGTCAATTTAATCAAGTTACCAGCTTGTCTCAAGCCTCATAACATGTTTATCCTTGTTGACCATTAATATTTAGCTGTTGGGATGATCTACACATTGCATTTCACAGAGTTTGTTACTATTGATCAAGGAAAAATCTTCAGCTCTTTGCTCTACTTGAGTTATAGGGACATGTTTTTATTGCTTGAACAATGAGGACCAGCCTTTGATATACGTATGCCAAGCAGAAGTCTTATCATTGTTGTTAATCAATTTTTATTTTTCTCAGCTGCTCAGACAGCATGCGCCACCTATCGGTTTATTTTTGGGTGTTTCAATACTTAACTCAATCCTTTATCTGAGTCTTCGTTGTTTAGACAGACCTAAATTTCCTTTGGGTCGCACTACCTTTCGTAGGGGTTAGTTACCATTATTATTTTCCAGAGTGGTTTTCACAGCACCTTTTACGAAGCTTTATCGTTACTGGATAGGGAACAACCTTCAAACTTTCATCTGATCTAAACATGGAGAATCAAGTTTATGAGCAAGTTTTGCGTAATGAACTATTATATTCCTAATCGATTGGAATTCTTATCATTGTGGGCAGCCATCGTCTAAGATAATTCAATTCCCCGAGGTAGTCCCAAAGCTAAAGTGCATCAAACTCACAAGCTTTTTAAGTTTCATTCGAACTTGTGGTCATAATTGCATAGTTAGCCACTATTTTGACTAAAATTTTTCTTTTTTTTAATAAAAACTTTGTTCGAGTTGGAAACAAAAAACTCCTATATTTTTTCTTGTGTATGTATATTTGTTTTAAGTAAAAAAATTTCTTAAGCTTGTGCCCGTTCAACGTCCGAGAAATCATTTCATAGATTTCGTTCTGTATGTTCCCAGGATGACTCTTTGATTAATAATCAGTTGATCAAAGTTTAGTTGAGATTTTTGATTGCTTTCCCTTGGGCTGCTTGGTTGGCTTTCTTGAGGACTATGTCACCATGCGCAAATGACTTCACTTGGACATTTATATTATAATATCGAGTAGTCTTTCTTTTATCTTTTTCTTACTGAAGTGTTGTGGTGTCGTTCGGCTTTCTTCAGAAAGGTTGAGTGCGAGCATCATCTAACATCTTGCTAGTCGGTGTTGTTCTCCTCATCAAATGTGGAGGCTGTAACTACCTTTAACTATGGTAATCATACTTTACTAGCAACATGGTTTCCATTACATGGGATAGAACAAAAGAAGATTTTCTAGTCATGAATGATGGCATTTTTAGGATGGTCCATAAGACTGATGAAAGTAAGTCCATCCAATTCCCTTTTGCTCCTTCAACATTTTTTTCTTAGTATGTTCATAATTATTTTAATAGTGTCCTTTGTGTGCCCATTGGCATGGGGACGATTTACAAATACAAAATTTAAGTTGATCCTTGACTTTGGTAAAAATATTTTACCTCTTGTCAGCAAATTGTATCTCATTGTCAATAATAAGAACCAGGGATAAGTCGTACTGACAGTTGATGTCCAACCAAATGAAGTTTTAGACAACCCCTGACATATAATATATGTGAACGACTCAACTTCAATCTATTTTGAGAAATAGTCCATGGAGACTACGAGAAATTTGTGTTGGCCTTTTGAAGGAGGAATTGGCCCAAGGATGTCAAGCTCCCAAATGATAAAAGACCAGGAACAAACAATCGGTTGTAGTTTATGGGCCAATTGGTGCTATAACGGAGTGTACTTTAGAATTGTTCACATATTTTGGAATATTTCTCTGCATTTTTCTAAAGTTTCTGCCAGAAGTAGCCTTGTCGTTGCACTCAATGTGTCAGTGTTTTCCCTCCAGAATGAGTCTAACATTCACCAGAGTGTTCCTCTAGGATAATTTCTTTCGCTTCTTTTTCCTTGATGTATCTTAGAGAAAAGTAAGGTGGTCAACCTCAGAAAAGTTTCCGTTCGATCAAAAAATATTTCATTACTTTAAACTTGAATCATCTTGGATCAATGACTTCTTTAAAAATCCTTCTAATTTCTATATATGTGGTGTAGAAATATATCTAGCTCTTTGTGCCTTTCGTTTATGCTTCCATGTCCTCAGGTTTCTCAATGGTCAACCGAATAAGCTTTTAGGGCATCCCTTCTTTGAAGCAAATGCTCTTGGAAAGAAGGTCTTCCTGAATGAACTGCTTGATTATGATGTTCACAATCATCCATATCTTCACCTTCACATTATTCAAGTACTTGACCATCATTTTGTTTCTAAACACAAACTCTCTGTTGACATGATTCACCACTAGTTGAGAATCTGACTTCACTAGTAGTGTAAGACACCCATTTTGTATGCTTGATGCAGGACAACTACTAATGCTTCATACTTTGTTTGATACTTGATGACTTTGAACTCAAGGAAGACCAAATGGTAAAGTAGCTCTTTGATTGGACTGCTTAATGCCAATCTAATTTCACATGACTCAAGGCTACATTTATGTACATGATCTAAGTTATGTTTGCGGTGTTAGTTAATTTTCCCAGCCCGCACTCCTCGGAGAAGTCCACCATAAATTATATTATAGCTTGAGTTTTGATTGTCATCCAGAGAATGTAGGTGATATCATATTCTTTGAGCTCCATAGCCCACTTCAAGCGTTCATCAGAATGCTACAGCTGAGTGAGTATGGATTTGAGGGGTGGTCAGGGATGAGCCTGTTCAAATGCATCTAAAAATCTGATTGGAGACTATGACTAGAGATAATTAGGGAAAATGTTGGTTTTTTCATTATAAGATACCTAATTTCAATGCCTTTGAGAGCCGAACTGGTGTACAGCTCCTCTACTTTCAAGATTGAGTTGATAGTTCAAACTTGGCTCCCAAATATAGGGAGAGCTATTCTTTAATTTTGGACTTTGTAGTAGAAGTTTTTAGGCTAGTAAATTCTTTAAGCTCTTGAAAGCTTATTCACATTCAGTCGACCATCCAAAGCTCTGAGCTTTCTTAAACTTTTGATGAATGCTGCACATTTGTTGTCTGACTTTGAAATGAATCAGTTGAGCACTGTTATCTTGTTGATTGGCTTTTACACTAACTTAGTGTTCTGAGAAGACGGCATATTCAACAGTGTTGCACTTTCTCCAAATTGGTCATTATTTATACCTTCGAGAGTTGGGAGGTATCTAAAAAATTTTATGGTTGAAACTTTGAAAATGCATTTTAGTAGATTTACCCTCATGTTAATTTTGAGTGTTTAGAATGTTTATTTTAAGTAGTTTATATGTTGTTCGGTGAACCAACTTTTAATTAAGATATCTTCCACTACTACTCCACTTCACCATTTCTACTTAAATTTAGTTTGTATTAGGATTAGATTAGAGATATGGAGTCTTCAGAGTTGGGCACTGACAGGTGCATTGCCACTAACGTAAATATTCAAAAGGTAGGTTCAATCAGTTTCACAGTAAGATCAATTTAATAATTAGGCAGATGCTCGTATATGCAAGTATACGTATCGTTCAAGTAATACAGGGCTCTAGTGGAGACCTTGTTGTCGATCCCATGAGGAAGGTTGTAACTAGTCAAAGTATAGTATATAAATGAAATCCAATACTCAATTCACAATGCAAATTTAGGAAATATTAAAGTTGCTAGTGTAATGATGACTAAATGCTAAGTTAACTAAATTTACTTTCTAAATTTCTATATAGAATTAACTAACACAGACGAAGTTTTGTAATGAAAGGTTCAAATATGTAAAAACATCGTTCCCTTACAATGATACAATGATGAGTGAATAATCTAGATTGATAATAAACTTGTATTGTGTCAAATAGGAGCATTCCTAATCTTTACCCTCTTTAGAGTACTCCCTCTTTCGAGTTATGAAAAGAACATTGGCAATTCCTAGGTTTAGTCCTTAAATCCATGGTTAGGCTGGGAGGATACTGGCTATCACTTCAGAGCTCCCACTTCCCTTCACCTGAAGGCTAACCCTAGCTTTAGTTACCAAACACTAGGACCAAATTGGGGATTTCAGTCTGTCACCTTAAAATCTCCAATTTGACACCCATCAAACCACATTTCCCTATTTATTTACACTCAACCCCCATGAACTACGTAACTCATTCGTGAATATTGAATGAATTCTCCACTTTTTTATAGAACACTTAGTCCTCTCGGATTGAATGTTTCACAACAAATTTTAACAATTCAATTAGTCAGATTGAAAAGTAAATGAAGTACAAAGTGAAAAATCATCACAATTTCTTAACATTTAAATGACACATCAAATCTACATCACCACTTTAGCATATCTCATTGCAAGGAGAAAAATAATGAAATATACTCAAAATTCATTAGGAAGATACGACAAAACATGAATTTTATATATAAAAGCAAAGTCATACAAACTACAAGAAATAAAAACAACTTATCTCAATTTCTTCCCAAAGAAAATACCTTAAAGTTCCTTTGAATCATTTTCTCTCTTCACAACAACACTTAATTTCCCTCTTTAGAATAGTAAAGAAGAAGCAAACTCTCACTTTCCTCCTTCTCCTACACTCTTTAGAGAAAAATCCCTCACAAAACTAGACTTCCACACACTTTAACATACTTACACACTCACTCTCCAAAACCCTAACACACTTTACACACACCAAAATGACTCCTCTCCTTCTCTTCTCTCTTCTTCTTGGTGTCCAAATATGTCTCAAATAGTTTAGAAATGAATTCTCCAAGAGTTTCCTCAAAATCGTCCAAATACATTGAATTTGGCCTCCACCGACTTAGGGCGTCGTCGACACTAGATAGGGCACCATCGATGCTGCTATGTCGAATATTTCCTAAAATCTCTTAAATTGGCCGCCGTGGTGCCCATTCTGGCTTTGTCGGTGCTAGTAGGCTGATTTTGTCATTTTGCCTCTTTTTTGCTCCAAATTTGTTCCTTTTTGCTTCATTTTTTCCCAAAAGCTAAAATCATCATACCTGCAACAAAATATGAAAAATATCTTCCTTTAAAGTGAAATATCACCAAAAATGAGTACAATTTATATATATGAAAATCTTACATACTTTTGGTGCATCAAGATCCAACCTCTAGGGAGTATTGTAAGGAAAAGCAAAGTTTTCAAAGGAACTTCAAGAGTGTTGTAGAGAGGATTTATAGATAAGTCTTTATTTTTGTACTTACAGATGATTTCTAATTAAGACTTCTTGTGCTTTCACTATGATTTCTTCTTTTAAACCAAGTTGTGATTGTATTTTCTTCATGAATTCTAAATAGTTTTCTTTATCTTTTTTCTTAATATGATGAAGTAATAAAGATATGGAAGTATGTTGTGTGAAGTATAGGATCTCAATATTGGAAGAAGTTGTGATGATTCAAAACCTTGCACTTTATTTATTTCTTTATTTGGCCAATTAAAATATTAAAATATGTTGTGAGAACATGTAAGAACCAGTATGGTATTGTCTCAGTCAACAATTGGAAAGAATCACATGAGATTATATGGATGAGAATGTAATTCATATGATTGAGTGCAAATAAATAGGGAGATATACTTTAATAGGTGTAGAATCAGAGGATTTTAGAGTAACAGACTAAAGCCCTCAATTTGATTAATTGTTTTATGTTTTGATACGAGATGTTACCTCCCAGGTGGAGGGAATCGAGGAAACTTTAGAATGAGAGCTAGTATCTTTTCTGCCTAACCCGTCTTCAAGATTAACATATATTCTTTATAGCATCTCTAGTAAGGGTAAAGAATATAATTGCTCATATTTGGCACAACTCATTTAGTATACTTCCACAACAAAATTTCATAACTTGTTATTGATTCATAAGAAGGGAAAATATATTTTATTTGCATTTGCTTACATCTTATAAAAGTTTAGTTAAAGCTTGTTTACTTTTACTTTAAATTATAAAAATTAACAAAAAAATTCGAAATTTATTTCCTAGAATATTATCTTTAGTTTGAATAAGATTTTTTTAAAAAAGTAAAAAAGTTAATTTTTTCATTGTTTAACACTATTATTGTGGGTTCGATATCTCGGGTCTTAATCAGAAAGTCCTATATTACTTGATAACGATATGTATGCTTGCGTAGAATCTCATATTATAATATCATTAAATAGAAGCATTAATTCATACATAAAACGTAAGCATAAATATTCGGGGATCACCGCTCTGAGTACCTCTGTAAAATGTCCTGACATTTGGTTGGTGATTTGGGTCCTCAAGTCTTGCAAGCCTTGTTGCATGAGTTTCTCCATGAATTCCCTAGTGCATGTTGCTTCTACTACATTCCTCTGACTAGATTCTCTTTGTTGTAGTTGTTGTGCTCCTCTTCTTCTTGATGACATGTTTCCATGTTCACCACGCCTTGAAAATGTTGAATCCAAGAGTGACAAGGAAAAACACCCAAGGTATAGAACTTTTAGTAGGGAAAGATAAACAGTAGACAACAGTAAGAATGTTTAGCATTCTATTCATGATATGGACCCATATTTATAGTAATATGTCACAGTTTTAAAACATTAAATATCAATCCTCTTATCATTAACCTTTAGATGGACCTTGTAGTAATTACCAAGATATTTGAATAAAATAAGAATGGCGATTGATTTGGTCGGTAATAGGTTTACCAAAAGCTTGCCTCACCTTGGGCCCGTCACTACTTGATCTGAAACTGAGTAATTTGTTGACTGGCCTGAGAGCCAATCATCATCTTGTGGGGAAACCTTTAGCAAGCTCGATCCAAACATTCTCTTCTCTAGAATCCAATCCATCGTCCATCAACAAGAGGTCTGATTGATCAGTCCTTGCTCCCGAACCGTTCATTTTTGTTGAGATTTATGCTAGTATATTTTCATATACAACAAGATTACAATCGATCCAATAGAATATTATATTACGATGCAACAACCTAAAAAAAATTTGTTCTCGACCTTGATTCGCCCTCCATGGCGCTCAAACCATATTATATGCATAGATTAAAAATTCTTTATATAACTGTATTTGCAACAAATCAATTGACTGTTCAATTAACAAGACTGCCAGCTATGTGTTCAATGCTGATAAGCCAAGTAAATTTACATAAGTAGCACGTTATTCTTATGGATTTATATATGTTAGAGCTAAACTTTCATATTTACAGGAATAATATTTTATTTATGCATGAATATATGAATTAAACTATTAAAAAGTGATAATTAATATTATGTTAGATGTAATACCAAAGAGTCAAGTACTATGCATGTAAATATGAAAGTTATAGTGTGGGAGTACGTAATTCCATAAGAATTGAGTGCTATATTTGTAAATGCACATTTTTTTAATTATCTACACACATCATGTGATGTATATTATGGCCAACACGTTAAACTCCCAACTGATAAATTAATGTATATTATGGCCAACTTTTGTTGAGATTTGAGATAGGCCACATGTTTTCGCAGTAATTAATGTTCATTAATAGCTCTACTTATAGCATTTAGGGGTTATACAAAAATATTTTATCAGCCTTAGTAAATCCTGAAAATCCACATTTATTAATTACTGTTAACACTAATATATTTTATTTCAAAATACAAAAAATAATTTCTTATATTTATTTTACACAATTAAATTTCTAAATTAATTAAAATATATCATTTTATTTAACATACTATTTTAAAAAAATTAGAAATTCTAATTACATACAATCATATTACATTTGTTTCATTGGGCGAATGAGTAATATATTATTTTTATGTTTAGTATAGACCTACGTTCCTGATGTATGCAAAATTATTTCGCAACGATTATAATTTTATTTAAAAAAAAAAATGAACGTTCATTTTGAAATGCAAATTATTAATAGTGTTGACTTTAAATTCATTGAAGTAGCATAAATTATTTTTTTAAGGCTCTCTTGTGGTACCAAAAATGTCAAAATTGAGTTCATATGGTCCTATGACTTGTTTGTATGTATTTATGTATGTATGTGTGTGTATATATGCATTGTGGGCATTTACATACATACCACCCAATTCCTCTGTATTTACGGATTTAACACAAACTTTGATTTTATATTCATACAACTAAAATCTTTAAGATCGCATAACTAACGTCATTATTTTAATTTTTAAGAATATAAATACACATTCTCATGTAAATGTATATGGTGACTCGTATGTAGAAATTGAAGTTTAGGTGTGAATATGTAAATACATAAGAAGGGAGTGCTATGTATGCAAATCCTCACTTTTTTTTTTAGTAAATAATGGTTTGTTGTTAAAAGCTTATTTAAGGAAGAAATATTCTTGGTTATGTCCTAAATAATTAAAGAACAATATAAGGGTCAATTCTAGCCTACTACCTTCAAGTCCTAGTTTGGAAGATCGCTGACTATGGTTTTTTCTAACATCTACTCCTAAATATATTTCTACTCCTAAGTTTAACTTGTCTAGATCAATTAAACAAATGAAATTCAATATTGATAAAAAAAACTTTTTTGTGATTTCCTAGGTAGGTTATAGGTGTTAATTCAAACAATTGTAATATGGTAGTGACAACATGAGCATTCCTCTTATTTACCCTCTATCGAATGCATAAAGAAGTTTGGCTAACCTAATTCTGGATACTTAAGCTTGATGTTGAATTGGTTTTTGATTCTAGTCTGTCACCTTAGATTTACCAATTTGAATTTACCTATCAAACCATTAATTCATCAAATCCTAGATCAAATTGGTTTGAATTCTAGCATGTCACCTTAGAACCCTCAATTTACACTCATCAAAGCCTATTCCCCTAAGTTGCATTGCCTCATGAATCATTTTTCATACCCAATCGCACAATGTGAGTAATCTATGTTGTTACGCCACCGCTCTGTCAATTCCTAATGGGTCAAAACAAATTTTAACAAGTTATATGGCTAGTACAATAAGTAAATTAAGTCTAGAGATATACTCATCTCATAAAAATAAAGATCAATTCAAAACATTCACAATCCTACATATCTAACATATTCATCACAAGAGAAAATTATAAGAAATCTAATCACTACACATGATAAACACCAAATAAAACTTCAATCAATCTAAGCAATTTCACCAAATATTTGTTTACAACAATAATCAAATAAAAGTACACACGATAGCTTTTGCCCTCTAAAAAGAGAAGCAAATTTCGTCGAATGATGTTTTCCATAGTGCTACACAATGTGATGTCGTGAACCCCGTACAGATTATCTCAAATTCCTCTCTTTACTCACTCTAAAACAAGGGTTCCTACTCCTACATACTCTCTTGGAAGAATTCCAGGAGTTCGATTACCAGCCCTTCGAACTCTTCTTGAACCAGTCAAACCAAAGAGAACCGCGAGAGAACAACCTCTCCAAAAGCCTCCAAATATATTTTAAATTTTCTTCAATCTCCCCATCAGAACCATCAGCAACCGTAAAATAACTGGCAAAAAGTACAATCTGAACTGTAACACATAGGCGTTCAGTCTACGGTGCCTGAGCGTCATCCTCTCTGTCTGCTCAAAATGCTTGGACGCCTAAGCTCCGGGAACCTGGCGCCTCGATGTTCAGCAACACCTTGGCACCCAAAAGTGGGCGCTTAGGCGCCATACCACAATCAGTACCTTTGCTCCATTTAATTATGTTTCGTTTTAATTTAGCTCAAATTTGTTCCAATGCTCCTACCTGTTATACCTGCATCATAAACATAAAAAAATCTTTCATTAAAGTGTAGTTTCATTCAAAATCATGTATAAAATAAAAAATAAATTAAGTATATTCAAAGATATAATAGTGGCTGACCTCCGGATCTACCAAAGCAAAAATCCTCGAGCATGTTGAGTTTATGTTGGTGAAGTCCACGCGCATCCTCCATTGTCTATTAGCCTTTTATACTATCACCACATTGGAGATCCATGTGGGGTACTATAATTCTCAAATATATCATGCTTCGTCCAACTTTCACTCCTCCTCTCAGCAAGGTCCCAACAGCATCATGGTCGAGTTTTTAATCCTGCTTCAAAGGCCAAGCTGATGGGTCAACATTTAATTTGTGATAGGCAGCATCAATCGACATGCCTTGCATTTCAGTAGCCGTCCAGGCAACGACACCTAACTTTCTTGGAGGATCTGGACAACAGTTCCCTCTATCCTGCATCAAAAGCTTTACATATCAAAAGACATTACTTGGCTCTCCCTAGACAACCCGGGACTTCAACGGTGGCCTCATTGGTCTCGAGGCCTCCTTCTCCCACGTTATGGATGTCCAAGGGATCATGTTCCTTATGGCTCACAAGTAGCAGACTCAGGACCGTTCTAGGTCACCCTTAATTATGATGATTTCTCCGTCTCCAGGAAATTTGACAGCGATGTGATAGGTGGAGACCCAGCCTTGAAATCATTTAGAAGCGGTTGATAGATCTAGTGTTATATGTCGAAGGGGAATCCATCACGTGGAAATCCTCCGTTAGCGTAAACTGCTTCTCATTTTCCTCCTAGCTTATTGGGAGTTCGATCACACTCAGTGCTTCCTTTCTTTCAACTGGGAAACCATATAGTGGTTCAGCTGGTGTATTCATTCGGCCATCAGTGAGATGTAGCTTGTCAAATACCTGCTTGAATAATACATTTACTAAACTTTTTGTATGATATCATTTATAATCAATAATTATCAAGTAGGATAATTATTGATTATAAATGATATCATCATTATAGGGATTTCCCTTCAATGGCAGATCCTCGCCAGTGAAGTAAATAGCAGGTGGCCCCTAGTTTTTGGGGCAAAGGATGCAGTGCAAAATTCCTCTGTTTATTGTCTCTTCCGGTTTACCCTCTTAGGTGGTTTTCTTCCTCCAAAGATTGCGGGCACGTGTGTCCTCTATGTGGAAGACTTTAGAACAGATGGGTCCTACAACCATTCCCCCTGTGGGAGCTTTTCCCTAACTCTTGGTCGCGGCTCTAAGGCGAAAAATCTTTTCAACTTTTCCTCTTTTATCAGCTCTTCAATCAGGCTTCATAGGTTCCTGCATTCATCTGTGTTATGTCCGTGATTTGTGTGATACTTGCAGTATTTTCTGCAATCTCAGAGAAATGTTCTGATTCTCATTGGTGGTGCTTTCCTGAAGTTTTTCTTGTTCCGAATGGCATCCACTATTTCTATCATGGACACCGTCAAAGGAGTTTCACGTGGGATTCTTTGATTGTAACAGAATTGCTCATGATAATGAGATGATTGGTGGTTTTGATCCTTTGTTTGTCTCCTCTGTTTCTCACGACGATGGGTCGAGTGGTTGTTGGGGTGGTTTTCATAGCGCTGGGCCGATGATCGGCTGCTCATTCCGTCTTGGCTACCTCCCGTCATCCCGTGAAGTCCTCTTTGGTGCTTTTTTTATGATTTGGGGGCATTTTAACAAGCATATATGTACTTATTGGCCATCTCTATTAGCTTAGCCAGGATCTACCACTCCACGAGGTCAAGGTCAAAACGGAATCTCTCTAATCTTACCCCCTATGTCAGCACGGCTTGAGCCATGTCAGATTTTAAGTCTTTTACATTCAACGTCTCACTCCGAAAGCATGCAATAAAGGATTGTAAGCTCTCATCAACTCCTTATTTTAGTTGTCATAAGGATCAATCACTCTTATTGGGCCTCAGAGCCATAGCAAAATGGGACAAAAAGAGATTCTTAAACTCTGCAAAACAGGTGTTCACTCCCGCGAGTAACCTATCAGACCATCGTAGCGCAAATGACCTCAGTGTTATGAAGAACAGCTTGCCCTTTCGGACATCAATATTTTCATCAGGCATATTGAGGATTCAAACGACGTGAGGTGGTTGTTGGGGTCTGACTGTCCTTATATGACTCTAGGACGGGCATCTTAAAATTCTCTGAGGGTTTAGCTCTCGAGATTTGTAGTGAGAAGGCATTCTTCGACTGTCGTGGTACCTCAGACAGCACCAGTCGACTTCTCTTCTTGCGGGTGGATCAAAACTATTTTTATATAACCCATCATCGAGCTTCTCCTATAGGTGGAATGTTCTTCTCTCGTTGTTTGCAGGTGGTTCCCCTTGAGGGGGGCTGACTACTGCTTTTTGGCCATATTCTTCTTCTAGAACTTTGGCTATCGCTAAGGCAAGGACCTCTGCGAATTATTCTAATATCTGGTTGATGATTTGGGTCCTCAAGTCTTGCTATATGAATTCCTCCATGAATTCCCTAGTGCATACTACTTCTACCACGTTCCTCTGATTGGATTCTCCCTGTTATTGTTGTTGAGCTCCTTTTCTTGTTGACGATATGTTTTCAAACTCATCGCACTTTAAAGAATGTTGAATCCAAGAGTGTCTGGGAAACACACCCAAGGTATAAAATTTTTTACAGGGAAAGATAGGTGAGAGTACAGTAGATAAGAGTAAGAATGTGTAGCTTTTATTCATGATATGGACCCTTTAATTATAGGAATATGCTCCAGCTTTACAAAATTAGATATCACTTCTCCTATCATTAGCCGTTATAGGGGTTAGTAATTACGAAAATATTTGAATATAATAAGAATTGCGGATTGATTCGGTCGTTAAGAGGTTCACCAGCTGCTTGCTCCGCCTTGACCCCGTCGGTGCTTGATCTAAAGTCGAGTAATTTGACGATCAGCCTGAGAGCTGATCGTCTTCTTGTGGGGAATCCTTTAGCACGTTCTTCCAGCAGCTCGATCCAGACGTCTTCTTCTCTAGCATCCAATCTGTAGTCCATCAATAAGCATGCATGATCGACCGTTCCTTCCTCTCAAACTTTTTATTTTTTTTTGAGATTCGTGCCTCGAACAAACCAATGGAATATTATAGTACGAGGCAACTATCTCAAAAAAAAATTTGTTCTCGACCTTGATTCACCCTCGATGGTGCTGAAACCATATTATATGCATACATTACAAACTTTTTTATATGGCTGCAATTGCAACAAATCATTTGACCGTTCTATCATTGCAACAAACCAATGGAATATACATTTTTTGGATTTAATTAATTATGAAAAAAGAAATTTTTCCACTTGTCCAAAATGGTATCAAAGAGAAACGAATTACAGAATAATACATATGAACGTCCTAAATATTATAATTGTCTCTGTACACCAACCTGGCCTTATGACTCTTCTATTAGTTCTTACGAACAGCAAATGAAAGATGAAAAATAATTAAAGGGGAGATTATTAATAGAAGAACTTAGAGCAAGTATTGAAAAATATCTTAATGTTGAATAAAACTTATCTCGAACAAGAATTTAATAAAATCTATGGAGTGCCTCAAATAAATATAAAAAATTGACAGTTAGAAGTCTTTCAAAAAGAACAAATTTTTCATATAAAAATTCATTTAGGAAATTCTAATGAATAGATTATAATAAGTTATATGATGTTAAAACAACAAGTTGATTTAGGACATTATTCAAAAAATATATCTAATGAACTGGTTAATCTATAGAATTAAACCTGAACCAGTTAGAGAAGATTAAACTGTTTAAAAATATAATTCAGTCTAGATATAAAAAATTGTCAAATACAGAAAGTACTTCTAATATATATGAAGAATAAGATTAATTCAAAACCAAGAAGTATTAAATAACAACATAACTACTACTACTATGTTATCTTAATGTTGTAATTTAAAAAAATTAAATACTAATCAAGAAATTCTATGATGGACAAATATAAGTAAATATAATTCTTTAGGAAATATACAGAATGCTACACAAATCAATGAAGTGATCTCAATAGAGGAACCATCTCCTTGAGGAAATGAGATAAAAGATTTAATTAATGTCTTAACAGAACATCAATTTATGGTGACACCAGCTAATTATCAATCTGTAGACACCGCCTCTTCATTTAACCAACCTATAGGCTTACCTGCTTCATCTAATACTAATGAAGCTAGTACAAGCCAAAATACAAGTTCTTATCTTCGTTATTTACCTCCTAGCATTAGATGTAATCCTACACTCAGAACTAGACTCAATAAATATGAATTTAGAGGTGAAGATAATATACCTGAACCCATAAGTGGGCATGGTATTTATTTAAACATAGACTGCAAAAAAATATTAATGAAAATTTTGATAAATGAGTAATAGAAAATAGCTTAGCTATATATAATTACAAATTAAAAGGAGAAGACGTGATTGGATTTTTTAGAAAATACACTTACCGGAGTTGGGAAAAAATGGTTTGTAGGACTAAATGACAATTAAAAACAAGAAATTACAACTACATGCGTGTCAGAAAGAATAATAGGTTCACCAGGAAAAATGGTCAATCATTTATGGAGATATCTTAAAAAGTGGATTTTTAGGATACAAAATCAGATACAGCACTGAAATAGAAAAACGAAAAACATTGATCAGATGTAGCAAAACAGAAGCTAACATCTCTAAATATCTACAACATCTGTTATTTAAATGAATATAGTTGTGACTATCAAAAATATTTCTATGATATTCTAGCGGATGATCATTTATTATATTTAGATATGTATTTTTACAAAATACCCAAACCATATAATATTATATGGAGCCAGGAATTTAGAAAGGTACATCAAAATGATGTCACTTTAGGAAGTAGAATACGGTACACCAGTGAAAAACTAGTTGAAGCATGTCAGCATATAGAATTACATAAACAAAATAAACAATACAAAGAATCATTATATTGTGAATAATCTGACGTCCCTCAATAATGGGGATGTTCCTCTTCCCATAACAAATGTAATTGTTCTGCAAAAGACGAAAAGAAGAAATTCTTTAAGAAAATAGAGAAAAAGTATTTCAATCCAAATAAAATAACTTTTAGAAAAACAGTAATAACAATATAAATAATAAAAAAATAAGATGCTGGATTTGCAAAAAAGAATGACATTTCGCTAATAGATGTCCTCAAAAATATAAAATAGTCACGTAAAATCAGTAGCCATCTTTGAAGAAAATAACCTAGAATCTATTTTTTATTTTTCTGATATTGAAAGCGAAGAAGAAATATATCAATTATCAGAAACTGAAGATAATCTAATAAATATAGGTTATTCTAACAATGAAATAGAAGAATACTTATACTCTGATTAATGGAATAAAGCTCTGAAACTGACATAATTAATGACAACTCAATGGAATACGAAAGACATATTACACTCTCTGAAGAAGCCTATAATAAAATAAGAAAAAGAAAATTATCTCTAAGAACAAAAAATTGCTTTGATATGCCTATATTTTTAGGGAAAATATCTATACATTATCGTATTAGACAAGGAGAGCATCCAATTGATATAATAAATATTGAAGAAAAAAATCAAAGTACCTCTATATAACCAAAAGATAAAAAGACGAGACTTAGAAAGAATAAAGAATCCAAAAAATATAAACATATATTTTTTGGTGGAATTCAAATTCTAATTAAAGCCTACTTCAGAAAAGGCATTGATAGCCCAATCTCTATCTCGGTATATGATGATAGAATTATACACTCTAAGAAAGATGCATTACTAGGAGTTATACAAAGAAATTTATGTTATCAAACCCTAATGTTCAATTTACACTCTAAGTTCTTCTATTAATAATCTCCTTTTAAAATCTTTTTTATCTTTCATTTGTTGTTCGTAAGAACTAATAAAAGATTCATAAGACCAGGTCGAAGTACAGAGACAATTATAATATTTAGGACATTCATATGTATGTAATTCATTTGGCTCTGATACCATTTTATAAGCCATAGAGGGAGAAGAAGTTTCAATGTCTTACTACTTGATGAAAAGTATTAACGGCCTCGATTATAGGCTTTGGTAATTCTTTGAGGATTATTTCATCCTCTAGATATATAATTATAATCAAACCACATTTTATAGTTCTGATACAATGTTTGAATTGGTATTTTCATAAATGTAAACAACTTGACATCTTCCAACCATATGAAAATAGATTTGTGGAGTAATTCTTACTTTATACAAGGATAATTGCTGTCATTTTTCTGCTATTTCAATGATTTTTTTAGCAGTATTGTCTTGTAAAATTATTGCATAGGAGATTGTATTTTTAGAATAGCCCAGGAGCTCGATTCTTTCTATCTTGCTTTCTAATGAGCAAGCTTTTTCTTTTATTTCTTTAGATTCTTCTTTACTAATTTGGAGATTAGCAAAGTCTATTATTTTTCTTAATTCTGATATAGTAGATAATTCTTCTTCAAATATTTCTCCTGTAAGATAATTCTTTTTTTTTTTTTGATTAATTCTTGCAAGACGTTGCCTGCGAAGGCTATTTCTCATTCCATTTTCCATATTTGTAATTCAACTATTTCTAAATAGTTGCTTGAATCAGGTTCTGGATTAATTTCTTCAACATTGTAAGATAATTCGCAAGTCTTCATGCTTTCTACTTCCATATTTATTTACTGCATAATTCACGGGGTAAAATGTTATCTAGAGCATTTTTATTTCCTTATTTATATTCCAAATCAAAAGTATAGGAGGAAAACCAGCTTTGTCATCTAATAAGTCTTTTATGTGGAAAAGAATTTATATTTTTTCCTTTTATAAAAGAGATTGCAGTTTTGTTATCAGTTCTTATTAAAAATGTTTCATTTAAGAATATTTCAAATTGTTTTTATTGCCTTTTTTATAGCTAATAATTCATTTTCATTAATGTGATAATTTTGATATGTTACAGTATAAGTTCCTAAGCTATATCAGCATAAGAGTTCATTATTATTTCTTCTGGCTTTTAGAACTGCAACCCATGCAATTTCAGAACTATCTGTTTCTAAAATTAAATATTCGCCTAGTATCGGTAAATGTAAATTTGGGAGATTTTTACAAACTTCTTTAATTTTATTTAGATTTTTTCATCATTTTCATCCCAATACCACGACATATTTTTTTCTTAATTTCTTTTGTAATGGTGTCCTTAATTTTGCAAGATTCATAACAAACAATTCAGCATAACTAATGCAGCCTAAAAACCTTTTTAAATCTCTTTTATTACTAATTTGTTTAAAATAATCTATTTTTATTAAGATATGTACTTGTAAATCAATAGAGCCTTTGTCTATTATAAGGCCTTTAAATTCAATAGTATTGGCTAAGAAGACCGCCTTTTTCTTGCTTAAAGCTATCCCATGTTTTTGTGTTTTTTTGTACGAGAAAAGTTAGATGTTTTAAATGCTCAGTTATGGTTTGATTAAATATCAGGATGTCATCTACATAAACAAGACAAAAATATGATAGCTCGTTAAAAATAGCGTTCATACGTCGTTGAAATATTTGAGGGTTAATCCGAAAGGCTTTACGTTCCATTGATAGTATCCTTTAGGTGTGTTAAATATAGTAAATTCTCGGCTAACTGGATGCATTTTTATTTGCCAAAATCCTGACTTACAATCAAATTTGGAAAACTATTTAGTGGTTTTAATATGATTGATTAATACCTCCTTATTTGGTAAGAAGTATCCATTGAATTTAGTATTATCTTTAAGTTTTTTTATAATTAATTACTAATTTTGCTTTTCCCCTAATCTGCTCAGCATGGTCACGAACTTGAAAGGTAGGGCTACTATGTGGGCTGTTGTTTGGTTCTATTAATTTAAGATTTAGTTATTTTTTAATTTCTATTTGGAATTTTTTTTTATCCTCAGAGGTATATTTAATAGGTCTTACTATTATAATAAGATTAGGATTATTTGGTTCAATTATAGCTACATGATCATCATTTTTCCAGAATTGTAATGAATTTTCAGAAAATAATGGTTTGAATAATGAGCTTGCAAAAGATCTTAATTCATTAAGTTTAGAATTTTCAATAGAGGTTGTTGTTTTTAAGCTTAAAGTATTATTAAATAAATGAGGAAAAGAATTTTTTATATTTTGATATAGAGGATAATCACCACGTTGGCTTTGAAACGTAGGGTTGGTGGAGTGAAATTGTGGTGTGTGTATAATTGGGCAAATTAGTGAATAATCATTAAGAGTAAATAATTACATTAGGGTATTGCCACAATAATGTTATGCATAAGAAAATGGTTTTAGATTTTTATTACAATTTAAATTTATGGTTCGTTTGGGATGATTACTGTATTTCGTTAATGTGATTGTAAAATTATTATGCGGAAACAAAATTTCTTTGGAATTTGTCATTTTTATTAAAAATATTTTTTTAGGAAAAAATAGATAATACAATCAATCTTATGATGTCCGACGTTATGTTTGGAATTAAAACTTAATGTAATATCATAATAATTTCTGTTCATATGATATAGAACCAATAGATGTTATCCAAAAAAGAATGATAGAACTTCGAGGAAATGTTTTTATTTATGATTGTATACATTTACAGCATAATTATTTTTTAGGTTAAGGATTATATTATTATATTTAGTAGGAGGTGTAATTAAAATAAATTTTCAAAATGAATAAAATATTGTGCCTTGCTCAATATTTTTGGCGAAGTATTTTTGCCACATAGGGAACGTGTCTGATTTCTATGTAAATATTAATGTTTGGGTGTTAGATATCTCATACATACAAAATGTATGTACGAGTGAAATCAAATTGTAATAGTTAAGTTTGTGGGGATTTTGATGCACCAAAAATATGTTTGATTTTTCATAGTACTCATTTTTTGTGATATTGCACTTTAATGGAAGATATTTTATATATTTTGTTGTAGGTATAATGATTTTAGGCAAAAGTAGCAAAAAGAAGCGAAAATGAATAAATTTAGAACAAAAAGGCAAAAAATAGATTTTTGAAGTTATGGCGCTGACGGCCCCCAAACAGCGTCAAAGGCACGTTTTCCGGTGAGCCCAGAATTAAAAGTCGGGATAGGGCGCCGACGACGCCCTATTGCCCGCCGACGGTGCTCAATGTTGGTTCAAGCCAGATTCAATGTATTTGGACGTTTTTTGAAGGGAATCTTGAGGCAACTCTTGGTAAATTCATTCCTAGGCAAATTTAAACTGTTTTGGGTGGCAAAAATGTGTGTGTGAAGTCAATGTAGAGTCAGTGTGAAGTGTGTGTGAATGAAGAAGAAATCTTTAGAGAGTGTAAAAGTCTAGGGTTTGGTTTTTAGTGTTGTATTGTGAGGGATTCTTCTCAAAAATGTTGTAGGAGGAGAGGGAAAGTGAGAGATTGCTTCTTCCCTACTATTTCAAAAGTGAATTGTGTGTTGTTGAAAAGAGAGAAGGAGATCCAAGGGAACTTCAAGGGATTTACTTGGGGAAGAAAATCAGATAAGTTATATTTACCTTTTACTGTTTGTATGATGTTGCTTTTATACATATAATCTTTGTTGTGTCATATCTTTTCCATGAATTCTGAGTAGATTTTTTTGTCTTTCTCCTTACAATGATAAATGGTGATGAGATAATTTAGATTGGATGTGTCATATGAATGAATAGAAATTGTGATGATTTTTCACTTCGTTCTTAATTTACTTTTCGATCTGGTCAATTGATTTGTTAAAATATGTTGTGAAACATACGATCTGAAAGGGCTATGCATTCTACAACAAAAGTGGAGATTACATTCAAACTCCATGGATGGTGAAGTTCATGGGGTTTGAGTCCAAATAAATAGGGAAATATGTTTATTAGGCATAGAATCGGAGATTTTATGGTAACAGACTAAACTCCGCAATTTGGTCCTAGTGTTTAGAAACTAAAGCGAGTGTTAGCCTTTAGGGGAAGGGAAGTGGGAGCTCTGGAGTGAGAGCTAGTATCCTTCCAGTCTAACCACGTATTTAGGGACTAAACCTAGGATTAGCCAATGTTGTCTATAGCATTCGAAAGAGGGTAAAGAATAGAAATGCTCCTATTTGGCACAACACAAATATTAAACTAATCTATATAATTCACTATCTAAAATATCATTGTAAGGGGAAGGACACTTTCTCTAAATTTGAACATGCATTACAAAAATTTATTATAGTAGTAGTTACTTTAATTTGAAGTTTAGTTAGTACTTTAGCAAATTTTAAATATCTCTAGCATCGTTAAACTATAGCATTTGTGGTAAAACATAAGTGCTTTGCAAATTGAATATTGGATTTCTGTGCCACGCTTTAAGGTTTGTTTCCTGCCTGTGGGATCGATAACCAGGACTCCACTAGAGCCATATATTACTTGGACGATATGTATACTTGCGTATAGATAGACTGCTACCTTATCAAATTCATTATATTTTGTGTCTGAATTGAAATTATTTGCGAAAATTTATTACTTCTTATCTGCTGCAATTGCCGGTCAGCACCTCATCAAGTTACGCCCCCCCCCCCAACCCAAAATGGTTCACAATTCTGTTGTGTATGAGGAAATGACTGTTAATGCCAGTATGACTCATTTTGTTGGCAATGTATTTCATGATGATCAAGAACCGAACAGTGAAGCACAACAATTCTATGCACAACAACCTTTTTATGAAAGATGCACTTTACATTTAGAGTTACGGTAGCCCTGAGAAAGTTGAGCATCAAATCCAATTTCAACATGTTCATGGAATGCTTCAAGCAGGTTGCAACATTATTAAAGAAGACGAACCCTGCAAGAAATTAGTTCCAAAATATTTATGTAGAAAAAATTTAGTGTCAAAGTTAAGGTTACTATTTAAAAATATAGATTGATATGTTAATGGCTGCATGTTATATTATAAAGAAGATGCATTGGAGATGAAATGTAGATTTTGCAGTGCTGAAGGTTTAAACTAAGGGGGAGAAAGAGTAAAAAACAGAAAAATATTCCTGACAAACATCTCTTTTACTTTCCCCTCATTCCTTTAAACTAAAGGGGAGAAAGAGTAAAAATCAGAAAAATATTCCTTACAAACATCTCTTTTACTTTCCCCTCATTCCACGGCTTCAGCAACTGTTTGCTTTTATACACACAACTCCAATGCTTTATCTATTTGTGCTAATGCTATGACTCATTATTCAGCTGGTGAAGCATGAAAACACTTTGATTACTTGTCAATTACCTTCTTGAATAATACATTTACTGAACTTTCTGTATAAATGAGAATGATTCCTACTTGATAATTATTGATTATAAATGATATCATCATTATAGGGATTTCCCTTCAATGGCAGATACTCGCCAGTGAAGTAAATAGCAGGTGGCCCCTAGTTTTTGGGGCAAAGGATGCAATGCAAAATTCCTCTGTTTATTGTCTCTTCCGGTTTACCCTCTTGGGTGGTTTTCTTCCTCCAAAGATTGCGGGCGCGTGTGTCCTCTATGTGGAAGACGTTAGAACAGATGGGTCCTACAACCATTTCCCCCGTGGGAGCTTTTCCCTACCTCTTGGTCGCGGCTCTAAGGCGAAGAATCTTTTCAACTTCTCCTCTTTTATCGGCTCTTCAGTCAGGCTTCATAGGTTCCTGCATTCATCCGTGCTATGTCTGTGATTTGTGTGATACTTGCAGTATTTTCTGCAATCTCAGAGAAATGTTCTGATTCTCATTGGTGGTGCTTTCCTGAAGTTTTTCTTGTTCCGAATGGCATCCACTATTTCTATCATGGACACCGTCAATGGAGTTTCACGTGGGATTCTTTGATTGTAACAGAATTGTTCATGATAATGAGATGATTGGTGGTTTTGATCCTTTGTTTGTCTCCTCTGTTTCTCACGACGATGGGTCGAGTGGTTGTTGGGGTGGTTTTCATAGCGTGGGCTGATGATCAGTTGCTCATTCCGTCTTGGCTACCTCCTGTTATCCTGTGAAGTCCTCTTTTGGTGCTTTTTTTTATGATTTGGGGGCATTTTAACAAGCATATATGTACTTATTGGCCATCTCTATTAGCTTAGCCAGGATCTACCACTCCACGAGGTCGAGGTCAAGGTCAAAACGAAATCTCTCTAATCTTACCCCTTGTGTCAGCACGACTTGAGCCATGTCAGATTTTAAGTCTTTTACATTCAACGTCTCACTCTGAAAGCATGCAATAAAGGATTGTAAGCTCTCATCAACTCCTTATTTTAGTTTTCATAAGGATCAAGCACTCTTATTGGGCCTCAGAGCCATAGCAAACTGGGACAAAAAGAGATTCTTAAACTCTGCAAACAGGTGTTCACTCCCGCGAGTAACCTGTCAGACCATCGTAGCACAGATGACCTCAGTGTTATGAAGAACAGCTTGCCCTTGCGGACATCAATATTTTCATCAGGCATATTGAGGATTCAAACGATGCGAGGTGGTAGTTGGGGTCCGACTATCCTTATATGACTCTAGGACGGGCATCTTAAAATTCTCCGAGGGTTTAGCTCCCGAGATTTGTAGTGAGAAGGCATTCTTCGACTGTCGTGGTACCTCGGACAGCACCAGTCGACTTCTCTTCTTGCGGGTGGATCGACGTTATTTTTATATAACCCATCATCGGGCTTTTCCTATAGGTGCAATGTTCTTCTCTCGTTGTTTTCTAGTGGTTCCCCTTGAAGGGGGCTGACTGCCCCTTTTTGGCCATATTCTTCTTTTAGAACTTGGGCTATCGCTAAGGCAAGGACCTCTGCGAATTATTCTAATATCTGGTTGATGATTTGGGTCCTCAAGTCTTGCTGTATGAATTCCTCCATGAATTCCCTAGTGCATACTACTTCTACCACGTTCTTCTGATTGGATTCTCCCTGTTATTGTTGTTGAGCTCCTTTTCTTGTTGACGATATGTTTTCAAACTCATCGCACCTTAAAGAATATTGAATCCAATAGTGTCTGGGAAACACACCCAAGGTATAAAATTTTTTACAGGGAAAGATAGGTGAGAGTACAGTAGATAAGAGTAAAAATGTGTGGCTTTTATTCATGATATGGACCCTTTAATTATAGAAATATGCTCCAGCTTTACAAAATTAGATATCACTCCTCTTATCATTAGTCGTTAGAGGGGATAGTAATTACGAAAATATTTGAATATAATAAGAATTGCGGATTGGTTCGGTCGATAAGAGGTTCACCAGCTGCTTGCTCCGCCTTGACCCCGTTGGTACTTGATCTAAAGTCGAGTAATTTGCCGATCAGCCTGAGAGCTGATCGTCTTCTTGTGGGGAATCCTTTAGCACGTTCTTCCAGCAGCTCGATCCATACGTCTTCTTCTCTAGCATCCAATCTGTAGTCCATCAATAAGCATGCATGATCGACCGTTCCTTCCTACCAAACTTTTTATTTTTATTTTAGATTCGTGCCTCGAACAAACCAATGGAATATTATAGTACGAGGCAACTATCTCAAAAAAAAATTTGTTCTCAACCTTGATTCACCCTCGATGGTGCTGAAACCATATTATATGCATACATTACAAATTTTTTATATGGCTGCATTTGCAACAAATCATTTGACCGTTCAATTAATAAGGCTGTCAGCAAAGTGTTCCATGCTCATCAGTAAAGGAAAATAATAAAAATAATAGATAGCACTTGATTCTTATTGATTTATATATCTTAGAGTTAAATTTTATATTTAAAATATGTATTTAATTATTAAAAAAAAGATAATTAATATTATGTTTAATATAATACCAAAGAGTTGACTGCTATGAATGTAAATATAAAAGTTTTAGTTTGGGGGTACGTAATTCCATAAGAATTGATTGCCGTGTACGTAAATTGAGATTTGAGCTCGGCTGCATGTTCACGCAATAGTTAATGTCCATTAATAGCTCAACTTATAACGTTTTGAGGTTATATATACAGATTTTATCAGCTTTAGGAAATCCTGAAAATCCCAATTGTCAAATCCTTTTAATACTAATATATTTTATTTCAAATACAAAAAAATAATTTTTTACATTTATTTTACACAATCAAATTTCAATAAATTATTTAAAATATATCACCTTACTTTACATGCTATTATAAATAATTTGAAATTCCAATTAATTATAATTACATTACATTTGTTTAGCTAGGCAAAAGAATAATACATTGTATTTGTGTTTTATTTAGTGTAAAAATAAATAACCGATTTTAATATATTTTTTTAAAATTTGAAGTAAAATGAAAATAATATATTTCAATATATTTAAAAAGTAATGTATTGGCTATTGATAAAAGGTGGCTATAACGGGCAAGCAAAGTTGGCGGCCAGCAGTGATAGTGTGGACGGAAGTGGTTGAGCGGTAGTATTTGGCAGGCAGTAGCCAACAGTAGAGGGAGGCACAGGTGGCCACCAGTGACCAGTGACGACGACGGTCAGCCAGCCGCAGGCAATAACACTTTATGTAGAACCGACGACTAGCTGGCAACAACAATTTGGGGTGTATTTGAAAATTAATCAAATCTACTATATTTAAAATTTGAAAGACAACACCATGCAAGAAAAATACAATGCATCAGTTGTTCGTGCCGAACACATAGGACCCCAAATACTTTTATATTTCCCTCCATATATGCAGGCTCTATGTGGCATTCTCTGTTGTCAGAACATTTAGCTTAAACCTACCTCCCTGGTGCATGCAAAATTATTTCACATCAATTATTATTTTATTTTAAATAAAATCAACGCTCATTTTGACCTCAAGTTCTTTGAAATAGCATAAAATTAACTTTTTTTAAGGCTCTCTTGAGGAACCAAAACTGTCAAGATTGAGTTCATAATTTTAAAGAATATCCTATGACTTGTATGTATGTATTTACATAAATACCACCTAATTGCTATGTATTTGCATATTTAACACTTAAACTTCGATTTTCATATTCATACAACTAAAATCTTGAAGGTCAGATAAATGATATCATTATTTTAATTTTTATGAAGATAAATATACCTTCTAATGCATATATATATAAGGTGACTCATATGTAAAAATTGAAGTTTAGGTGTGAGATATGTAAATACATAAGAACCGAGTACTACTTAGGCAAACGGTCACCTTTTTTATTTTTTATTTTATTAAGCAGACAAAGGTTTTTTTGTTAAAAGCTTATTTAAGGAAAATTTTTGGATATGTCCTAAATAATTAAAGAGCAATTAATTTTGCAAAAAAAAAATTGTCTCTCTTCCAAATCCTATAAATAAACTATACAAGAATGTAAAAATGATTTTCATAAATTTGAACTAAGACATGAGTGAGGTTTTTGGCTCATTTGAGGGATAGGTTTAAGTTAGGTTAAGGCCAAGGATAAATAAGGTTGCCTTAGGTCTATGATTGGCTAGACCTAAGTTAACTTTTAGGTTTTGTCATTAAGGTAATTTCAAAATCAAAGGGATAATTACGAAATTAACTTTTTTTAATTCAAAATTTAATTTGTGTTTTTATTAGGGTGTAATACTGAAATTTTATAAGTTAATTTTAATGTTTTAGGAGACAATTGAGGCTAATAAGCAAAATTTGAAAATTACAAATTTACTCTTAAATATGTTAATTTCAGTTTTAAATTTTCAAAGAAGAAAATTATAATTTTAGTGTGCGGGATTATTATCCTAACCTTCCTTGTTAATATCCTTTTGAAAAATATATTTTTTTTATAATATTTTATTTTATATATATATATTTTTTCAAAATAATTATAATTTTGATAGCAAATTAAGACTTTTGGCGATAAGGAGGACTTCAATCCTTTGAAAAATTAGGGAATGATCCATCAAATTTTCATAATTTTACGTCTTATATTTAACTTTTAATAATTAAAAAACTCTCCATGGCATTTAAATAATTAAAATTAAATATAAGTTAATTAATCTCTTTTTTACTTTTTTATTTTCTCCTATGTTTATTTAGTTTAAAGGTATTCGTATTTTAGCTTTTTATTTCTATTTGTTAATGATCTTTATAGTTTATATACATTTCTTGATTTAATCAATTATGAAAAATGAAATTTTCCCACTTGTCCTAAATGGTATCAGAGACAACAGAATTACAGAATAATACGTATAAATGTCTTAATCATTATAATTGTCTTTATACACCATCCTGGTCTAATGAATTTTCTATTAGTTCTTACGAACAGTAAATAAAGATGAAAAATAATTAAAAGGGTGATTATTAATAGAAGAACTTAGAGCAAGTATTGAAAAAGATCTTAATGTTGAATAAAACATATCTCAAACAAGAATTTAATAAAATCTTTGGAGTGCCTCAAATAAATATAAAAAATTGACAGTTAGAAGTCTTTCAAAAAGAACAAATTTTTCATATAAAAATTCATTTAGGAAATTCTAACGAATAGATTATAATAAGTTATATGATTTTAAAACAACAAGTTGATTTAGGACATTATTCAAAAAATATATCTAATGAACTGGTTAATCTATAGAATTAAACCTGAACCAGTTAGAGAAGATTAAACTGTTTAAAATATAATTCAGTCTAGATATAAAAAATTGTCAAATACAGAAAGTACTTCTAATATATTTGAAGAATAAGATTAATTCAAAACCAAGAAGTATTAAATAACAACATAACTACTACTACTATTTTATCTTAATGTTGTAATTTAAAAAAATTCAATACTAATCAAGAAATTCTATGATGGACAAATATAAGTAAATATAATTCTTTAGGAAATATACAGAAAGCTACACAAATCAATGAAGTGATCTCAATAGAGGAACCATCTCCTTCAGGAAATGAGATAAAAGATTTAATTAATGTCTTAACAGAACATCAATTTATGGTGACACCAGCTAATTATCAATCTGTAGACACCCCCTCTTCATTTAACCAACCTATAGGCTTACCTGCTTCATCTAATACTAATGAAGCTAGTACAAGCCAAAATAAAAGTTCTTATCTTCGTTATTTACCTCCTAGCATTAGATGTAATCCTACATTCAGAACTAGACTCAATAAATACGAATTTAGAGATGAAGATAATATACCTGAACCCATAAGTGGTCGTGGTATTTATTTAAACATAGACTGCAAAAAAATATTAATGAAAATTTTAATAAATGAGTAATAGAAAATAGCTTAGCTATATATAATTACAAATTAAAAGGAGAAGACGTGATTGGATTTTTTAGAAAATACACTTACCGAAGTTGTGAAAAAATGGTTTGTATAACTAAATGACAATTAAAAACAAGAAATTACAACTACATGCATGTTAGAAAGAATACAAAATCAGATACAACATTGAAATAGAAAAATGGTCAATCATTTATGGAGATATCTTAAAAAGTGGATTTTTAGGATATAAAATCAGATACAGCACTGAAATAGAAAAACGAAAAACATCGATCAGATGTAGCAAAACAGAAGCTAACATCTCTAAATATCTACAACATCTGTTATTTAAATGAATATAGTTGTGACTATCAAAAATATTACTATGATATTCTAGCGGATGATCGTTTATTATATTTAGATTTGTATTTTTACAAAATACCTAAACCATATAATATTATATGGAGCCAGGAATTTAGAAAGGTACATCAAAATGATGTCACTTTAGGAAGTAGAATACGATACACCAGTGAAAAACTAGTTGAAGCATGTCAGCATATAGAATTACATAAACAAAATAAACAATACAAACAATCATTATATTGTGAATAATCTGACGTCCCTCAATAATGGGGATGTTCCTCTTCCCATAACAAACGTAATTGTTCTGCAAAAGATAAAAAGAAGAAATTATTTAAGAAAATAGAGAAAAAGTATTTCAATCCAAATAAAATAAGTTTTAGAAAAATAGTAATAACAATATAAATAATAAAAAAATAAGATGCTGGATTTGCAAAAAAGAATGACATTTCACTAATAGATGTCCTCAAAAATATAAAATAGTCACGTAAAATCAGTAGCCATCTTTGAAGAAAATAACCTAGAATCTATTTTTTATTTTTCTGATATTGAAAGCGAAGAAGAAATATACCAATTATCAGAAACTGAAGATAATCTAATAAATATAAGTTATTCTGACAATGAAATAGAAGAATACTTATACTCTGATTAATGGAAGAAAGCTCTGAAACTGATATAATTAATGACAACTCAATCGAATATGAAAGATATATTACACTCTCTGAAGAAGCCTATAATAAAATAAGAAAACGAAAATTATCTCTAAGAACAAAAAATTGCTTTGATATGCCTATATTTTTTAGGGAAAATATCTATACATTATCGTATTAGACAAGGAGAGCATCCAATTGATATAATAAATATTGAAGGAAAAATCAAAGTACCTCTATATAACCAAAAGATAAAAAGACGAGACTTAGAAAGAATAAAGAATCCAAAAAATATAAACATATATTTTTTGGTGGAATTCAAATTCTAATTAAAGCCTACTTCAGAAAAGGCATTGATAGCCCAATCTCTATCTCGGTATATGATGATAGAATTATACACTCTAAAAAAGATGCATTACTAGGAGTTATACAAGGAAATTTATGTTATCAAACCCTAATGTTCAATTTACACTCTAAGTTCTTCTATTAATAATCTCCTCTTAAAATCTTTTTCATCTTTCATTTGTTGTTCGTAAGAACTAATAGAAGATTCATAAGACCAGGTTGGAGTACAGAGACAATTATAATATTTAGGACATTCATATGTATGTAATTCATTTGGCTCTGATACCATTTTATAAGTCATAGAGGGAGAAGAAGTTTCAATGTCTTACTACTTGATGAAAAGTATTAACGGCCTCGATTATAGGCTTTGGTAATTCTTTGAGGAGTATTTCATCCTCTAGATATATAATTATAATCAAACCACATTTTATAGTTCTGATACAATGTTTGAATTGGTATTTTCATAAATGTAAACAACTTGACATCTTCCAACCATATGAAAATAGATTTGTGGATTAATTCTTACTTTATACAAGGATAATTGCTGTCATTTTTCTGCTATTTCAGTGATTTTCTTAGCAGTATTGTCTTGTAAAATTATTGCATAGGAGATTGTATTTTTAGAATAGCCCAGGAGCTCGATTCTTTCTATCTTGCTTTCTAATGAGCAAGCTTTTTCTTTTATTTCTTTAGATTCTTCTTTACTAATTTGGAGATTAGCAAAGTCTCTTATTTTTCTTAATTCTGATATAGTAGATAATTCTTCTTCACATATTTCTCCTGTAAGATAATTCTTTTTTTTTTTTGATTAATTCTTGCAAGACGTTGCCGGCGAAGGCTATTTCGCATTCCATTTTCCATGTTTGTAATCCAACTATTTCTAAATAGTTGCTTGAATCAGGTTCTGGATTAATTTCTTCAACATTGTAAGATAATTCGCAAGTTTTCATGCTTTCTACTTCCATATTTATTTCCTGCATAATTCAAGGGTAAAATATTATCTAGAGCATTTTTATTTCCTTATTTATATTCCAAATCAAAAGTATAGGAGGAAAACCAGCTTTTCCATCTAATAAGTCTTTTATGTGGAAAAGAATTTATAATTTTTTCTTTTATAAAAGAGATTGCAGTTTTGTTATCAGTTCTTATTAAAAATGTTTCATTTAAGAATATTTCAAATTTTTTTATTGCCTTTTTTATAACTGATAATTCCTTTTCATTAATGTGATAATTTTGATATTTTACAGTATAGGTTTCGGAGCTATATCGGCATAAGAGTTCAAATTATTTCTTCTGGCTTTTAGAACTGCAACCCATGCAATTTCAGAACTATCTGTTTCTATAATTAAATATTTGTCTAGTATCGGTAAATGTAAATTTGGGAGATTTTTACAAACTTCTTTAATTTTGTTTAGATTTTTTCATCATTTTCATCCCAATACCACAACATATTTTTTTCTTAATTTTTTTTGTAATGGTGCCCTTAATTTTGCAAGATTCATAACAAACAATTCAGCATAACTAATGCAGCCTAAAAACCTTTGTAAATCTTTTTTATGACAAATTTGTTTAAAATGATCTATTTTTATTAAGATATGTTCTTGTAAATCAATAGAGCCTTTGTCTATTATAAGGCCTCTAAATTCAATAGTATTGCCTAAGAAGACCGCCTTTTTCTTGCTTAAAGCTATCCCATGTTTTTGTGTTTTTTGTACAAGAAAAGTTAGATGTTTTAAATGCTCAGTTATGGTTTGAGTAAATATCAGGATGTCATCTACATAAACAAGACAAAAATGTGATAGCTCGTTGAAAATAGCGTTCATACGTCGTTGAAATATTTGAGGGTTAATCCGAAAGGCATTACGTTCCATTGATAGTATCCTTGAGGTGTGTTAAATATAGTAAATTCTCGGCTACCTGGATGCATTTTTATTTGCCAAATCCTGGCTTACAATCAAATTTGGAAAACTATTTAGTGGTTTTAATATGATTTATTAATACCTCCTTATTTGGTAAGAAGTATCCATTGAATTTAGTATTATCTTTAAGTTTTTTATAATTAATTACTAATTTTGTTTTTCCCCTAATCTGCTCAGCATGGTCACGAACTTGAAAGGTAGGGCTACTATGTGGGCTGTTGTTTGGTTCTATTAATTTAAGATTTAGTTATTTTTTAATTTGTATTTGGAATTTTTTTTATCCTCAGAGGTATATTTAATAGGTCTTACTCTTATAATAAGATTAGGATTATTTGGTTCAATTATAGCTACATGCTCATCATTTTTCAATGGTATTCGCATTTTAGTTTTTTATTTCTATTTGTTAAACGAGCACAACACTGAAATAGAAAAACAAAAATATTAGTCAGATGTAGCAAAATAGAAGCTAACAACTCCAAATATCTGCAACATCTATTATTTAAATGAATATAGTTGTTACTATAAAAAATATTTCTATGATATTCTAGCGGATGACCGTTTATTATATTTAGACATGTATTTTTACAAATTACTTGAACCATATAATTTTATATGGAGCCAGGAATTTACAAAGGTACATCAAAATGATGTCACTTTAGGAAGTAGAATACAATACGCCTTAAAAAAACTAGATGAAGCATGTCAGCTTATAGAATTACATAAACAAAATAAACAATACAAACAATCATTATGCTGTGAAAATTCTGACTTCCCCAACAATGGGGATGTTCCTCTTCCCATAACAAATGTAATTGCTCTACAAAAGATAAAAAGAAGAAATTCTTTAAAAAAATACAGAAAAAGTATTTCAATCCAAATAAAAGAAATTTCAGAAAAAAGAATAACAACAATATAAATAATAAATAAAATAAAATGCTGGATTTGCAAAAAAGGACATTCGCTAATAAATGTCCTTAAAAAAGTAAAATAAGTCACATAAAATCAGTAGCCATCATTGAAGAAAATAACATAGAACCTATTTTTAATTTTTATGATATTGAAAGCAAAGAAGAAATATACCAATTATCAGAAACATAAGATAATATAATAAATATAGATTATTCTGACAATGATATATAGGAATATTTATACTATAATTAATGGAAATATACAGAAAGCTACACAAATCAATGAAGTGATCTCAATAGAGGAACCATCTCCTTCAGGAAATGAGATAAAAGATTTAATTAATATCTTAACAGAACATCAATTTATGGTGACACCGGCTAATTATCAATCTGTAGACACCCCCTCTTCATTTAACCAACATGTAGGCTTACCTGCTTCATCTAATACTAATGAAGCTAGTACAAGCCAAAATACAAGTTCTTATCTTCGTTATTTACCTCCTAGCATTAGATGTAATCCTACATTCAGAACTAGACTCAATAAATATGAATTTAGAGATGAAGATAATTGATCACAGAAAAATATATTAAGAAATTCACATCCATTTTTTATGAAATTGCACTTTAAAGAAAGGTATTTTCTTTATTTTATTGCAGGAATGAAGATTTATAAGTGATGGAAGCAAAAAGCATGAAATGGAGCGAATTTGGATCAGAAAAGGAAGAAATTCATGCAAAATGAACTAAGTTGTCGATGGCGAGATCGAACTCGCCGACGGCGAGATCGAACCCGCTGACGGTGAGATCATGAGGAGAATTTTTGAAGGATTTACAACTACCTCGCCGACAGCGAGCCCGAGCCCGCCGACGGCGAGATCAAGCGGTTTGGAGACCTTCTAGAAGCCCCGCTGACGGCGAGGTCGTTTCTCGCCGATGGCGAGACTGTTCAAAATGTCAGATACATCGAACCCTGACGCTTTTGAAGAGGTGTTTAAGTACCCTTGGACCTTTGTCTACCTCTATAAATAGAGGACGAATTTTAGTATGTGGTGTGTCTATTTTAGGAGTTTTAAAGTATTCTATTAGTGTGCTTTTGAGTCTAAGTCGAAGTTTAGTGCGAGTAAGTGTAAGTAGTGAGTTAGAAGTGTGCTTTACTGTGAAGGAAAAGTCAAAGGAACTTCGAGAGTCCGTTAGTGATGAAATTAAGATAAGTATCTTTGTTTATCGTTGTTAACTTTAAACGAAATCCATGCTTTGTTTAATTCCCATGCATTCGAAGTAGTTTTCTAGTCTTTCTCCTCGTTTACGAAAATTATGTGAATCGATGAAATTAAATGAAGTGTCTAATATATTGAAATAAATTGTGATAATCTTTTACTTAAAACTTAATTTACTTTCAATCCGGCCAATCGATTTGTTAAAATATGTTGAATTATCAACTATAGAAAATATTACATTCAATATTCGTGGATGTCAAAAGTCTTCGAAGTAGGTGCAAATAAATAGGAAATATTATTTATCGGACGTAGAATCGGACATTTTAGTGTGACGTACTAAAATATTCAATTTGGTCCTATTGTTCGAGAGTCGAAGTGTAGATGTTAGCTCTCAGCGAGGGGAACGTGGGAGCTCGAAGTGGCAGTCGGTATCCTCCCGACCTAGCCGTAGATTCGATAATCAAGCATAGTGACTAGTCAATGTTCTTCGCACTTGACCAAAGGGTAAAGAATAGAATGCTCCTATTTGTCACAATACAATAAAAAATCTATTCGAATTCATCATTCACTTAAGTTTCTAAAAACAAGGGAAAGATACTTTTCCGAAATATTTAAATCAACTTTATTTAAAGCATTAGTTTACTTTAGATCGCTTTAGTTAAGTATTCTAAATTCCGTATACTATATTAGTAAGTAAATCCTTTAAATTTAGCTCTTACAAATCTAGTAAAACTTCCCTGTGGGATCGATAACCAGGACTCCACTAGAGCCCTGTATTACTTGATACGATACGTATACTTGCGTAGAATCCACATTATACATTCCATCATAAAATTAAATATATATTAAGTGGGATCAAGTTTTTGGTGCCGTTGCTATTTTTGTAAACATTAAAAAGTGGGTCAAGTTTTTGGCGTCGTTGCCGGGGAAGTAAAGAAATTATTTACTAGAGTAATGTATCATTTTAAAATTTATTTTACAAAATTGTATGCGTAAATTTCGAAACAAAAATTTAATACCTTACGATTCAGAATTAGAGCGTACAATTAAAAGAATTAGAAAACAAAAAAGAGAAATTATAAAATTAACACAAATGGCGAATATTTCTGAAAATGAAAATATCAATCAACAGAGACCATTAAGAGATTATGTCAACCCTACATTAGATGAAATTCATTTAACTATTCAAAATCCTGATGTAGCTGCTAACTCATTTGAACTTAAACCTGCAATTATCCAAATGGTACAAAACAATCAATTTAGCGGTTCACCTACCGAAGATCCTAATTTACATCTTGCTAGCTTTTTAGAACTATGTGCTACTTTCAAATATGAAGGAGTATCTAATGATGATATTAGACTTGACATTTTTCCTTTTTCTTTAAGGGATAAGGCAAAAATGTGGTTAAATTCGTTAGCACTCGGATCTATTAAAACTTCGGAAGAGTTATCACAAAAATTTCTATCCAAATATTTTCCACCATCTAAAACTCGCTATGCTTAAAAATGATATAACTTTTTTAGTCGGTCTGATTGAGAATCAATATATGAAGCTTGGGAGAGATTTAAAGAACTTCTTAGGAAATGCCCACATCATGCATTACCGTGATCGGTTAATTATTCAAACTTTCTATAATGGATTAGTAGGATCTCTTAGATCAATCATCGATGTCGTCATGGAGGATCATTAATGTCAAAACCATTTGATGAAGCCTATGCACTAATTTAAGAAATGGCTACCAATAAGTTTCAATGGCCTGCTGATAGAATGAATCCGAAAAAGATAGCCAGTATTCATGAAAAGGATGCAATATCTATGTTAGCTTCGCAAATCACTGCTATATCTAAAAAATTAGATCATTTTGGAATGAATTACTCTCCAACTATATTAGAAGAAAACTCATCTGGAAAACTTATAGAATCTCAACCTTCATATGAAACTATGAATGTTATTAATAACGTAACCCAATAATCCTTATGCAAATTATTATAATCCTGGATGGAAAAATCATTCAAATTTTAATTGGAATAATAATCAACCATGGATGAACAACATAACACAACCATTAGGAAATCTCTCTGACCAAGGAAATTCTAATTATAAAACTAGTTATCCACCTGGATTTAATAATAATAACCCTGAATTTAAAGATAAGAAATTATCTATAGAAGAATTAATATTAAATATGGGTCAACATTTACAAAATCAAGGAAATCAATTACAAAATCAAGAAAATCAATTACAAATACAAGGAAACCAATTACAAAATCAAGGAACAACTTATTAAAAATATTGAAACTCAACTTGGACATATCGTTACCGCACTTAATAATCGAATACCTGGAACATTTCCTAGTAATGTGGAAATAAATCCCAAAGATAAAGGAAAGGAACAAATTAAAGCGATACAATTACGAAGTGGAAAAGAATTAAAACCTCGAATTCAGAAAGAACATGAAAGTCAAAAAGAGGAAGTGGAAATCGAAAAGGAAAAGAATCAACAAGATCCGAACTTAGAAAATCCTTTAATACCAATGAAAATTTCTGTTGAAAAACCTCCACCACCATTTTCTCAATGACTAAATCAACATAAAAAGGATAAACAGTTTGCCAAATTCCTTGAAATTTTGAAGAAATTAACAATAAATATTCCTTTCGTAGAAGCTTTAGAATAGATGCCAAACTATGTAAAATTCATGAAAGATATTTTAAATAAAAAAAGAAAATTTACAGATAATGAAACAGTTGCACTTAGTGATGAGTGTAGTGCTATTATTCAGAAAAAGCTTCCTGAAAAATTAAAAGATCCTGGTAGTTTCACTATACCCCGCGCTATCGGAGAAAAATTCTATGGAAAAGCTTTGTGTGACTTAGGAGCAAGCATCAATCTAATGCCTCTAACAATTTTTAAGAGATTAGGATTGGGAGAAATTTCACCTACTTCAAGAACCCTTCAGCTACTGATCGTTCGTTACATATCCTAAGGGAGTTATCGAAGATGTTTTAGTAAAAGTGGATAAATTTATCTTCCCTATAGATTTTATTGTTTTAGATATGGAAAAAGATAAAGAAATTACTATCATCTTAGGAAGACCATTTTTAGCCACTGAGAAAGCTATGATTGATGTTCAGAAAGGAGAATTAACTATGAGCGTAAATAACCAAAAAGTTACTTTTAATATTGCTAAATCAATGAAATATCCTGCGCTGGAAAAAGATGATGAGTGTTTTCGAATGTAAGTACTCGATCATTTACAAAAAGAACATTTTAAGGAATATTATGAAGAAAAATTAGAAAAAGAAAATACTCGAATTAATCGAAAAAGCCGATATAAATGAAGAACTAGATTATATTTAAGAGAAATTTGAATTTTTGGATAATACAGAAAACACTGAAAAAAATATAGTTCCATCGATTATTAAATCTCTTGAACTTTAGTTAAAAATGTTACCTAATCATTTGAAATATGCTTACTTAGGTAATTCTTCAACTCTAGTAGTTATTATTTCATCTGAATTAAATGAATCTCAAGAACAAAAACTTTTAGATACCTTAAAAAAATATAAGAAAACTTTTGGTTGGAATTTAGCAGATATTAAAGGAATTAGTCCTTCAATCTGTATGCACAGAATTATTTTAGATAATGAACATAAGTCTAAAGTAGATCCCCAAAGGAGATTAAACGCGATAATGAAAGAAGTAGTCAAGAAAGAAATTTTAAAATGGTTAGATAATGGTATTATATATCCTATTTCCGATAGATGCTTGGTAAGCCCAATTCATCACGTGCCTAAAAAAGGAGGAGTGACCGTAAAAGCTAATGAAAATAATGATCTTATCCCTATAAGACAAGTTACTCGGATGGCGAATATATATCGATTATAGAAAATTAAACGCAGTACCACCAGAAAGATCACTTCCCTTTACCATTTCTGCACTCAGATGTTAGATACATTAGCCGGACATAAGTATTTTTGTTTCTTAGATGGATACACCGGTTATCATCAAATACAAATTGCTCCTGAGGATCAAGAGAAAACTACATTTACTAATCCTTATGGAACTTTCACTTTTCAAAGGATGCCTTTTTGGATTATGTAATGCACCTGCAACATTCCAGAGATGTATGATGTCTATATTTAGTAAATTAATCGATAATGGAATAAGTATTTATGGATGATTTCTCCGTATTTAGAACATCATTCGACACATGCTTAAATCATCTCGAAAAGTACTTCGAAGTATGCGAGAAAACTAATTTAGTTCTTAAGTGGGAGAAATGTCAATTTATAGTTACGAGCGCATTGTATTAGGCATAAAATTTCTAAAAAGGCATGGAAGTACACCCGCAAAAATTCAAGTTATAGCTAAATTACCACCTCCAACTACGGTGAAAGGGGTAAGAAGTTTTCTTGGACATGCTAGATTCTATAGACATTATATAAAAGATTTTTCAAAAATTACTAAACCTCTATGCCAACTTCGAAAAGGACAAGAAATTTGAATTTACAACCGAATGCCCGAATGCTTTCGAATTATTAAAAGATAAATTAATTACAAGACCTATAATAGTTTCACCTAATCGGGAGAAACCATTCGAGCTTATGTGTGATGCTAGTGATTATGCTATATGAGCAGCTTCGGGCAAAGATATGATAAGATTTTCAAAGTTATATATTATGCTAGTAAAACTCTAAATGATGCCGAAATAAATTATACAACTATCGAAAGAGAATTATTAGCAATTGTATATGCTTTTAATAAATTTCGGCCTTATCTAATAGAACTAAATGTATCAGGCATACTCGATCACTCGCTATAAAATATTTAATGCAAAAAAAGGATTCTAAACCAAGATTAATTAGATGGATGTTATTAATGCAAGAATTTGATTTCGAGATCGTTAACAAAAAGGAACCGATAATCAAATTGCTCGATCATTTATCAAGATTAGAATATCATGAATTATCCGATACCGATAATGAAATTATGTATGCTTTCCCGATGAAAAACTTTATAATATAAATGAGTGGAAAATACCTCGGTATGCCGATATAGTAAATTATATCGTAAGTGACATTTTACCACCTATGTTAACTTCGCAACAACAAAAAAATTCATTCATGATACTAAAACATACTTTTGGGATGAACCATACTTATATAAGCAATGTAAGGATCTAATTATTAAGATGCGTGCCTTATGAAGAAACCGAATCAATTATTCAAAAATGTCATAATTCGATTTCGGAGGACATTTTCGGATCGATAAAACTCGCGTATAAAATTCTACAATCTGGATTCTACCGGCCTACTCTATTTAGTAGATGTATACGTATATATAAAAACCTCGCGATAAATGCCAAAGAGTAGGAAATATATCAAGAAAAAATGAAATACCTCCGAATTTTATATTAAGTCGAAATTTTTTATGTTTCGGGATTAGATTTCATGGGACCTTTTATTCCTTCATTTGGAAACTCATATATATTAAGTAGTCGTCGATTATGTTTCCAAATGGATTGAAGCGCAAGCTTTACCTAGGTGTGATGCTAAGAGTGTTTCAAAATTTTTAATGAAAAATATTTTTACTAGATTTGGAATGCCGAGAGTGATTATCACTGACGGAAGAACTCATTTTAGAAATAAATGTATTCACAAACTAGTAGAAAAATATAATATTATTCATAAGATATCAATCGCTTATCATCCACAAACTAATGGATTACCAAGTTTCTAATCGAGATATTAAACGTAATTTAGAAAAGTCTCAGAAACCCTAATAGATTGGACTCGGTCTATAAGACTAGTACAATCGCATTATGGCATACAGGATCGCTTATAAAACTCCGATCGAATGACTCCTTACGTGCTTATATATGGAAAAACTTGTCACTTACCAAATGAATTGAACATAAAGCATACTCGGCGATTAAAGAATTTAATTATAATATGAAAGAAGCCGGTGAGAAGAGATTATTGCAATTAAATGAATTAGAAGAATTAAGGAGTGAATCATATGATAATGATAGGATTTATAAAGAAAGGATGAAATTATGGCATGACTCGTAAGATTAATCAGAGAAATTTCAACCAGGACAAGAAGTTTTACTATATAATACTAGATTGAAATTATTTCCTGGGAAATCGAAATCTCGATGGTTAGGACCTTTCACCATAACTCAAATATTTTCATATGGAACTATAGAAATTGAAGATCCAAAAACAGGACATAGATTTAAGGTAAACTGACATAGATTAAAACCATATTTCGAAGGTAGAAGACCAAATTTTAAAGAGGTTTTAATGCTTAACGAATTCGATTACTAACCGAAATTAGGTCGGCCGACAACGTTAAACCAAGCGCTTTATGGGAGGCAACCCATAGTAGTCTTTTATTTTAATTATATACAAATTAGTGAGTCTGTAATATTAAAATAAATCTTACTATTTAATTTTTAATTAGAATCATCACAAATTCAAACCTATATAATGAGATCAGAAAATATTCAGACCAGAGCGAAATTGGGCAATTTTACCGAATCTCGCCGACAGCGAGATCGCGTGTCATATCTTAAAATCAGTTTTATAACTAGCTCGCCGACGGCGAGAAACTTCCCGCCAACGGCGAAGCAGTTGAAAAATTGGTCTCTTAAGTTTTATATGCGGTTTTGGACGGTTCTAAAGCCATTTCTTTGTACAAAACCATCCCAAATTCATTTTTACACTATTTTCTTCCCTAGAAACGACTAGAGACCATTCCTTTCAATCCGAAATGGCCACCAAACTCTTAGAAACCACAAAAACTGGAGTTTTCAACCGAAGAAAATTTGTCAGTTCGGAGGCGCAGCATATTTTCAACAAAGTTTTAATGAAGAAGCAACTTATTAAAGAAAGGAGATTTATCAACGGAGGAGTAGAGAATTCCACCACAAAAATCGAAGAAATGATCGTGCAGCAGGCATCGGGAAGTATTTTGCTATACGACATCCGCCGTAGTTATTCCCGTAGCTAAAGATTTTACTCTAATCTACATGCGATCAACAATGGAAGTGTCTACGTCGAGGAAGATGGGTAACATTTACTCCTTCAAGGGTAAATGAATTATTTTCTATGAGAATACCCTGTCTCGTCATTATTCAAACTTTGTTCCTTCAAGATACAATATGAACGAGATTTATAGATACCTCGACCGACGAACCCGATGATCGGGAGTCGCGCAAAGACGGGTATGTCGGCTTCTCGCATCACTTCTAACCCCTGTCTCGAAGCATCGGCATTTCTTTATCTCATCAAAATTATTACCCACTATGAAGGTAAATAAGGTTTCAAAGGAATGCGCTATATTAAATTACCGTATTCAAATTGGACTACCTATCGATGTTGGATCGATTATAAGTAAAATCCGCATCGGATCGATCGTGCATGGGTCGTTCATGGACTCGGACACTCATCGACTATATTTGCTTTATGCGACAAGCACCAAGTTTCTTATGAGGCGTGGGAAAAGGTACTTTTGCCATGGAAACCACTCGATCCTACTGATATGTTTCCAACTTTGGATAACAACGATGAGATTACCATTATTTCGATAGAGCATCACAAAACAATCTTTTAGTGAGGCCCCTTATCGATAAAACAAATTTCATTCCGAAAAAGATTAAAAGATTAGAGAAAGAGTTGCAAAACGCGATGAATTCCATCGATAATATCTCCGATATGTTCGATCACATCGACTCGGAGGATGAAGGAGCACTTCGATCATACTCGGACATCCTGAGGCCGCTTTATTCATTTACTGAGACAGAAAGGGTGGATCGATGAAGAATCTACAGCAGAATTCCCTTTCAGGCCTTTCTACAATCTATTTGTGTACCTGCGTCACATCGGGAATATCAGAGAGGATGTTAGTTCAGACACTGAGGAGTAGTAACGATTTCTATCTTATGTTATATTTGTGTGTATATATGTGTTGATTTTGATTTAGATTTTACTATGAGTTGAACTTTAATTTGATCATCTTGGATTATATGAGATTATAGATTTATTGTTGTGTCTCAGCATTTAGTGTATAGTGGTTTGGAGTGCGATGCTGAGTATCATGGATTTGGACATTTAAGATAAGTATGTTGTTACTTGTTAGTGTGAAGTTTGTAAGTCTCATGGATTTCATATATAAAGTTATATTGTTAGTGTTGTGTAAACTTTTTGTGAATATAAGTATCTAATCTTCATACTAAACTATCAAATTAAGTGATCGAAAGATTAATTAGGGCCAAATTGAGGTTGAAAATGATTGAAGAATTTCAAAAATTTAAATTTTTTTGGGAGCTCGCCGACGGCGAGAATTAGCCCGCCGACAGCGAGATAAAAGTCGCTGACAGCGAGAACAATCTCACCGACGGCGGATTTTTCCCGAAACTTTTGCCTCTTTCAATTAATTAGCTCGCCGACGGCGAGAAAAATCTCGCCGACAGCGAGATCGCGAAATGTCCTATATTTGACCAGTCAACCGACACTATTCATCATACCCTTCCTCAAAACTTCGAAAAAACCGACCTAGGGCTTGTGGAATCTTGGTTTGAAGCGATTTCAACACATTTCGACGCCGGATTTCATCTTCCCTCGGTAAGAGCTTCACTCCTATGTAAAAATTTTTTATTTTCACCATGAATTTCTTCTACATTGAGGATTTTGGAAAAATGTTGAAATGTGAAGAAAAGACTTGGAAGAAATTCATGGAACTTAATTTAGATTGATTTTTGTAACTATTGGAAGCCATCTTAGTAATATTTAGAAATTTAGTTAAGATTTTTGCAAATTTCATAGATCAAAAAATGGCTCCACGACAAAAGAGAAGAATGGATTACGAAAAAACTCGTTTTGTGAATGCAAGGGCACAATCAAGATATTTTCACAATATTCAAGCCAGAACATGCATTCAAGATCGAGTTTTCAAAAGTCCTGGAGGAGAAGTTGAGCGAATAATTAAAGAAAGAGGATGGGAAAATTTCGTTTCATGACCAACAGAGCCGTCATAGAAGTGGTAAAGGAATTTTATGCGAACTCGACACAGTCGAAGATGCACCAGCTTAAGGTTAGAAGATTTTTGTGGAATTCAGCACGCAAGAATAAATGCTTATTACGAGGTACGAGACACCTACACCAAATGAGTATGATACATTTGGAACTATGGAAGGACCACTGGAAGAGGTGATCGACTTTCTCACTGACGGGAAAGGAGTTTGGAAGATAAAGCAGCGATAACGGGTAAACTTCCCTCTTTCTATGTTAAATGTGTCATCTAAAGCCTGTCACTATTTTTTTTGTTCTACTTTGTTACCTACTTACCACCATAGTGAGGTAACAAAAGATGAGCGAGCTCCGAATTTCGTATTCATAACCAAAAAAGTATTAATGTGGGAAGTGTAATTTATAAGAATATATTAGCCACCTCAAGAAGTGAAAGTGGAGGAGGACTAGGACATCCCGGTCTTATCTATGCACTCGCCAATTATCCGGGTAGAGGCAAGAGATGATGAGGAATGGGCTGAGCCTATGAAACTCATTACTCCGGCTAATATTAAGAAATATGAATCCCACGAAGGATGGAGATCCGGGACGAGGAGTTATATGCGCTTCATCGAGTAGAGATATACCTTCTACTAGCTTATGATGCACCTCGATATACCACCCCTACCCTTCAAGATTCGATGAATGAGATGATTTTACAATGAAAAGTTTCGAGAAAATAGAAGAAAAACTCGAGCATATGGACCAAAGGATCGGAGGCTCGGAGAGAAGACATGATCATGATAAGTGAATATCTCCGACGACATTCGAATACGAAATAAGCATATTATGAGGCCGAACGTCGTTACAGGAGAGGTGAATTAGATGTTGTCTTTCCCGAGTGCCCCCGCTACACACAAGCATCACCGCTTCGCCTTCTCACTTCGAGATCGGTGAGATGATATAGTTTGGGATTTTGATGCTCGAAGATTAGAGACTTTATTTGGTTTTTTTAGATTAATTGTTATTTAAAAAAAACTTTATTACTTTGCGTGTAATTGTTTTGTACTTTCTCGTGATCATGGATTCGGTGTGTTTGCTTTGTTCGCTTACGTCGTAATGTTAGACTTATTATGTGTGTTAAGTTAGTTTGCAATTTTTCTTTTAGATAGGATGTTAGTTTTTCTTTAATGTGTTATTTAAGTTTTTATAAGTTATGAACTTTAATATGTTTAGATTGTTTTAATATCTTTAAAGTAGGTTAGTTGATTGTATGTGTAGTAATAGATTAAGTTTTCATTTGTTGTGTTTTATACTTATTAAAAATTTCTTATCCCAGCACTTTCTTTTAAATACTATATATGCGAAGAATACTAACAAGACAGCGTTCAATAAGTAATGAAAAAGCTCGCAAAAATTTCAAGAAAAGAAAGACCTAAAGCTCAAAGGTATGATGTAAATTCATCAGTATATTTCCTTTTCACCATTTAGAAATAGATAGAAAAATTTAAGTTTGGGGAGGAAAAATACAAATTTAATTATTAAATTGTTCTCAATTTCTATTTTCAAAAAAAAATATTATTATTTGATTTTCTCGTAATAATTTTTAATTCAAGAACTTGAATTAATTTATATAATTAATATAGTAAAGTTGAATGAATATTTCTAGAAATCCAAATTAATTTAATAGAATAAGATATTTGGTTAAAAGGAATAAGAATATAATAAACTATTTAAAATAAGGGAAAACTATATTCTAAATTTGAAATTCTTAAGTATTTAAGTGAAAAAGAAGAGATTGAAACTCAATGAAGTAAAGGATATGAAATACATATAAACAAAGAAATATTTTAAGTTTCAAATTTAGGAAGAGAAAGTCAAGCTTCAAAATTATTAACAGCGCTATCCAGATACGATAATCCTCACTGAAAAAGAAAAAGAATATATATATATATATATATATATATATATATATATATATATATATATATATATATATATATATATATATATGTGTATGAGAAGCTCGATGAGATGCTTTATCAAAATCGGCTTCAATTGAATCAACCTAAAGGGTAAAACTCAAATATATTTCTAAACTTATATATATGGATTAGTATTTTACTAAATAAGTGTTTTCGAACTTCCTATCATCTAAATATCTTAAGTAAATTACTTTTTTAAATATAGCTTTTCCTGAAATAAATAGAGAGCTAGAAATCTTAGATCTGATAACTAAATAATCTTATATCTATAAACTTAATTTAATTACTTAAAAAATATTTCTATTTAACTTTAATATAGTATTATTTAAATTTAATTCATAGTTGATTTGAATTGAAAAATTCTATTACGTAAATCATTATTGTTATTTAAGTACTAAAATTACTCGAGGACAAAGAATAATTAAGTTTGGGGATTTCGATCACCGAAAAATATATTAAGAAATTCATACCCATTTTTTATGAAATTACACTTTAAAGAAAGGTATTTTCTTTATTTTATTGCAGGAATGAAGATTTATAAGTGATGGAAGCAAAAAGCATGAAATGGAGCGAATTTGGATCAAAAAAGGAAGAAATTCATGCAAAATGAACTAAGTCGCCGACGACGAGATCATGAGGAGAATTTTTGAAGGATTTGCAACTACCTCGCCGACAGCGAGCCCGAGCCCGCCGACGGCGAGATCAAGCGGTTTGGAGACCTTCTAGAAGCCCCGCTGACGGCGAGGTCGTTTCTCGCCGACGGCGAGACCGTTCAAAATGCCAGATACATCGAACCCTGACGCTTTTCGAAGAGGTGTTTAGCTACCCTCGGACCTTTTTCTACCTCTATAAATAGAGGACGAATTTTAGTATGTGTCGTGTCTATTTTAAGAGTTTTAAAGTATTATATTAGTATGCTTTCGAGTCTAAGTCAAGTTTAGTGTGAGTAAGTGTAAGTAGTGAGTTAAGCAAGTGTGACGTACTGGATGAAAAGTCAAAGTGAACTTCAATGAAGTCCGTTGTGATGAAATCGAGATAAGTATTTTTGTTTATCGTTGTTAACTTTAAATGAAATCCATGCTTTGTTTAATTCTCATGCATTCTGGTAGTTTTCTTAGCTTTCTCCTTGTTTATAAAAATTATGCGAATCGACGAAATTAAATGTAGTGTCTAATATATTAAAATAAATTGTGATAATCTTTTACTTTAAACTTAATTTACTTTCAATCCGGCCAATCGATTTGTTAAAATATGTTGAATCATCAACTATAAGTAAAGATTACATCCAATATTCAAGTGAAGTCAAAAGCCTTCGAAGTAGGGTGCAAATAAATAGGGAAATATTATTTATCGGACGTAGAATTGGACATTTTAGTGTGACAAACTAAAATATTTAATTTGGTCCTATTGTTTGACAGCTGAAGTGTAGATGTTAGCCCTCAGGCTAAGGGAACGTGGGAGCTCTGAAGCGGCAGTGCAGATCCTCCCGACTCTAGCCGCAGATTCGCAATCAAACATGGGACTACCAATGTTCATTGCACGTGGACCAAAGGGTAAAGAATAGGAATGCTCCTATTTGTCACAATACAATAAAAAAATTTATTTGAATTCATCATTCACTTAAGTTTCTAAAAACAAAGGGAAAGATACTTTTTCTGAAATATTTAAATCAACTTTATTTTAAGCATTAGTTTACTTTAGATCGCTTTAGTTAAGTATTCTAAATTTCGTATACTATATTAGTAAGTAAATCCTTTAAATTTAGCTGTTACAAATCTAGTAAAACTTCCCTCTGGGATCGATAACCAGGACTCCACTAGAGCCCTGTATTACTTGATACGATACATATACTTGCGTAGAATCCACATTATATATTCCATCATAAAATTAAATATATATTAAGCGGGATCAAGTTTTTTGTGTCGTTGTTATTTTTGTAAACATTAAAAAGTGGGTCAATAATATACCTGAACCCATAAGTGGGCATGGTATTTATTTAAACATAGACTGCAAAAAAATATTAATGAAAATTTTGATAAATGAGTAATAGAAAATAGCTTATCTATATATAATTACAAATTAAAAGGAGAAGACGTGATTGGATTTTTTAGAAAATACACTTACCGAAGTTGTGAAAAAATGGTTTGTAGGACTAAATGACAATTAAAAACAAGAAATTACAACTACATGCGTGTCAGAAAGAATAATAGGTTCACCAGGAAAAATGGTCAATCATTTATGTAGATATCTTAAAAAGTGGATTTTTAGGATACAAAATCAAATACAGCACTAAAATAGAAAAACGAAAAACATCGATCAGATGTAGCAAAACAGAAGCTAACATCTCAAAATATCTACAACATCTGTTATTTAAATGAATATAGTTGTGACTATCAAAAATATTTCTATGATATTCTAGTGGATGATCATTTATTATATTTAGATATGTATTTTTACAAAATACCTAAACCATATAATATTATATGGAGCCAGGAATTTAGAAAGGTACTTCAAAATGATGTCACTTTAGGAAGTAGAATACGATACACCAGTGAAAAACTAGTTGAAGCATGTCAGCATATAGAATTACATAAACAAAATAAACAATGCAAACAATCATTATATTGTGAATAATCTGACGTCCCTCAATAATGGGGATGTTCCTCTTCCCATAACAAATGTAATTGTTCTGCAAAAGATAAAAAGAAGAAATTCTTTAAGAAAATAGAGAAAAAGTATTTCAATCCAAATAAAATAACTTTTAGAAAAATAGTAATAACAATATAAATAATAAAAAAAATAAGATGCTGGATTTGCAAAAAAGAATGACATTTTGGTAATAGATGTCCTCAAAAATATAAAATAGTCACGTAAAATCAGTAGCAATCTCTGAAGAAAATAACCTAGAATCTATTTTTTATTTTTCTGATATTGAAAGCGAAGAAGAAATATACCAATTATCAGAAACTGAAGATAATCTAATAAATATAGGTTATTCTAACAATGAATAGAAGAATACTTATACTCTGATTAATGGAAGAAAGCTCTGAAACTGACATAATTAATGACAACTCAATGGAATACGAAAGACATATTGCACTCTCTGAAGAAGCCTATAATAAAATAAGAAAAAGAAAATTATCTCTAAGAACAAAAAATTGCTTTGATATGCCTATATTTTTAGGGAAAATATCTATACATTATCGTATTAGACAAGGAGAGCATCCAATTGATATAATAAATATTGAAGGAAAAATCAAAATACCTCTATATAACCAAAAGATAAAAAGACGAGACTTAGAAAGAATAAAGAATCCAAAAAATATAAACATATATTTTTTGGTGGAATTCAAATTCTAATTAAAGCCTACTTCAGAAAAGGCATTGATAGCCCAATCTCTATCTCGGTATATGATGATAGAATTATACACTCTAAAAAAGATGCATTACTAGAAGTTATACAAGGAAATTTATGTTATCAAACCCTAATGTTCAATTTACACTCTAAGTTCTTCTATTAATAATCTCCTCTTAAAATCTTTTCCATCTTTCATTTGTTGTTCGTAAGAACTAATAGAAGATTCATAAGACCAGGTCGGAGTACAGAGACAATTATAATATTTAGGACATTCATATGTATGTAATTCATTTGGCTCTGATACCATTTTATAAGCCATAGAGGGAGAAGAAGTTTCAATGTCTTACTACTTGATGAAAAGTATTAACGGCCTCGATTATAGGCTTTGGTAATTCTTTGAGGAGTATTTCATCCTCTAGATATATAATTATAATCAAACCACATTTTATAGTTCTGATACAATGTTTGAATTGGTATTTTCATAAATGTAAACAACTTGACAACTTCCAACCATATGAAAATAGATTTGTGGATTAATTCTTAATTTATACAAGGATAATTGCTGTCATTTTTTTTCTATTTCAATGATTTTCTTAGCAGTATTGTCTTGTAAAATTATTGCATAGGAGATTGTATTTTTAGAATAGCCCAGGAGCTCGATTCTTTCTATATTGCTTTCTAATGAGCAAGCTTTTTCTTTTATTTCTTTAGATTCTCCTTTACTAATTTGGAGATTAGCAAAGTCTCATATTTTTCTTAATTTTGATATAGTAGATAATTCTTCTTCAGATATTTCTCCTGTAAGATAATTCTTTTTTTTTTATTAATTCTTGCAAGACGTTGCCGGCGAAGGCTATTTCGCATTCCATTTTCCATATTTGTAATTCAACTATTTCTAAATAGTTGTTTGAATCAGGTTCTGGATTAATTTCTTCAACATTGTAAGATAATTCGCAAGTCTTCATGCTTTCTACTTCCATATTTATTTCCTGCATAATTCACGGGGTAAAATGTTATCTAGAGCATTTTTATTTCCTTATTTATATTCCAAATCAAAAGTATAGGAGGAAAACCAGCTTTGCCATCTAATAAGTCTTTTATGTGGAAAAGAATTTATAATTTTTCCTTTTATAAAAGAGATTGCAGTTTTGTTATCAGTTCTTATTAAAAATATTTCATTTAAGAATATTTCAAATTTTTTTATTGCCTTTTTTATAGCTGATAATTCCTTTTCATTAATGTGATAATTTTGATATGTTACAGTATAAGTTCCTAAGCTATATCAGCATAAGAGTTCATTATTATTTCTTCTGGCTTTTAGAACTGCAACCCATGTAATTTCAGAACTATTTGTTTCTATAATTAAATATTCGCCTAGTATCGGTAAATGTAAATTTGGGAGATTTTTACAAACTTCTTTAATTTTATTTAGATTTTTTCATCATTTTCATCCCAATACCACAACATATTTTTTTCTTAATTTCTTTTGTAATGGTGTCCTTAATTTTGTAAGATTCATAACAAACAATTCAACATAACAAATGCAGCCTAAAAACCTTTGTAAATCTCTTTTATTACTAATTTGTTCAAAATGATCTATTTTTATTAAGATATGTTCTTGTAAATCAATAGAGCCTTTGTCTATTATAAGGCCTCTAAATTCAATAGTATTGCCTAAGAAGACCGCCTTTTTCTTGCTTAAAGTTATCCCATGTTTTTGTGTTTTTTGTACGAGAAAAGTTAGATGTTTTAAATGCTCAGTTATGGTTTGAGTAAATATCAGGATGTCATCTACATAAACAAGACAAAAATGTGATAGCTCGTTAAAAATAGCGTTCATACGTCGTTGAAATATTTGAGGGTTAATCCGAAAGGCATTACGTTCCATTGATAGTATCCTTGAGGTGTGCTAGATATAGTAAATTCTCGGCTACCTGGATGAATTTTTATTTGCCAAAATCCTGGCTTACAATGAAATTTGGAAAACTATTTAGTGGTTTTAATATGATTGATTAATACCTCCTTATTTGGTAAGAAGTATCCATTGAATTTAGTATTATCTTTAAGTTTTTTTATAATTAATTACTAATTTTGCTTTTCCCCTAATCTGCTCAGCATGGTCACGAACTTGAAAGGTAGGGCTACTATGTGGGCTGTTGTTTGGTTCTATTAATTTAAGATTTAGTTATTTTTTAATTTGTATTTGGAATTTTTTTTTATCCTTAAAGGTATATTTAATAGGTCTTACTCTTGTAATAAGATTAGGATTATTTGGTTCAATTATAGCTACATGCTCATCATTTTTCTAGAATTGTAATGGATCAGAAAATAATGGTTTGAATAATGAGCTTGCAAAAGATCTTAATTCATTAAGTTTAGAATTTTCAATAGAGGTTGTTGTTTTTAAGCTTAAATTATTATTAAATAAATGAGGAAAAGAATTTTTTATATTTTGATATAGAGGATAATCACCACGTTGGCTTTGAAACGTAGGGTTGGTGGAGTGAAATTGTGGTGTGTGTATAATTAGGCAAATTAGTGAATAATCATTAGGAGTAAATAATTACATTAGGGTATTGCCACAATAATGTTATGCAAAAGAAAATGGTATTAGATTTTTATTACAATTTAAATTTATGGTTTGTTTGGGATGATTACTGTATTTCGTTAATGTGATTGTAAAATTATTATGCGGAAACAAAATTTCTTTGAAATTTGTCATTTTTATTAAAAATATTTTTTTAGGAAAAATAGATAATACAATCAATCTTATGATGTCCGACGTTATGTTTGGCATTAAAACTTAATGTAATATCATAATAATTTCTGCTCATATGATATAGAACCAATAGATGTTATCCAAAAAAGAATGATAGAACTTTGAGGAAATATTTTTATTTATGATTGTATACATTTACAGCATAATTATTTTTTAGGTTAAGGATTATATTATTATATTTAGTAGGAGGTGTAATTATAATAAATTTTCAAAATGAATAAAATATTGTGCCTTGCTCAATATTTTTGGCGAAGTATTTTTCCCACATAGGGAACGTGTCTGATTTCTATGTAAATATTAATGTTTGGGTGTTATATGTCTCATACATACAAAATGTATGTACGTGTGAAATCAAATTGTAATAGTTAAGTTTGTGGGGATTTTGATGCACCAAAAATATGTTTGATTTTTCATAGTACTCATTTTTTGTGATATTGCACTTTAATGGAAGGTATTTTTTATGTTTGGTTGTAGGTATAATGATTTTAAGCAAAAGTAGCAAAAAGAAGCGAAAATGAATAAATTTAGAGCAAAAAAGGCAAAAAACAGATTTTTGAAGTTATGGCACTGACGGCCCCCAAACAGCGCCAAAGGCACGTTTTCCGGTGAGCCCAGAATTAAAAGTAAGGATAGGGCGCCGACGGCGCCCTATTGGCCGCTGACGGTGCTCAATGTTGGTTCAAGCCAGATTCAATGTATTTGGACGTTTTTTGAAGGGAATCTTGAGGCAACTCTTGGTAAATTCATTCCTAGAAAAATTTAAACTGTTTTGGGTGGCAAAAATGTGTGTGTGAAGTCAATGTAGAGTCAGTGTGAAGTGTGTGTGAATGAAGAAGAAATCTTTAGAGAGTGTAAAAGTCTAGGGTTTGGTGTTTAGTGTTGTATTGTAAGGGATTCTTCTCAAAAAAGTTGTAGCAGGAGAGGGAAAGTGAGAGATTGCTTCTTCCCTACTATTTCAAAAGTGAATTGTGTGTTGTTGAAAAGAGAGAAGGAGATCCAAGGGAACTTCAAGGGATTTACTTGGGGAAGAAAATCAGATAAGTTATATTTACTTTTTACTGTTTGTATGATGTTGCTTTTATACATATAATCTTTGTTGTGTCATATCTTTTCCATGAATTCTGAGTAGATTTCTTTGTCTTTCTCCTTACAATGATAAATGGTGATGAGATAATTTAGATTGGATGTGTCATATGAATGAATAGAAATTGTGATGATTTTTTACTTCGTTCTTAATTTACTTTTCGATCTGACCAATTGATTTGTTAAAATTTGTTGTGCAACATACGATATGAAAGGGCTATGCATTCTACAACAAAAGTGGAGATTACATTCAAACTCCATGGATGGTGAAGTTCATGGGGTTTGAGTCCAAATAAATAGGGAAATATGTTTATTAAGCGTAGAATCGGAGATTTTATGGTGACAGACTAAACTCTACAATTTGGTCCTAGTGTTTAGAAACTAAAGCGAGAGTTAGCCTTCAGGGGAAGGGAAGTGGGAGCTCTGGAGTGAGAGCTAGTATCCTCTCAGCCTAACCACGTATTTAGGGACTAAACCTAGGATTAGCCAATGTTCTCTATAGCATTCAGAAGAGGGTAAAGAATATAAATGCTCCTATTTGGCACAACACAAATATTAAACTAATCTATATTATTCACTCTCTAAAATATCATTGTAAGGGGAATGACACTTTCTCTAAATTTGAACATTGCATTACAAAAATTTATTATAGTAGTAGTTACTTTAATTTGAAGTTTAGTTAGTACATTAGAAAATTTTAAATATCTCTAGCATCGTTAAACTATAGCATTTGTGGTAAAACATAAGTGCTTTGCAAATTGAATATTGGATTTCTGTGCCACGCTTTAAGGTTTGTTTCCTGCTTGTGGGATCGATAACCAGGACTCCACTAGAGCCATATATTACTTGGACGATACGTATACTTGCGTATAGATAGACTGCCACCTTATCAAATTGATTATATTTTGTGTCTGAATTGAAACTATTTGCGAAAATTTATTACTTCTTATCTGCAGCAGTTGTCGGTCAGCACCTCATCAAGTTACGCCCCACCCCCCCCACCCAAAACGGTTCACAATTCTGTTGTGTATGAGGAAATGACTATTAATGCCAGTATGACTCATTTTGTTGGCAATGTATTTGATGATGATCAAGAACCGAACAGTGAAGTGCAACAATTTTATGAATTATTAAATATTGCACAACAACCTTTTTATGAAAGATGCACTTTACATTTAGAGTTATGGTAGCCCTGAGAAAGTTGAGCATCAAATCCAATTTCAACATGTTCATGGAATGCTTCAAGCAGGTTGCAACATTATTAAAGAAGACGAACCCTGCAAGAAATTAGTTCCAAAATATTTATGCAGAAAAAATTTAGTGTCAAAGTTAAGGTTACTATTTAAAAATATAGATTGATATGTTAATGGTTGCATGTTATATTATAAAGAAGATGCATTGGAGACGAATGTAGATTTTGCAGTGCTGAAGGTTTAAACTAAGGGGGAGAAAGAGTAAAAAACAGAAAAATATTCCTGACAAACATCTCTTTTACTTTCCCCTCATTCCTTTAAACTAAAGGGGAGAAAGAGTAAAAATCAGAAAAATATTCCTTACAAACATCTCTTTTACTTTCCCCTCATTTCACGGCTTTAGCAACTGTTTGCTTTTATACACACAACTCCAATGCTTTATCTATTTGTGCTAATACTATGACTCATTATTCAGCTGGTGAAGCATGAAAACACTTTGATTACTTGTCAAATACCTGCTTGAATAATACATTTACTAAACTTTCTGTATCAATGAGAATGATTCCTACTTGATAATTATTAATTATAAATGATATCATCATTATAGGGATTTCCCTTCAATGGCAGATCCTCGCCGGTGAAGTAAATAGCAGGTGGCCCCTAGTTTTTGGGGCAAAGGATGCAGTGCAAAATTCCTCTGTTTATTGTCTCTTCCGGTTTACCCTCTTGGGTGGTTTTCTTCCTCCAAAGATTGCGGGCACGTGTTCCTCTATGTGGAAGAAGTTAGAACAGATGGGTCCTACAACCGTTCCCCCCGTGGGAGCTTTTCCCTACCTCTTGGTCGCGGCTCTAAGGCGAAGAATCTTTTCAACTTCTCCTCTTTTATCAGCTCTTCAGTCAGGCTTCATAGGTTCCTGCATTCATCCGTGTTATGTTCGTGTTATGTCTGTGATTTGTGTGATACTTGCAGTATTTTCTGCAATCTCAGAGAAATGTTTTGATTCTCATTGGTGGTGCTTTCCTGAAGTTTTTCTTGTTCCGAATGGCATCCACTATTTCTATCATGGACACCGTCAAAGGAGTTTCACGTGGGATTCTTTGATTGTAACAGAATTGCTCATGATAATGAGATGATTGGTGGTTTTGATCCTTTGTTTGTCTCCTCTGTTTCTCACGACGATGGGTCGAGTGGTTGTTGGGGTGGTTTTCATAGCGTGTGCTGATGATCAGTTGCTCATTCCGTCTTGGCTACCTTCTGTCATCCTGTGAAGTCCTCTTTTGGTGCTTTTTTTCATGATTTGGGGGCATTTTAACAAGCATATATGTACTTATTGGCCATCTCTATTAGCTTAGCCAGGATCTACCACTCCACGAGGTCAAGGTCAAAATGGAATCTCTCTAATCTTACCCCCTGTGTCAGCACGACATGAGCCATGTCAGATTTTAAGTCTTTTACATTCAACGTCTCACTCCGAAAGCATGCAATAAAGGATTGTAAGCTCTCATCAACTCCTTATTTTAGTTGTCATAAGGATCAAGCACTCTTACTGGGCCTCAGAGCCATAGCAAACTGGGACAAAAAGAGATTCTTAAACTCTGCAAAACAGGTGTTCACTCCCACGAGTAACCTGTCAGACCATCGTAGCGCAGATGACCTCAGTGTTATGAAGAACAGCTTGCCCTTGCGGACATCAATATTTTCATCAGGCATATTGAGGATTCAAACGACGTGAGGTGGTTTTTGGGGTCTGACTGTCCTTATATGACTCTAGGACGGGCATCTTAAAATTCTCTGAGGGTTTAGCTCCCGAGATTTATAGTGAGAAGGTATTCTTCGACTGTCGTGGCACCTCGGACAGCACTAGTCGACTTCTCTTCTTGCGGGTGGATCGACCCTATTTTTATATAACCCATCATCGGGCTTCTCATATAGGTGGAATGTTCTTCTCTCGTTGTTTTCTAGTGGTTCCCCTTGAAGGGGGCTGACTGCCCCTTTTTGGCCATATTCTTCTTCTAGAACTTGGGCTATCGCTAAGGCAAGGACCTTTGCGAATTATTCTAATATCTGGTTGATGATTTGAGTCCTCAAGTCTTGCTGTATGAATTCCTCCATGAATTCCCTAGTGCATACTACTTCTACCACGTTCCTCTGATTGGATTCTCCCTGTTATTGTTGTTGAGCTCCTTTTCTTGTTGACGATATGTTTTCAAACTCATCGCACCTTAAAGAATGTTGAATCCAAGAGTGTCTGGGAAACTCACCCAAGGTATAAAATTTTTTATAGGGAAAGATAGGTGAGAGTACAGTAAATAAGAGTAAGAATGTGTAAGCATTTATTCACTGATATGACACTCTTTAATTATAGGAATATGCTCCAGCTTTACAAAATTAGATATCACTCCTCTTATCATTAGCCGTTAGAGGGGTTAGTAATTACGACAATATTTGAATATAATAAGAATTGCGGATTGATTCGGTCGGTAAGAGGTTCACCAGCTGCGTGCTCCGCCTTGACCCCGTCGGTACTTGTTCTAAAGTCGAGTAATTTGCCGATCAGCCTGAGAGCTGATCGTCTTCTTGTGGGGAATCATTTAGCACATTCTTCCAGCAGCTCGATCCAAACGTCTTCTTCTCTAGCATCCAATCTGTAGTCCATCAATAAGCATGCATGATCGACCGTTCCTTCCTACCAAACTTTTTATTTCTTTTTTGAGATTCGTGCCTCGAACAAACCAATGGAATATTATAGTACGAGGCAACTTTCTCAAAAAAAAATTTGTTCTCAACCTTGATTCACCCTCGATGGTGCTGAAACCATATTATATTGCATACATTACAATTTTTTTATATGGCTGCATTTGCAACAAATCATTTGACCGTTCAATTAATAAGGCTGTCAGCAAAGTGTTCCATGCTCATCAGTAAAGGAAAATAATAAAAATAATAGATAGCACTTGATTCTTATTGATTTATATATCTTAGAGTTAAATTTTATATTTAAAATATGAATTTAATTATTAAAAAAAAGATAATTAATATTATGTTTAATATAATACCAAAGAGTTGACTGCTATGAATGTAAATATAAAAGTTTTAGTTTGGGGGTACGTAATGCCATAAGAATTGATTGCCATGTACGTAAATGCTCATTTTTTTACTATCCACCCTTAACTCCCAACTGATAAATTGAGATTTGAGCTCGGCTGCATGTTCACGCAATAGTTAATGTCCATTAATAGCTCAACTCATAACGTTTTGGGTTTATATAAACAGATTTTATCAGCTTTAGGAAATCCTGAAAATCCCAATTTATCAAATACTGTTAATACTAATATATTTTATTTCAAATACAAAAAATAATTTCTTACATTTATTTTTCACAATCAAATTTCAATAAATTATTTAAAATATATCACCTTACTTTACATGCTATTATAAATAATTTGAAATTCCAATTACTTATAATCACATTACATTTGTTTAGCTAGGCAAAAGAATAATACATTGTATTTGTGTTTTATTTAGTGTAAAAATAAATAACCGATTTTAATCTTTTTTTTTTTAATTTGAAGTAAAATGAAAATAATATATTTCAATATATTTAAAAAGTAATGTATTGGCTATTGATAAAAGGTGGCTATAACAAGCAAGCAAAGTTGGCGGCCGGCAGTGGTAGCATCGACGGCAGTGGTTGAGCAGTGGTTGAGCGGTAGAATTTGGCAGGTAGTAGCCAACAATAGAGGGAGGCACAGGTGGCCACCAATGGCCTGTGACGACGACGGACAGCCAGCCGCAGGCAACAACACTTTATGTAGAACCGGCGACTAGCTAGCCAGTGGCTGGCAACAACAATTTGGGGTGTATTTGAAGATTAGTCTCAATTCTACTATTTTTAAATTTGAAAGACAAAACACCATGCAACAAAAATACAATGCATCAGTTGAAATAGCATAAAATTAACTTTTTTTAAGGCTCTCTTGAGGAACCAAAAATGTCAAGATTGAGTTCATAATTTTAAAGAATATCCTATGACTTGTATGTATGTATTTACATAAATACCACCCAATTGCTATGTGTTTACATATTTAACACTTAAACTTCGATTTTCATATTCATACAACTAAAATAAATCTTGAAGGTCAGATAAATGATAACATTATTATAATTTTTATGAAGATAAATATACCTTCTCATGCATATATATATATATATATATATATATATATATATATATATATATATATATATATATATATATATATAAGGTGAATCATTTGTAAAAATTGAAGTTTAGTTGTGAGATACATAAATATATAAGAACCGAGTACTATGTAGGCAAACGGTCACTTTTATTTTGTTTTTTTTTTTAAGCAAACAAAGGTTTGTTTGTTAAAAGCTTATTTAAGGAAAATTCTTCGATATGTCCTAAATAATTAAAGAGCAATTAATTTTACAAAAAAAAAAAAATGTCTCCCTTCCAAATCCTATAAATAAACTATACAAGAATGTAAAAATGATTTTCATAAATTTGAACTAAGATATGACTGAGGTTTTTGGCTCATTTGAGGGATAGGTTTAAGTTAGGTTAGACCTTCGTGAAGGCTAAGGATAAATTCGGTTGGCTTAGGTCTATGATTGGCTAGACCTAAGTTAATTTTAGGTTTGGTTATTAAGCTAATTTCGAAATCATAGGGATAATCATGAAATTAACTTTCTTTAATTCAAAATTTAATTTATGCTTTTATTAGGATGTAATACTAAAATTTTATAAGTTAATATTTATGTTTTAGGAGACAATTGAGGCTAATATGCAAAATTTGCAAATTACAAATTTACTCTTAATATGTTAATTTCAATTTTAAATTTTCAAAGAAGAAAATTATAATTTTAGTGTGTGGGTTTACTATCCTAACCTTCCTTATTAATATCCTTTTAAAAATATATGTTTTTATAATATTTTTTTTATATATATATTTTTCAAAATAATTATAATTTTGATAGCAAATTGGGACTTTTGGTGATGAGGAGGACTTCTATCCTTTGAAAAATTAGGGAAATTTCTGAGAACAAAAATAATGATCCATCAAATTTTCATAATTTTACGTCTTGTATTTAATTTTTAATAATTAAAAAATTTAGCATGGCATTTAAATAAAAATTAAATATTAGTTAATTAATCTCTTTTTTAATTTTTTTATTTTCTCTTATGTTTATTTACTTCAAAGGTATTCATATTTTAGTTTTTGGTTTCTATTTGTTAATATAGTTTAACAAATAGTTTATATACATTTTTTGGATTTAATTAATTATGAAAAATGAAATCTCCCACTTGTCCAAAATGGTATCAGAGCCAAACGAATTACAGAATAATACATATAAATGTCCTAATCATTATAATTGTCTTTGTACACCAACCTGGTCTTATGAATCTTCTATTAGTTCTTTACGAACAACAAATGAAAGATGAAAAGGAATTAAAGAGGAGATTATGAATAAAAAAACTTAGAGCAAGTATTGAAAAAGATCTTAATGTTGAATAAAACTTATCTCGAACAATAATTTAATAAAATTTGTGAAGTACTTCAAATAAATATAAAAAATACATTGTTTGAAGACTTTCAAAAAGAACTTTTTCATATAAAAAGTTCTTTAGGAAATTCTAACGAATAGATTATAATAAGTTATATGATTTTAAAACAACAAGTTGATTCAGGACTTTATTCAGAAAATATATCTAATGAACTGGTTAATCTATGGAATTAAATCTAAACCAGTTAGAGAAGATTAAATTGTTTAAAAATATAATTCAGTCTAGATATAAAAAATTGCCAAATATGGAATGTACTTCTAATATATATGAAGAATAAGATTAATTCAAAAACAAAAAGTATTAAACATCAACATAGCTACTGCTGCTATTTTAGCTTAATGTTGTAATTTAGAAAAATTCAATACTAATCAACAAATTCTAGGATGGACAAATATAAGTAAATATAATTCTTTAGGAAATATACAGGGAGCTATACGAATCAATGAAGAGATCTCAATAGATGAGCCATCTCTTTCAGAAAATGAAATAAAAGATTTAATTAATGCCTTAACAGAACATTAATTTATGGTGACACCCGCTAATTATCAATCTGTAGAAACCCCCTCTTCATCTAACCAACCTATAGGCTTACCTACTTCATCTAATACTAATGAAGTTAGTACAAGCCAAAATACAAGTTCTTATCTTCATTATGTATCTCCTAGCATTAGAAGTAATCCTACATTCAGAACTAGACTCAATAAATCTGAATTTAGGGATGAAGATAGTATACATGAACTCATAAGTGGGCATGGTATTTATTTAACATAGACTGCATTAAAAATATTAATGAAAAAATTGATAAATAAGTAATATAAATATCCCAACCATATATAATTACGATTTAAAAAGAGAAGACGTGTTTGGACTTTAAGAAAATACACTTACCGAAGTTGCGAAAAAATGGTTTGTATGACTGAATGATAATTAAAAACAAGAAATTAGAACTACCTGCATGTCAGAAAGAACTATAGGATCGCCAAGAAAATGGCCAATCATTTATGGAGATTTCTTAAAAAGTGTTTTAGGATACAAAATCTAGTACAACACTGAAATAAAAAAACGAAAATATCAGTCAGATGTAGCAAAACAGAAGCTAACAACTCCAAATATCTACAACATCTGTTATTTAAATGAATATAGTTATTCCTATCAAAAATATTTCTATGATATGCTAGCGGATGACCGTTTATTATATTTATATATTTTTACAAATTACCTGAACCATATAATTTTATATGGAGCCAAGAATTTACAAAGGTACATCAAAATGATGTCAATTTAGGAAGTAGAATACAATACGCCTTAGAAAAACTAGCTGAAGCATGTCAGCTTATAGAATTACATAAACAAAATAAACAATATAAACAATCATTATACTGTGAAAAATCTGACTTCCCCCAACAATGGGGATGTTCCTCTTCTCATAACAAATGTAATTGTTCTACAAAAGATAAAAAGAAGAAATTCTTTAAGAAAATACAAAAAAAATATTTTAATCCAAATAAAAGAAATTTTAGAAAAAATAACAACAATAATACAAATAATAAAAAAAATGCTGGATCTGCAAAAAAGAAGGGCATTCGCTAATAGATATCCTTAAAAAAGTAAAATAAGTCACATAAAATCAGTAGCCATCATTGAAGAAAATAACATAGAACCTATTTTTAATTTTTATGATATTGAAAGCAAAGAAGAAATATAACAATTATTAGAAACATAAGATAATATAATAAATATAGATTATTCTGACAATGATATATAAGAATATTTATACTATAATTAATGGAAGAAAGCTCTAAAACTGACATAATTAATGACAACTCAATGGAATACGAAAGACATATTACACTCTCTAAAGAAGCCTATAATAAAATAAGAAAAAGAAAACTATCTCTAGGAACAAAAGATTGTTTTAATATGCCTATATTTTATGGAAAATATGTATACATTATAGTATTAGATAAGGATAACATCCAATTGATATAATAAATACTAAAGGGAAAATCAAAATGGCTCTATATAACCAAAAGATAAAAAGACAAGACTTAGAAAGAATAAAGAATCCAAAAATATAAACATATATTTTTCGGTGGAATTCAAATTCTAATTAAAGCCTACTTCAGAAAAGGCATTGATAGCCGAATCATTATCTGGCTTTATGATGATAGAATTATACACTCTAAAAAAGATGGATTACTTGGAGTTATATAAGAAAATTTATGTTATCAAAACCTAACGTTCAATCTACACTCTAAGTTCTTATATTAATAATCTTCTCTTCAATTCTTTTTCTTCTTTCATTTGTTGTTCGTAAGAACTAATAGAAGATTCATAAGACCAGGTTGGTGTACAGAGACAATTATAATGTTTAGGACATTCATATGTATGTAATTCATCTGGCTCTGATACCATTTTATAAGCCTTAGAGGGAGAAGAAGTTTTACCTATATTTTGAGATTTAGCCTCGTGAATATTTTCTAAAGAAAGATTATTTTTTAATATGTATTGCAACTCTTTTATTTCTCTAATGTTATTCATATAATTTTTCTTTAATTGTCATACTTTTATATCAAAAATTTCAAAGTCTCTTTCCATAATTAATGAATCCTTCTTGCTTCTTTGTCTTTAAGAAATTATGAACAAAACGAGTCCAAAACCCTTCATATAAAGAGTTTATATTATATTATCTTCTTTATTTTCTTATAGGTTTTCACCCTATCGTCTTGGTTCGTGTCATACTCTTCTCTGTGGATTTCTAGAGAAAATAAGGGATCAACATGATCATTTAGATCTTTCAAACGACAAGCCTATATGACTGCTTCAAAGATGCAGAGCACGACATTAGTTCGTTTCCTACACTAGGCGTGGCTAGAAAAAGAGAAAGTTAAATGACATAACAAAACCAAATAACAACATAAAGGAATGATATTACTCATAAAACACTTACATACATTGAAGCAAGAAGAAGATACTTAGCCGCAGTGGCTATCACACATATTACATAAGAGAAAAGAGATGCAGAAGTAGAAGTCCTAATTCACTATGCCTCTAAGAGCAGAAGGGAGTGCTTTAAATAGAAGAAAAAGCAATACATTAATCGTCAATGATGACATTGATGAGAATAATTGATACATCTTTCCAGGCTGGCTGAAGAGGTGGGTATCTGCTTTTGTTGGAATAATTCTTCGAATATTCTTTATTGATAAGTGGGCATCTGCTTTTTTCTGTTCCAGGTTGGCTGAAAAGGTGGTTATCTGCTTTTGTCGGAATAATACTTCAAATATTCTTTGTTGCTAATAATTCGCCTCGGCTGGTGGTTTAATGAGAAATAATTTTAGGTTCGTACTTTCTTACATTTGAATTCTACTACTCATTGCTTCAAGCTTGCTCCGTAGTTCTTGTATAGTCTATTTTTTTTGGTAATGCATACATCTGTGTATTTTTTCTTTTTGTAGTTTTTGGCAAAACATTTCTTTAGCTTCCTTACTGATGCCCCAAAAAATATACATTTATGCTATATAATTTTACCCATTTTTGGTGATATTGCACTTTAAAGAAATGTATTTTTCATAATTTGTTGCATGTATGATGATTTTAGGTGATTTGAGCGAAAAGAAGCGAAAAAAAAAATAAATTCAGAGCAAAAAAGAGTAACAAGGAGGAAAGCATGTTATGGCGCCGCCAGCGCCATTTTCCAGATACTTCAGCAATATTTTGACGATAGAGCGCCGCCAGCGTCTAAAGTTGGTGGAATTCAAATTTGAAGAGTTTTGGTAACTTTTTGAAGGGATGTCTATGGAAACTCTTGGGATTTCGTTCCTACCTTATAAGTAACTATTTTTGGACGAAAAGGGGGAGCTCTCTTGGTTTCTCTTACTTTCTCTTGGTGGTTTTGGTGTGTGTTAAGTGTTAGGGTTTAGGAGAAGAGTGTGTAGAATTGAGGATTTGAGAGGAATTCTTCTCTAAGGAGTGAGGGGGAAGAAGTAAAGTGAGAGATTGCTTCTCTAACTTGTATTTTCTTTTGTAGTTTTTATGACTTTTCTTTTATACATAAAATCCATGTTTTATTGTATCTTCTTCATGAATTTTGAGTAGTCTCCTTTGTCTTTCTTCTTGCATTGAGATGTGATGATGGATTGATGTGGATTTGATGTACTTTTAATGTAGTGAAGAAGTTGTGATGGTTTTTCATTTCGAACTTAATTTACTTTTCGATTTGGCCAATTGAAATGTTAAAATATGTTGTTCAACATTAATTCTGAAAGAATTTAATGTCCTACAACATTAATGAAGAATCAATTCAATTTTCATGGATGAATTGCATAGTTCATGGAAATTGAGTGCAAATAAATAGGGAAATGTGTTTTGATGGACTTCAATTTGGAGGTTTTAGGGTGACAGGCTGAGATCCCCAAATTGGTTCTAAGATTAGTGACTAAACTCGAAGGTTAGCCTTCAGGTGAAGGGTGAGTGGGAGCTCCGTAGTGAGAGCCGGTATCCTCCGCACCTAACCTTAGATTTAGTGACTAAACTTAGGATATGTCAATGTTCTTTTCATGCTTAGAATAGGGGGTACTCTTTTAAGGTTAAAGAAACATTTATACTCCTATTTGGCACAATAACATAAATATTTGATCCATATCATCTACACATCATAGTCTCATTGCGAGAGGAAAAATACTTTTCTCATATATCAAAAACCTTTCAAATACATAGTTTAGTGTGTCTGTTAGTTAACTCTGTTTTCAAAGTTGTTAGAAGTAATTGTAGTTTAATTAATTATTATTGTTTTCTGCATATTGGTAATAGAAGTAATTATTAAACTTTAAGTGCAATTTGAGTATTGGATTTTAGTGCTATATTATATATATTGTGAAGCACTTTCTTATACTTTGTACTTCCTTGTGGGATCGATAACCAGGACTCCATTAGAGCCCTGTATTACTTGATACGATACGCATACTTTCGTTGAGTGCTTGGACTTTACAAAATTATTATAAATATATAAATTTGAGTTCATAAATTCTTGCAAAAATATAAGTCCTGCATCACTTACTTACAGTAGTGTAGTTTTGACTAAGTATAGAAATCCATTTTTTGTACATGACTTCTTGAATCTTTTTTGTTGATTGTTTACTACGGCTATAAATGAATAAGTTTTCTGAAGAATAATATACCTAGATATTTTTAGTATAATTCTATTTAGTTTCAATCCATATCTGGTATAAGTCTTTAGATGTTGACCTCTGGAATGACTCTGTTGGTTTATACTTGGGAGTGTAGGATCACTCCTAATTCCAAGCTACATTTCCTCTTATTTCATGATAAGTCAAAACCATTTTAATATATAAATTCCATTGTCTTACTACTAGATGAAAAGTATTAATAGCCTCTATTATAGGCTTTGGTAATTTTTTGAGGAGTTTTTCATCCTCTAGATATATAATTCTAATTAAACCACATTTTATAGTTTTGATACAATGTTTGAATCGGTATTTTCATAAATGCAAACAACTTGAGATCTTCCAACTGTAAGAAAATAGATTTGTGGATTAATTATTACTTTATACAAGGATAATTGTTGTAATTCGTCTGCTATTTCATTGATTTTCTTAGCAGTATTGTCTTATAATATTTTTACATAGGAGATTGTATTTTTAGAATAGCCTAGGAGCTCAGTTCTTTCTATCTTGCTTCTGATGAGCTAGCTTTTTCTTTTATTTCTTTAGATTCTTCTTTACTAATTCAGAGATTATCAAAATCTCTTATTTTTCTTAATTCTGATATAGTAGGAAATTCTCCTTCAAATATTTCTCCTATAAGATAATTCTTTATTTTAATTAACTCTTGCAAGACGTTGTCGGCGAATGCTATTTCACATTCCATTTTCCATATTTGTAATTCAACTATTTCTAAATAGTTGTTTAAATCAGGTTTTGGATTAATTTCTTCTGCATTGTAGGATAATTCGTAAGTCTCGGTACTTTCTACTTCCATATTTATTTCCTGCATAATTCACGAGATAAAATGTTAGCTAGAGTATTTTTATTTTCTTCTATATATTCCAAATCAAAAGTATAGATGAAAAACCAGCTTTGTCATCTAATAAGTCTTTTATTTGGTAAAGAATCTATAATTATTCCTTTTATAAAAGAGATTGCAATTTTGTTATCAGTTCCTATTAAAAATGTTTCATTTAAGAATATTTCAAATTTTTTTTATTGTCATTTTTATATCTAATAATTCTTTTTCATTAATGTGATAATTTTCTATGTTATAATATAAGTTCCTGAGCTATATCGGCATAAGAGTTCATTATTATTTCTTCTCGCTTTTAGAACAGCACTCTATACAATTTCAGAACTATATGTTTCTATAATTAAATAGTCGTCTGGTTTTGGTAAATGTAATTTTGGGAGATTTTACAAACCTCTTTAATTTTATTTAGAGTTTTTTCATCATTTTTGTCCCAATACCACGACTTATTTTTTTCATAATTTCTTCTGTAATGATGCCCTTAATTCTGCAAGATTCATAACAAATGATTCAGCATAATTAATGCAGCCTAAAAACCTTTGTAAATCTTTTTTTTACTAATTTGTTTAAAATAATTTATTTTTGTTAAGATATGTTCTTGTAATTCAATAGAGTTTTTGTCTATTTTAAAGCATAGAAATTCAATAGTGTTGGCTAAGAAGACGTCCTTTTTCTTGCTTAAGGCTATCCCATGTTTTTTGTGCTTTTTGTACGAGCAAAGTCTGATGTTTTAAATACTCAGTTATGGTTTGACTATATATCAGGGTTTCATCTACATAAACAAGACAAAAATGTGATAGTTCATTGAAAATAGTGTCCATACGTCGTTGAAATATTTGAGGGGTATTTTTTAATCAGAAAGGCATTACGTTCCCTTGATAGTGTCCCTATGGTATGCTAAATACAGTAAATTCTCGGCTATCTAGATGCATTTTTATTTAACAAAATCCTGACTTACAATTAGATTTAAAAACCATTTGGTGGTTTTAATATGATTGACTAATACCTCCTTATTTGGTAAGAAGTATCCTTTGAATTTACTATTATCTTTTTTTTATAATTAATTACAAATCTTGCTTTTCCCCTAATATGCTCGGCATGGTTACAAACTAGAAAGGTAGGGCTACTATGTGGGTTGTTGCTTGTTTCTATTAATTTAAGATTTAGTAATTTTTTAATTTGTATTTGGAATTCTTTTTTATCCTCAGAAGTATATTTCATAGGTCTTACTCTTATAGTAAGATTAGGATTAATTGGTTCAATTATAGCTACAGGCTCATCATTTTTCTAAAATTGTAATGAATTTTCAAAAAACAGTGGTTTGAATAATGAGCTTACGAAAAATCTTAATTCATTAAGTTTAGAATTTTCAGTAGAGGTTATTGTTTTTAAGCTTAAATTATTAGTAAATAAATGAGGAAAAGAATTTGGCTGTGAAAAGTAGGGTTGGTGGAGTGAAATTGTGGTGTGTGTATAATTGGGCAGGTTAGTGAATGATCATTAGGACTAAATAATTTAAATTAGGGTATTGCCAAAATAATGTTATGCATCATAAAATGGTTTTAGATTGTTATCATCTACTTTTTGGATTGAAATAATTATAAAATCTAAAACTTGATTACTGCATTTTGTTAATGTGATTGTAAAATTATTATAAGGAAACTAAATTTCTTTGAAAATTGATAATCAAAATTTCTTTAAAAACTAAATTATATTACTACTTTTTGGATTGATTTTCTAATCTTGATAAATATTCCTGAAATTCAAAATATGAACCAACAAAGACCATTAAGAGATTATGCCAACCCTACATCAGATGAAATTCATTTAACTATTCAAAACCCTGATGTAGCTGCTAATTCATTTGGACTTAAACCTGCAATTATCCAAATGGTACAAAACAATCAATTTAGTGGTTCACCTATCGAAGATCCTAACTTACATCTTGCTAGTTTTCTAGAACTTTGTGCTTGCTTTTAAATATCAAGGAGTATCCGACGATGCTATAAGACTTAGATTTTTTCCTTTTTCATTAAGGGATAAGGCTAAAATGTGGTTGAATTCGTTAAGCACTGGATCTATTAAAACTTGGGAGAATTATCACAAAAATTTCTATCCAAATATTTTCCACCATCTAAAACTCGCTAAGTTTAGAAATGATATAACTTCTTTTTGTCGGTTAGATGGAGAATCAATATATGAAGCTTGGGAGAGATTTAAGGAACTTCTTACGAAATGCCCACATCATGCGCTACCAGTATCAAGCTAATTATTCAAACCTTTTATAATGGATTAGTAGGATCTTTAAGATCGATCATCGATCTGTCTGCTTGGAGGTTCATTAATGTCTAAACCATTTGATGAAGCTTATGCACTAATCGAAGAAATGGCAACAAATAATTTCCAATGGCCTGCTGATAGAGTAAATCCAAAAAAAATAGCCAGCATTCATGAAAATGATGCAATATCTATGTTAGCTTCTCAAATTGCTGTTTTATCTAAGAAATTAGATCATTTTGGAATGAACTACTCTCCTACTTTAGAAGAAAACTCATCTAGACAAATCATAGAATCTCAATCTAATTATGAAACTTTAAATGCTATTAATAATAGAACTAATAACCCTTATTCAAACTATTATAATCCTGGTTGGAAAACTCATCCAAATTTTAATTGGAATAACACATCTAATCAACAATGGATGAATCAACCTAATCAAGCAAATCCAAACTATAAACCTAATTACCCACTCTGGATTTAATAACAATAACCCTCAATTCAAAGATAAGAAATTATCTATGGATGAATTAATTTTGAATATGGGTCATCAACTACAAAATCAAGGAAATCAACTACAAAATCAAGGAAATCAACTACAAATTCAAGGAAATCAATTACAAATTCAAGGAACATCTATTAAAAATATCGAAACTCAACTTGGACATATTACTATCTAGCGCTAACTAATAGAATACTGGAACTTTTCCTAGTAATGTGGAAATAAATCCTAAAGATCAAGGAAAAGAACAAATTAAAGCAATACAACTATGGAGTGGAAAAGAATTAGAACCTCAAATTCAAAAGAACTTGAAAGCCAAAAGAGGAAGTGGAAATTGAAAAGGAAACAATTCAACAAGATTCAAACTTAGAACATCCTTTAATACCTATGAAAATTTACGTTGAAAAACCTCCACCACCATTTCCTCAACGACTAGCTCAACATAAAAAAGATAAACAATTTGCTAAATTCCTTGAAATATTAAAGAAATTAACAATCAATATACCTTTTGTCGAAGCTTTAGATCGGATGTCAAATTATGTAAAATTTATGAAAGATATTCTAAATAAGAAAAGAAAATTCACTCGATAATGAAACGAGTCGCACTTAGTGAAGAGTGTAGTGCTTATTATTCGAAGAAGCTTCTGAAAAATTGAAAGATCCTGGTAGTTTCACTATACCCCGCGCTATAGGAGAAAATTTTTATGGAAAAGCTTTGTGTGACTTAGGAGCAAGCATCAATCTAATGCCTCTATCGATTTTTAAGAGATTAGGATTAGGAAAAATTACACCTACTTCGAGTAACCCTTCTATTAGCTGATCGTTCGGTTACCTATCCTAAGGGAGTTATTGAAGATGTGTTAGTAAAAGTGGATAAATTTATCTTCCCAGTAGATTTTATTGTTTTAGATATAGAGGAAGATAAAGAAATTCCTATCATTTTAGGAAGACCATTTTTAGCTACTGGAAAAGCTATGATTGATGTTCAGAAAGGAGAATTAACTATGAGAGTAAATGACCAAAAAGTTACATTTAATATTGCAAAATCAATGAAATATCCTGCGCTAGAAAAAGATGATGAAGTTTTCGGATGGAAATACTTGAACATTTACAACGCGAACATTTTAAGGAATATTACGAAGATAAATTAGAAAAAGAAAACACTGAATTAATTAAAGATAATAATGAAGAACTAGATTATATTCAGGAAAGATTTGAATTTTTGGATAATACCGAAAACACCGACAAGAATATAGTTCCATCAATTATTAAACCTCCTCGAACTTGAGCTAAAAATATTACCTCGATTATTTGAAATATGCTTATTTAGGTAATTCTTCAACTTTACCGAGTTATTATTTCATCCGCATTAAACGAATCTCAAGAACAAAAACTTTTAGAAACTTCAAAAAATATAAGAAAACTTTTGGTTGGACTTTAGCAGATATTAAAGGAATTAGTCCTTCAATCTGTATGCATAGAATTATTTTAGATGATGAACATAAACCTAAAGCAGATCCCCAAAGGAGATTAAACCCGATAATGAAAGAAGTAGTTAAGAAAGAAATTTTAAAATGGTTAGATAATTGTATTATATATCCTATTTCTGACAGTGCTTGGGTAAGCCCAATTCACTGTGTTCCTAAGAAGGGAGGAGTGACCGTCATCGCCAATGAAAATAACGATCTTATTCCTATAAGACAAGTTACTGGTTGGCGTATATGTATTGATTATAGGAAATTAAATACCGCCACCGGAAAGATCACTTCCTTTACCATTTCTAGACTCGTATGTTAGATAGATTAGTCGGACATAAGTATGTTTGTTTTCTAGATAGATACACCTGTTATCATCAAATACAAATTGCTCCTGAGGATCAAGAGAAAACTACATTTACTAGTCCTTATGGAACTTTCGCTTTTCGAAGAATGCCTTTTGGATTATGTAATGCACCAAGAACATTCCGGAGATGTATGATGTCTATATTTAGTAAGTTAATTGACAATGGAATAGAAGTATTTATGGATGATTTCTCCGTATTTGGAACATCATTTGACACATGCTTAACTCATCTTGAAAAAGTATTAGAAGTATGTGAGAAAACAAATTTAGTTCTAAATCGGGAGAAATGTCGATTTATGGTTGCGGGCGGCATTGTATTAGGGCATAAAATTTCGGAAAAGGCATGGAAGTGGACCTTGCAAAAATTCAAGTTATAGCTAAATTACCACCTCCAACTACGGTAAAAGGGGTAAAAAGTTTTCTTGGACATGCTTGGATTCTACGTACGCTATATAAAAGATTTTTCAAAAATTACTAAACCTCTATGCCAACTTCTCGAAAAGGACAAGAAATTTGAATTTACAATCGAATGCCCGAATGCTTTTGAACTCTTAAAAGAAAAATTAATTACAAGACTCTATAATAGTTTCACCTAACCTGGAGAAACCATTTGAGCTTATGTGTGATGCTAGTGATTATCGTCGTAGGAGCGATTCTTGGGCAAAGATATGAAAAGATTTTTAAAGTTATATACTATGCTTAGTAAAACTCTAAATAATGTTGAAATAAATTATACGATTACGTAAAGAGAATTATTAGCGGTAGTATATGGTTTTAATAAATTTAGACCTTATCTGATTGGAACAAAATGTATCGTGCATACCGATCATTCTCGCTATCAAATATTTAATGCAAAAAAAAGATTCCAAACCAAGATTAATTAGATGGATGCTATTAATGCAAGAATTCGATTTTGAGATCATTAATAAGAAAGGAACTGATAATCAAATTGCGGATCATTTATTAAGATTAGAAAATCGTGAATTATCCGATATTGAAAATGAAATTATAGACGCATTTCCTGATGAACAACTATATAATATCAATGAGTGGAAAATACCATGGTATGCTGATATAGTAAATTATATAGTTAGTAATATTTTACCACCTATGCTAGCTTTACAACAACAGAAAAAATTCATCCATGATACGAAAACCTATTTTTGGGATGAACCATATTTATATAAGCAATGTAAGGATTTAATTATTAGAAGATGTGTACCTTATGAAGAAACGGAACCAATTATTCAAAAATGTCATGATTCGATTTTGGAGGACATTTCGGGACCGATAAAGCCGCTTATAAGATTCTATAATCTGGATTTTACTTGAGTCTACTCTATTTAGAGATGTATACGTATATATTAAAACTTGCGATAAATGTCAAAGAGTAGGAAATATATCTAGAAAAAATGAAATGCCTCTAAATTTTATATTAGAAGTTGAAATTTTTGATGTTTGGGGATTAGATTTTATGGGACCTTTTATTCCTTCGTTTGGAAACTCATACATATTAGTAGTTGTTGATTATGTTTCTAAATGGATTGAGGCACAAGCTTTACCTAGGTGTGATGCTAAGAGTGTTTCAAAATTTCTGATGAAAAATATTTTTACTAGATTTGGAATGCCGAGAGTGATTATCACTGACGGAGGAACTCATTTTAGAAATAAATACATTCACAAACTAGTAGAAAAATACAATATTACTCATAAGATATCCAAGGCTTATCATCCACGTACTAGCGGATTAGTCGAAGTATCTAATCGTGAGATTAAACGTATTTTAGAAAAATCAGTAAACCCAAATAAGGTTAGATTGGTACTATTAGATTAGATAATCGCATTATGGGCTTATAGATCTGCTTATAAAACTCCGATTGGAATGACTCCTTACGAGCTTATATATGGAAAAACATGCCACTTACCAGTTGAATTAGAACATAAAGCATATCGAGCGATTAAAGAATTTAATTATAATATGAAGGAAGCTGGTGAGAAAAGATTGTCGCAATTAAATGAATTGGAAGAATTAAGAAATGAATCATATGATAATGATCGGATTTATAAAGAAAAGATGAAATTATGGCATGATCGGAAGATTAATCGGAGAAATTTTGAACCAGGACGGAAGTTTTGCTATATAATACTAGATTGAAATTATTTCCTGGAAAATCGAAGTCTCGATGGTTAGGACCTTTTACCATAACTCAAATATTTTCATACGGAACTATAGAAATTGAAGATCCAAAAACTCGGACATAAATTTAAAGTTAATGGACATAGATTAAAACCATATTTCGAAGGTATAAGACCTAACTATAAAGAGGTTTTAATGCTTAGTCGACTCCGATTAATAATCGAAATTAGGTCGGGTCGACGACGTTAAACCAAGCGCTTTATGGGAGGCAACCCATATTAGTTATCTATTTTTATTGTATCTTAATAGTTAGTTATATTATTGAAACTTTACTACTCAATTATTATTAGAATCATCGTCATATCGGAAATATCAGAGAAGATGAAGATTCTGACATTGAAGAGTAGTAGTAAAGATTTCCATAGTATGTTTATATTTATGTTATTTGAATTGATTTAGATTTATTATGTGTGGAGTGATGATTTGAATATTGTTGACCTCATTTTTGATGAGGTCTTCTCCTCTTCTCTTTAGTACTTAGGATCTAGCCTTAGGCTTTTCCTTTGACTATCTTAGAGGATTAGAATTGGGACCCACCTTTTAGAAATTCAAACCACTTCTAAACTCCCTGTAAACTCCACAAACTTGACTGTAGACCCCTAATCATCTAGAGGGTTGAAATCAAATGTATAAGTTTAAAGGATGAGTTCCTATAGGACTCTTTGGCCTTAGGATCGCCTCCAGGTGGCTCGGTCCAGTGAAGGGTTGACTTGCACACACATTACACCTATACACTACATTTTCACACACACCTCCTAAAACACACCCATACCCGACTTGACCTCCTGACTCATGTAGGTGATTCACATGGATGGTCCTTAACCCCTAAGCCCTTGGCTAAGAGGGTTAGGAACAACATAATGAATGCCTCAAATGAGTCCCTTCATGGCTCATATGGGCTTGATATGGCTTCATGGCTCAGCAAAAATGATTTCATTCCACTTACATCCACCCAATCTTCAATTTTCCAAATTTTTAATTTTTGACCCCCGGACCCTATACCCGCTAACCTACCCAAAGCCCCGAATAGCCCAAATTTCTCAAAAATTTCCAAATCACCCAAAATTCTCCAAAATCATTCCCAAACATTTCCACATCACTCAAACTGATCATCCATATCCAAAAATACCAAAAATTCCAAAAATACCTCCCAATACCCTTCAAATACCCAAAATACCCCTCTTAGCCAAAAAATCCAAAAATTCAGAAAATTCCCAGAAAATTCCAGAAAATCCCAAATATTCCCAATTTCATTTTGTTCAACTACACCATGGGCCAATTTTGTTAATTTACCCCACTTTTATCAAAACCCCCAATTTGACCCATTTTAACCTAAAGTAAACCCAATGTCAAATCTAACCTACCCAATTGACCCAAATGCTGGTCCAATTCAATTCTAAACTTCAATTCAACATCCCCAACACCAATCTAGACCAAATCCAAGCTTAATTTGATTGACATTTGGATCCAATTTCACTTTTGGCCTTAAAGCCCAATTTGGACCCATGACCCAAACTTAACCCAAACTCACCCAATTCAACTCCAATTAAACCCAAATCTTTTCTAAACCTTCCTTGACATCCCCATAAACAAAACACTAACATGATTTGCCCAAAATTTAGACCCAAACCCCACTCAAATTCAACCCAAAATTAAAAGGCCCATTTTTGTCCTAAACCTAAACCTAGCCCAAATGAGCCCAAATCACAAAATCAAAACCTAACCAAAGCCAAAACCTCTTTGAAACACTCCCATAAACATTTCCAAACATTAATTTTACATCAATTTCAACTCTAGCCCAACATTGGTCCAAGTTAGCCCAATTTGACCTACATAGGCCCACTTACCAATTAAACCCAAATTCAAACCAATTCAAGTCCAAATCACACCAAATTGACCCCAAACCACTCATGACACATCCCTAAACCAAACTCAACAATTATTTGGCCCAACCTCTTTACAAAATTTCTATCCATAAATGCATTTTCAAACCTAAAAGCCCACTTCCCTAAACCTTCCTAAAAGCCCATTTCCACCAAATACAAAAGCCCAAAATTGGCCTTAAAGCCCACATGACATTTCCATTTGCAATCCATTTAATCAAAGCCATTCCCTAAGTTCTAATCACATCATCAAATAATTCCAAATTAAGCCTCATGCCAAATTACCCCTAAATGACAAATATTTCTAAAACCCTTTTTCATGAAACAAGTCAACTTTTTTTCAAGCCAAATGCAAGCCATGCAAGCCATGCACAAGCCACATGAAGCCATAGGGGGTTTGACTTGTCACCATGCCCAAAATGGCAAGAAGAGGGGACCCTTTAATGATTCTCTTAAGAGTGATTAACCACTCCCATGTCTCCCCTAACTCTCGCTTAAGCTTAATCGTACTTGGATTGTGACTCGACCCCACTAATCAAGCTGATCCAAGTGACTTTCCCTTCAGCCCAAATTGGCCTTGGAGGGTGAACCCAACCCAAACCAATGGGTTGACCAAATTGAAGCCAAAATGACCCCTCCCCCATTCCATTTTAATTCAGCCACTTTACACATGGCAATGGCCAATCGATTGCACAAACCTCTAACCCCGACCCACTCGGACTCGAGGGTGACCCATGCCGCCGGCCGGCCCGCCCGGGTCGCCGGAAAACACCATGGCCGAGACCTCGGGAGGAGCCAAACTTTGGAATTCCATCTTGCCGAGCCGCCTCATGCCCAATGGCCACCATGGCCGTTCTTCACATGCCAAGAGCAAGCTGATCCCGACCCTCAACTCCTCGGGAGGCCCTCCAGCCTCTCCTATTTAAACCCCTCACCCTCACGGCCAAGAGAAGTGCTGAACCAAACCTTAAGGAAACTCTGCCAAAATTGTTCCAGACTCCTCCCCACACACAGAGCACTTGATCCCCAGTGAGATCCCCCTGCCATTTCTTCTCTCGCGAGCTCAATTTCGGAGTCGAAATTCCACCCAAAACCAGGACACTTCTCCACGAGTGAGCCAATCCCCAAATTGATTGGTTCTACACCTTCACCGGACCAAGGGAAGGTGTCCACCAGCAGAAAGCCCCATCTCCGGGCCACCCGGCTTGCTCCAGCCTCCAAGCTTTGTGATCGGGCTTGGTCGAAATCACATCTGAGACAATTCACTGCACCGGGAGACTTCATCCGGAGCTTGCGGGATCCAATCGAAGGTGCAACAACTCTCGGATCGAAGCCACACTTCTCCGAGCAAAGGTATGAACTAATTCTTCATCCCGAGCTTCGGAGATTCTCCATTTCAAATGCCTTAATTTCAATGCATGATAACCGTATAGATGTGTTCGTCTCTTCAAGACGAATCCATAGAGCATAAGAACGTAAAAATCCGTTGAGTATCGAGTGAGATCTTAGGGATTTAGTGTGGACGGCTCTCGGGTGAGGACGCTCGGGGACGATGAACGGATGCCGTCCATTTAATACACGCGCGGACGGACGGCTCAGATGGCGTTGGACCGGGAGACGGTACGAGAACCGCGGGGCCCGGCTGCCGACTCGGATGGCGGCGTCGAATGGGAGCGCGACGCGTGTGAGTTCGGAGATGCCGAGGATGCGCTGGCGCCGCGTGGATAAATAGAAAAATAGGGTATTTTTCTATTTATTTAATTCCCTAAACTTGGAAAATTCATAACTTTGTGTAGAAAAATCAGAAAAATAAAATAAAAATACCCTCTTGCTCAGTGAATAGAGGAGAATAATGTGGAAAAGAAATCATTTAATTTTATCAAGTATTTTATTTTTAGTAATTTATTTACTCTCTGCATACATTTAATTCTCCATGCATTCATACAATTCACCATGGCATGAGACCATAGGGCATTTGAAGCCTCTGAATTTGGGAACATTCCCTGAATTTTCCAAAGTCAGAGGCCATCCCTATGAAGAGTTATTGATTTTTCAAATTCATGTCACTGTTTTGAGTATTTTAATTCCAATAAATAGCATGTTATGTAATAAATTCTAGAAAAATTTGGTGATGTTCCTTATGACCAGAGAACCCTAGGAAAAATAGGTTTTGAGTTAGTTCATTTTAGACAACCCTAATTGGCTTAAACACCCAAAATAGATCCCTAATTAATTAGAGCTAACCATACATCAAATTGACTTGAAATCAATTCTCCACTGACCTTTAGGATCAGAGGAACCCACCATAAAAATTTGAGGTCAATTGGACTTGGTTAGCCCTATTAATTGGGTTGATTAAGCCACTTAGTCATTTTAAATTTTAAAAATTCATAACTTTCAAAATATCTTTCAAAAATTCACCAAATTGGTTTTGGAGTCTCTCTGATATCAGGGGAATTTAAGAAAATTAAAATTTCAATTTTCTAAAAAAGTTGATTTTTAATATTATTTTAATATTTTTAATAATTAAAAAATAATAAAAATCACAAAAATAATAAAATTCACCAAAGTGTCACATTTTGAATTTTAATCACTTTGGAACAAATCCCATATTTTTCCTAGGTCTATTTAGTGAGATATTAAATTTTAAAGCTCTAGGGTAATTTTAAAATTAAAAAAAAAATGTATTTTTTAGCATTTTCACTAAAATAATTATAATAAATCATAGAAAAATCAAAAAATTGCAAAATTTGCTTCTCTGATTTCTTTGATATCAGAGAGATTTTTGAAAACTATAAAATTCATTTTTCAACATTTATTTTATTTTTAAATTAATTAACACTCTAAAACTTAAAATAATTATAATAAAAATAATATAATTCAAAAAATCACCAAAATTAGTCCAAGTGGTCCTCTCGGTCATTAGGAATGTCCCCTAATTTTCTTAAGGACAGAAACTTTCCCTTGGTCATGTTATCAAATTTTCCTTGAAAATCTCTATTTCCTACTAAAAATAATTATATAAATAAATTAAATACAGAAAAATCACATTTTCTCCTCTCATGTCTTTATTGACATATGAGTGAAGTCACATAAAAATTTCAAGTTCATTTGAGTTCAATTTAGTGAGTTATAAAATTATTAAGCTTAAAGGGCAAAATGGTAATTAAAATTTTAACCCTTAATTAAAACTTTAGGTTTAATAAAAAATTAACAAGTAAAATATTTGATCCTAACCTGATTTGGATGATTGAAATTTAATAATTGAGGGGTAGAAACCCATTAAGCAATTTAAAATGATTAAACTTTAATTAAATAATCGATTAAATTTGGAAGAATAATAAAATTGGAATTATTAAAATAGGGAATTATTAGGAAGAGATTTATTCTTTAATTTAAAAATCTCTAAATTAATCATCTCATTAATATTCAACTCTTAATTAAAATGATAACTCAAATTTAAAATATTAAAAGACTTAATCATTAAACTAAAATTAAATCATTAAACTCTTTCAAAATTTTCAATTAAAATTAAATTAAATTAAATTAAAAATTAAATTAAATTAAGTAAATTAAATTAAAATTAAATTAAATTAAATTAAGATTAAAAGTTGAATTAAATTAAATTAAATGAATAAATTAAATTAAATTAAATTAATAAAATTAAATTAAATTAAATTAAATTAAATAAAATTAAATAAATAAATTAAATTAAATTAAATTAAATTAAGAATTAAATCAAATCAAACTAAATTGAATTAAAATTAAATCAAATCAAACTAAATTGAATTAAATTAAATCAAATCAAACTAAATTGAATTAAATTGAATTAAATTAAATTAAATTAAATTAAATTGAATTAAGTTGAATTAAATAACATCACCCAAGACATAAAGAACTCAAAAATAAATCTAAGATAACTTGAACACTATTCCAAACTTAAATCATTAATTTGAACTTAAATTTGCATCACAAATCATTAAGTATCATTTTGCCTCTAAGAGCTTTAGTTATCATAACTCCTAAACAGAATATAAAATGAAATGTTACTTCACTTATAGTGACATTCAAATGTCCTAGTTCATCGAGCAAGTTAACAAAATTTGAAAACCTCTGACGATCGATTCACTTACACAATTAAATTCATTTGGACTTAAAACAATCCTAGAAATATTGAAAAGATGTTTAGGATCCTTCCTAAGCACTTCCTCAATATGATAGGATATTTATAAGAACAATTGAACTTAGTTGTTCTTCGATGAAGAAAATCGTCTTCAAACCAAAAAACACAAAGAACCTAGACGTCATAGGAAATGACTAGCTATAGGATTAGGAATTTGGTAGAAAACCATAACCCTTTCCCTTAGCTTTACCTAGAACTTGCTTAAATATTCTAATTGTGTTTTAAGTGCAGCTTGGGATGACGGGAAGACCCTCCGAGTACGCTTTTATTTTATTGCAATTTATTTAATCGCATCGCACTTATTTTTCTTGCATGATAAACAACGATTGCATGAAAACCTACACCTTTAGGACGTAAACTAAAACTCGAAACCCATAACTAAATTAAAAGACACTACAAGATAAAATTCACCTCCACAACATTTCAAAATATAAGACAACTCAAAATTTAATCACAAACAGAACACAAAACTACAATTACAACTAAATTAAAACGTCTTGTTGGATGATCGGGAATACTTCGGATGATGTAACCTACGTGTTGCTAACGAGATTTCCCACGGTCTAAATGAAAGTGTGGAACTCATTTAGTTGAGTTTAGCAAATTCATCCGGACTAAGTGAATCCGATAAAAATAATGATGCCGAAGGATGGAACCGTGGGATCTTAACCTAGTGTCGTTATAATCAACTTTAAGATTTGTTTTAATTAAAACACAAAAAAACACTTGGAAATTAAGACTTCTCCAAACCAAGACACTTTTCTCATCCCTCGATTTATGATTTCTAAAACCAAAACACTCGCAACAACAAGGAGCTCGGAGCATGGTAGGCAAGACGGCCATCGTCGTCAAGCAAAACTCGAATCTACTTCAAAGAAACTTTCCTAGAATTAAATAACAAAGCCATAGGACTTCGAGGTAGTTTGCCTAGTGCAACATAAATCCTCAACTCTTCGTTGTGCATTTGCATTGCAAATTAAGCCCTAACCGGTCTTAGGATTCCGAGGTAGTCGTCCGATACGACATAAACCCTCATATCTTCCAGGCTATTTGTATGATTCTATCATATAAATATAAGCCCTAATTAATTAAAATTGGCAAGATTAAAACATTAAATGAACATTAAGACTTTCCTAAATTCAAGCCAAACAATAGGATAGTCGGGAGATTACCGAAGTTCGCTTCGAATCTGTAATTTCTCCTACTTTTCTTCCTTTGAATTCCCAAAATAAAATGTTCCAAACTTGATCCATTCCCTATTGAGATTCAAAAATTCAATCCTTTCAAAACTTAAACTTTTGAAATTCTTGAGAGCGAATTATTGATTATTATCGAGAGTTTTCTTAGGTGATTCCCGTCACTTAAGATGTAATTAACTATAGTGGCTTGCCCTTATATGGAATTTTAAAGAACCTGGTAATATAAACCCCGTTTAATGTTTTCATATTAAGCAGTGGAATTTGTCGGCTTATAAAATCGGTTCGCGTACCAAACGGATGTCACAAATCTTCTAGTTTATTTAACCGAGCCCCACCATCAAGCGATGTGTCTATCCTTAGTGGATAGATACACGGTTTGTGATGCGGTGCTCGTTTATATAAACTATTCGGGATGTGAGATCGGCTTGATTTCATATCTTAAAACTTTCAAATTTAAAATTATTTTTAAAATAAAATACTACTTTTCAAATTATTTATTTAAATTAAATTAAAAATTCGCCGACAATTTCTGTAGGAGACCTCTTTTCAAAAATACAACACAACCTAAAAGTATGCCGACAATTTCTAGCGACTCCGCTGGGGACAAGTTCCTCTCTCCATTCTAATCAGACAATTCTGCTTTCAAAAATCGGTAGTGCATCCATGTCCCTTATGGATCAAACTACCCTTCTTTCCGTTGGGATACTATGTTCATTTCCACCTTGAACAAGTATAACCAACATTCTCTCGGATTTAGGAGCCACCGTTTAGACACCCCTAAACGTAGAGGTTCCGAGATCCTTTTACCTCATTTCTGAGGTGGGGTGGACCCCCAATAGGTGTTAGTTTAGGAGTGACCCTTCGAGTCGAGAAGTCTCGCTTAAGACTCTCTTTTCCTTTCCAACTCTGATTCAGATTCCTTACCTTCTCTACACCTTTGAACACCCCGTTCTAAATAAACAAACCCTCTAAAAAGTGATTCTTTTAATAAGTGATTCCTTCTTATAAATACATGAACAAGAATGAGTTCGACTCTTTTCAATTCCTTTCTTTTCGTCCTAAAGAAAAGAAGCATAACTTGGGACCGACAACCGTAATCTACCCTACGTAAATGGAAGCCCCGAAACCGATTTTCTCTTTCACCAATGGACTCGGACCTCGCCGTCTATAAGGATGAGTCGCCCGACAATGGAATCATCCGATTTGGACAAGGATTTGAAAACACGAACGTCAAGATCACCGACGTCTCCCTCTTTGCACTAATGAACAAGGTATCCGAAGCCGAGGAGCCGCCGCTCGAGTTCAACCTTAGGTCGACCCAAGAATTCCCTCCTCTCGCAAAGGATCCCGATTAGGAGGAGTACCGTCGTCCAGCAGAGGACCGTTCTTACTACCCCCACCGGTCTAGTTGTTTCTACACCTACCCCGACTTTTGCCAAATCAAAGGGGAAAGAAATCCAGAATTATGATGGACCCGTTACCGTGGAGGGTACGTATCTTCCCGTAAGACCTTCTGTTTTCGAAATCGGGTCCGAGCTCAAAGATTCCGTCACTAACAAAGACCCAAAGAAGAAACGAAATAGAAGGATCGCTAAAGAAGCCAGAGCTGCTGAAATTGCTTTCCTAGAGGAAATTCCAGAACTACCAGAATATACACCGCTGCCTGAATACATACCACTCTTGGGAGGAAGCAGATTCCATCCCCTCTCCGCCGTAGAGGACGAGGAGAATGTTCGCAAGATTGCTGCCACATTACCACAGCCCGCATATTACAACGATAGCCGCAAGAAAAAAACTAGAACTACGCCGTTTGCTCGACTGCAAACTTTGGTAGAAAAGTTAGCAAAGAAGGAAAACCGCCCCGTATCGAAATTCTACGAAGGATGTGGCGGGTGCCGCCAAATCCCGTCTTGGGCCCCGAGTGAACCCGCCATCATGACTGAAAAGCCAAGTAAAAGAATGAAGGCTAGTCCGCCCGTTGTCGTCTCGTGATTACAAATTAGGGAGGATACCACCTTCCAAGCATTCGACCGACGCACCATCCGGTCCTAGACCTCTCGCCGCTGAAGGATGGTATGGCGTCCCACTACTGGGCGACTGAGATCGAAGCGACGAGTCGAAAAAGAAAGTCTCGCCAGGAGACTCGAATCGAAGAAAGTGCTACCGCGATGAAGGGGACTCGTGAGAAGGGAACCCGGCAGACTATCGCACGACAACCACGAAGACACACAGTAAAGCCCCGCTAGAAGATGCCATGGAAAAGTTGAGAACCGATATCCGACGATTGGCAAAAGAAAGAGAAGAAAAGTTCGGAGACGAGATTGATTCATCGGAATTCATGGACGACGAATACGCGTAAATCAACATGGTCGAGACACGAACTTCATCGCCTTCGCAAGGTGCTCCCGCGACCGCAAAGAGAGGAGCCGGAACCGATGAGAAGGCAACTTCGGAAAAAGACGACACGATCGCTCAAATGGCGAAAAGGATGGAAGAGATGGCCGTAGCTCCGGCCACTCTCCGCAGTCAAGTACAACCACATGAGAGACACCCCCGCAGGTCATTCACATCATAGACGGAGGAAAGGAGATTACGTCCGTCAATGGGGATGATCACCGAAAAGGATGCAACACAAAGTATGATTCCTGAAAAGGATATCAAGAACTTGGTGGAACAGCAGGTGCGAGAAGCCTTAGCACAATCAAAGAGCGGGACATCCATTCGAACGTGTAGACCTTACCCAGAAGAATTCGACGTTGTCCAATACCCGAAAGGCTTCGTACCACCTCTGTTCAAGACCTTCGACGGAACTGGAAACCCCCGACAGCATGTGGCACACTTTCGTGCCAGTTGTTGCAATGCCGGCGGAAGCGATGCATTACTCTTCCGACAGCTCGTCGCCAGCCTCGTCAGAATCGCCTTCGACCGGTATGCGATTACCAAATGGTTCGGTGAAGACGTTCTCAGAGCTAGAGAGCCTCTTCATCAAGCGATTCGCCGGAGCTCAGCACCACATCACTATAGGTGATTTAGTGGTAGAAAAACAAAAGCCGAATGAAACTTTGGTGGATTACATACTTCGATGGAGGAACTTAAGCATGAAGTGTGAACCACAACTGCAAGAACAACACGCAGTCGGCATTTTACTTAAAAGCATTCACGGCCCGATAAGCACTTCTCCTCAAGGGATTTACTATTAAGACTTTCGAGAAGTTGTTAAGCAAGGCCGGAAGCTTGCAAGAAGAGGCGAAGCAATTAAGTTTCGCCGACAAGACGGACAAGCAGAAGCCGATAAAGACTTTTCGAAAAGAAATCCGGATCGTTGCAGCTAGCTTGACAAAGGCAAGCAACCGATGCAAATACCACCGAACGGCCGCAACGAACTACAACAGAATTACCAAGCAACCCGGCCCAACTATCACTCATCTCCGCAAGCATGAACAACCGCCTCGTCCGCAACGTACGTTAAGGGAGCTTTCGAGCAGAGAATATCCGTTCAAGAATGAAGCAAGGCCGAAAATGTTCCGTAGTTTGATGAAGACTCCGCATTTCCAACCGCAGTAGCCTAAAAGACCGAGAGGAAGTCAACAAGAAAGGTGATCCCAACTTTCGCCCTTACCACCGATGCTCGGGCACAAAATAGAAGATTGCATTACCTTTAAAAGTTGGCTCAATGACAACCTTCGGAAAGGAAATATAACGATCCCGAAGGAGTACATGAAGGAACCCCAGAAAGGAGGTTCCGTCAATGTTGTCTCGACTGATCCCGTCATTCCGATAGATCCCTATGCAACTGACGATGGATGGACTACTGCCTGGACAAGGTCTTCGAAGAAAATTTTAGACAGCATCCGAACCGCCTCGGTGCGAGCTTCAATTCAGAGTTCGAAACCTGTTAAGCCGGTACTATCACTTGCGATGGAAGAACCACCTCAACAGGAGACGATTGAAGAAAAGAAGAAAATTGACGAAGAAGAGAAGACCGAGGCACCTAAGGCTAGACTAGGGGTTGCTTATCCTAGGATAGTTGTTTCCGATTCGGGGAGAAATCCCTCGAACCCCCGACTCGTATGATTATCTACTCACTTCGGTGGGATCATATAATGATAAGGGTGATGGTGTTGGCTACGTTTTGACTGTTTCTAACGATTACGTAACTAACGATAATCCGGATATCGATTTCGATACCAATGACAATTCTCAAATCATACACGATCTCGACAAGCAAAATAACGAAGAAGACATCCATCAAGGAGGCTACGAGAGCTCAACAAGCAACGAATCTATCTGCGAGTTTCGAGGAGCTCCAGTCACGATAGAGTTAGAGCCTTCGTACTCGAAGCTAATCCGGAAGAGCCTCGTCATTCCGATTCAAGAAGAGACACCGGCAAGCTCAACAATATATTCGAAGAAATTACGAAGTCAACTTAAGAAGTGGAAAAGTTCTACCTCCGAGAATGGGTCCAAAAGACAAAGGAAAGCGTGTGGTTGTTCGAGAAGAACCAACCCCGGCAGAAGAAATACCCATTCGAGAAGAAGCGAGAGACACATGAAAACAAAGTGGACTACAACGTGCTAGCCCATCTTAGGAAACTACCGACCAAACCGAGCATCTACGACGCTCTCATCTTATCAAAGGAGATGAGAGAAGCTCCGATCAAGGCCTTACTTGATCCGAAATTTGCTTAGCTCAAATGGCCGGAGATTCCTTAGATGAGGTTTGCTCGTTAAAGGAACAACGAGGTGTTACCTTCACGGACAACGACCTACTACTTGGGATGCTAGACCACAACCGACCGTTGTACATTTCGCTACAATCGGGAAGTTTACACTCTCCGCAGTATTGGTGGATCCAGGAGCATCAATCAATATAATGAATCTTCGAACGCTAGCATACTTGGAAATTGATGCTCGCGAGCTCGAGGCGACAAAATGTTATTAAGAGGATTCAACCAGAAAGGAGAAAGAGCTCTCGGCTTAATAACACTGCTAATGAAGACCGGTGACTTAGCAAAGACAACCGCGAAATTTCACATAATTGATTCAGAAACGTCATTCAACGCTCTACTGAGCCGACCATGGATACATGAAAACAGGATGGTACCATCATCTCTACATCAATGCATCAAATACTACGATGGAGGGGAACAAGGCATCAAAGGTGACTTACAACCATTCTCCGTACATGAAATTGGAATCCACGAGGATGCAACTTATTATGCACCACCGAAGAAAACGATCTTCTCCGGAGATACCATAACAAATGAAGCAAAGAAAGTTCGGGACAACGAAGAACCCGAAGTTCTAGTCCAACAGCTCACTCACCACTCCCTTACGGCGAGATGGTGAAGGTTTCTCCACAACTCGCATCCGAGGTCGAGGCCGGGGACGAGGTCGTGGTAGAGACGTTAGGACGATTGGACGAGGAAACCAACCATTAAAGTCGATTGGGAAGATAGTTCGAAGAAGAAAAAGAAATCAAACAAGAAGTAGCGACAATAAGTCGGAAGAAGCCGCAATTCAGAATCCCTCTCGAAGATGAAAGAAACGAAGAATATAAATCGATGTACGAGAAGATTAACCACTACGTACATACTATGACCCTAACCCCAATCCATTCTAATAAGATCGAGGGTATGGTGGTCAAAGAGGTACGTAGCGGTGGTGCAAAACCAATCAAATTCTACCGTGGTGCTTCTTCCTCCAAAACTGAAAATAATGTACAACTTGAAGATGCTACTTCATCGAATTAATGGAATTGCCTTTCGAGTGGTACTCTCCCCGTGTTCAAAATTTAATTCAGCGTGGTTTCTTACCTCGACAGTGGACAAAAGGTCAATCTCGACATTTTGAAAAATTATGGAATAACTCCGGTCGTCCACCCAACTCAAAACATAGTCTCGGATTCGGCACAGTAGGATCAGTTGATGATACTGAATTTTGCTTGGTTGTCACTTGCGAATCTAATGAAAACTGTATGGAAACTACGGACGAACTCGAAGATTTACAAATTGGAGACGCTCCACCAGAATTCGAAGAAGAAATCAAATCTACGATAGATGAGTTAACGGAAGTTAACTTAGGTACTAGCGAAGAGCCTAGACCTACCTTTGTTAGATCCTTACTCAATAAAGAAGACTCATAAGAAATAATCAAGTTATTAATGGAATTTAAAGACTGTTTTGCTTGGAGCTACAATGAAATGCCGTGATTAGCTCCGGAGGTCGCAAGTCCATAAGCTAGGAGTGAATCCTACTTCCGTCCCGCACGACAAGGTCCCGTAAGAATGCGTCTAGAAATCGAACAACAAGTCATAGCTCGAAGTTAAAAAGTTAATAGACGCTAAATTTGTCCGTGAAGAACAATACCCGACTTGGTTAGCCAACGTGGTACCAGTCGGAAGAAGAATGGTCGATCGAATTTGTGTGGATTTCGGAGATTTAAACAAGGCATGCCCGAAAGATGAATTCCCTCTACCGATCCCGTAATTAATGATCGACATTGCTTCAACACATGAAATATTCTCGTTCATGGATGGATCTTCGTGATACAACCGGATAAAAATGGCTCCGGAAGATGAAAAGCTTACGGCATTCGAACGCCGATCGGAGTATATTGCTACACGATGATGCCATTCGGATTGAAGAACGCAGAGCAACCTACCAAAGAGCAATGACAAGAATTTTTGATGATCTCATCCATAATCAAGTCGAATGCTACGTGGACGATGTGGTCATCAAAAGCAAAGTAAAGGACAACCACTTGTATGATTCGAGAATTGTTTTCGAACGATTAAGACAATTTAACCTTAAGATGAATCCCTTAAAATGCGCCTTCGGCGTCACCTCCGGGAAATTCTTAGGATTCGTTGTCCGACATCGTGGAATTGAAATCGACCCGGAGAAGATAAAAGCCATCTTAGAAATGCCGCCTCCCAAAACCTTAAAACAACTACGATCTTTTCAAGGGAAGCTGGCATATCTTCGACGCTTTATCTCAAACCTGTCGTGTAGGTGTCGACCTTTCTCGGCACTAGTTAAAAAGGACGCCAAATTTATTTGGGAAGAGAAATGCCGTAAGGCCTTCGAGGACATTAAACAATATTTAATGACACCTCCTATCTTAGCAGCTCTGGCCTCGTGTAGACCGCTAATACTTTATACCGCGGCTTTAGACGACTTCTCTCGAGCCCCGTTAGCCTGTGTCAATGATGAGGGTAAAGAAAATGCTCTTTACTACTTAAGCCGTCGTTCATCGCCGACGGAAATAAGGTATCCCGCAATTGAAAAGCATTGTTTGGCCCTGATCTTCGCCGCTCAAAAGCTCAGGCATTACATGCTTTCTCATAAGGTCAACCTAATCTCGAAGTTTAATCCATTGCAATACTTGATGACCCGCCCAACGCTTTCCGGCGGACTTGCCGGATGGTCGATGATATTATCGCAATTCGATATAACTTTCGTGCCTCTCCGTGCCGTAAAAGGACAAGTCCCGGCGTACTTCCTCGCAAAGACACCCTTTGCCGGCAGAACCGCCTCTCAATGACGACTTGCCGGATGAACAAATAATGAACCTAGAAGACCTTGATGATCGACGTTGGGAATTATATTTCGACGGAGCATCTTCAGGACACAAAGACGAAGAATCGCAAGTGATAGTGCCCGTAAGGCAGGAATCGGGCTAATCTTTATAACACCGGAGCGGGGGATGTTAAGATACTCCTACCACTTGACGGAACCATGTACAAACAACGAAGCGGAATACGAAGCCCTCATAACGGACCGGAATTAACCATTCAAATCGGGATAACGGACATCAACATCTACGGGGATTCACAGCTAATCATTCAACAGATCGCCGACAAGTACGTAATTTTAAAGCCAAGACTCGAGTAATACTTCCAAGTATGCCATACAACTGTTGGAACGGATTCCAAATGTGACAATCTACAAAATCCCCGTAAAAGAAAACGCTTAGCGGATGCGCTAGCTCGTCTCGCAAAAGAATTTGCCTCGTTTGCAAGATGAATCGGTGGAAGTGTCAATTCACGGACGTCGAGTCCTATCACAGCTCGACATAGACACGATACACAAATCGAAAAGAAAAAGGATCAACTGCAGAAGTGATGTGAAAACACGGAAGATTGGCGACAACCATCGATAGACTACCCGCAAACAGAAAACTACCGGACGATAGGTCGTTAGCCCATCGGATCAAGAAAAGAACTCCGTCCTACGCATTAATAAACAACACATTATACGAAGGTCTTTTGATCAAATGTGGCTAAGGTGCCTAAGCGGGTCCGAGGCCCGTGAAATTGTTAAGGAGGTGCATTCGGGACTCCGTGGCGCTCACCAGCCGGGTCCGAAGATGAAAATGAAAATTAAAAGACTAGGGTACTACCGGCCCTCGATGATGACCAACTCGCATGAAAATCGCCAAGAGCCGTCACCAGTGCCAAGTGCACGGAGTGGTTCTACACCAACCTCCAAATGTGCTACATCCGACAATTGCATCGCGGCCATTTGAATGTTGGGGCACGGATATAGTGGGTCCAATAGAACCACCATCTTCAAAAGGACATCGCTTCATTCTTGCGGCTACGGCATTACTTTTCCAAGTGGGCAGAGGCGGCTCCACTTAGAGAAGTGAAAGCACATCACGTACTACAATTTTTCAAGAACCAAGTTGTTTACCGTTTCGGAGTGCCGCGCGCAGATCATCTCGGATAATGGGTCAACATTCGAAGTACGCAAATCAACAATTTTGTCGTGAGACATGGAATCGATCGGCGGTATTCAACAATTTACTACCCAAGAGCAAACGGCCTTGCCGAGGCTTTTAATAAAACTCTCGTTCAAATTTTAAAGAAGACCTTGGACGATAATAAGAGAAATTGGCACGAGAAGTTGTTAGAAGCCTTATGGGCCTACCGGACAACCTTCGAACCCCTACGCAAGCTACACCTTACGCTCCGGTGTATGGGTCCGAGGCAAGTGTTACCTTTAGAGGTTCACCTTCCTTCACTCGTAATTGCAGCTTGCAAATAAAATCACAACAGAAGAAAACGCCAAATTACGACTCGAAGAATTAGAGAGCCTGGAAGGGAAAAGACTTGCAGCGCAACAGAATTTAGAACTATACCAAGCTAAGATGGTTCAAGCCCATGACAGACTGGTCCGCCCAAGAACCTTCAAAGTTGGTGACTTAGTTCTCGTTCTTAAAAGACCTATTCTTGCACACCGCAAGATAGGAGGAAAATTGAACCCACTTGGGAAGGACCGTTTGTGGTCGAAGCAAGATACTCGGGAGGTTCCTATCGCCTAGTGAATTGCCGGGGAGAACGACATATGCTTCCGATCAATGGACGATACTTGAAAAAGTATTACGCTACCCGATGTTTCGAAGGAATGAACTTTCCATCCCTAGAAGCACGGGTGAAGTGATTACTTATGACTGGGTCCGAACCCAAAAAATAATAAAATGTGCTAAAATAAATAAAATCCTGATAATAAAATTTTCCTTGTTTTCTTTTCCAAATCAAGATCTCTTTCCTGATCTTATCCCACTTCATTCCTATTAAGTTTGAAAATATAAGAATAAAAAAAAATGTGTCTTTAATAAACATTTTCTTAATGTTCTTGTTCTTAGTACAGCCTCTGATCCTTTTCCTTGTCTTTTCACAAGGGAAATGTCGAGCGGGCGGTTGGTCTTGAACTTTAAGAATGGCGTAAGCCTTGCACTCGATGAAAAGAGGGTGAAAGATGGAGCGATAATCGAGATTGACTCAGATTTCGCACCAGCAGGCCTACAGTACGAGGAAAGTGACTGGGTCCCGGTTGACCGAGAAGAACTGCCCGGACATACAGTGATGAAAGTGGGTGGCCCAAGCCACCAATCCAAAGCAACAAGAAAAGAAAGACAAATATTGAAGAAGATAAGAAAATGAAGTCCGTAGTCGCATGACGGAGGGCGGTGCTTGTCGCCGCCGCGCCTACGGAGATTCAAGAAGTTCGGAGAGCTACTCTCACAGCAACGCAACGAAGAAATAAGAATCGCCGTATCCGTAAGATGTTGACAAAACTAGGCCGCGGATCGACGACGACGAGGCGATTGCTAATGTCGGTGCATACACTTCAAGGACACCGGCTCACCGAGAACTCCGAAGAAAGGAGGCCGCCTCCTAGGATGATAGAAAGAACCGGGGAAATCCCCGAAGATCGAAGAGAGAAGGCTACCACGCCACCGGATAGAACCACCGGTGATGCATGACCTTGTCGCGAAGCAACCCCGGGGATGTCTCGACGGGCATCATCCCCGAGGAGCCGAGGTATGCGGGAGAACGTGAAGGGATTGAACCATATATCCCACAATATGTCACAAGGCCTCGCCATCCGCAGATCATTCCGAATACGAGCCGGAGAGAATGCAAAATGTTGAAAAGAAAACCTTTGAATACTTCGAGAGAATTAAAGGCAGAAGAATCAATATACTAGAGGGCTCGAGCTACATACGTACGTATTCTCGTAGTATGAACGACAGCAAGAATCGTGGATTGCATCCGGGATTTGAAAAGAATGGGCCGAGCGAGCCGCCTAAGGGAAAACACATACTCGAACCCCGGAGATGGATGCCGTGGAAAGGAAGAATCACAATACAATGTGGATGTCGTTACAACTTTGCGGAAGACAGAAGGGAAACCCACCGGAATACTCCGTCATGGGCAAGTGGATCCGATGCCATCGGTCATCAAGAGAATGGTAAAGAGATTGATAACATGGAGGGTAACGCCGGCGGATCGCATACCCAATACCGCATTATCAACATCTACAAACAGGGTGACCGCATACCCCCACACATAGATCACCACGACTTTGTCGGACCTTTCGCACGCCTCTTTCCCGAGCGAGTGTAACATCATGTTCGGATCCGACCTCCGGATAGCGAGCCCGAGTGAGTTCCGAGGGCCGGTGAAGATACCTTTACCGGTAGGTTCCGTCATGATACCGAAGGGCAACGGAGCGGATATCGCTAAGCATTGCATACCGGAGTACCGGTGAAGCGGATATCGCTTACTTTCGAAGGATGGACGACGGAAAGACACCTTACCATTTCCAACTGCACCGGAGCTAGAGAGCCTCCGACCTTACGAGCCGTGAGTTACATGGAAAATATCACACCTCCAATGTACATCCATACGGCATCCTTGCCAAGGATGGCTTGGAAGGTGATGTTATCGACCATGTACCCCACTATTCGGACATGGATTTTTGACGGATACCTTTTGGATGAATCAACAAAGATCATACACGATCCGTTTTGAGTCTACATGGATTGTATGAAATATATTCCGCATCAAGATGTATGATGTATCTTCTACATGATTGGAATGAAAGTGACCATGTCACATTTTTGGCCTTCACCTCTTTTGTGCAAATTGATTGGGAAACGCCATTAAAGTTAAATGAACTTCGAACAAAGAACAGAAAAGAAATAAAACAAAAAAAAGATAAAAGAAAACTTTCATTAAAAAAAAAGAGAATCTAAAAAAAAAAATGACAAACACCAAATTCACATGAACATTAAATAAACGATAAAATAAAATTTGAATCATTAAAAGATAAACAAAATCAACATAAATGTTAAATCAAATTCTCAATCAAATTTCGAATCCAATCTCGATCAAACTTCAAATTTGATCTTCCAAATTTCAAATCAAATCTTAAATCAAATCTCAACCGAGTTCAAACTCATCCTTCCAAAATTCAAGTTCAATCTTTCCAGATTCCAAATCTCAATCAAATTCAAATTCAATCTTTCCAGATTCCAAATCTCTATCAAATCGCAAATTCGATCTTCCAGATCTTAAATCAAATCCTGACCAAATTTCAAATCTCAAATTCGATCTTCCGGATCTTAAATCAAATCCTGATCAAATTTCAAATCTCAAATTCGATCTTTCCGGATCTCACATCAAACCTCAATCAAACTCAAAACTTTTGGGTCGAGGATTTTACATCCAAGACTCGCATCGCTTTAGGATTCTTTCCTATTGCACCGAAATACATCAAATTCAAACTTTTGGGTCGAGGATTTTACATCCAAGATCGCACCGCTTTAGGATTCTTTCCCTATCGCACTCGAAATACATCAAATTCAAATTTTTGGGTCGAGGATTTTACATCCAAGACCGTACCGCTTTAGGATTCTTTCCCTATTGCACTGAAATACATCAAATTCAAACTTTTGGGTCGAGGATTTTACATCCAAGACTGCACTGCTTTAGGATTCTTTCCCTATTGCAATGAAATGCATCAAATTCAAACTTTTGGGTCAAGGATTTTACATCCGAGACTGCATTGCTTTAGGTTCTTTCCCTATCGCAATGAAATACATCAAATTCAAACCTTTGGGTCGAGGATTTTACATCCGAGACTGCATTGCTTTAGGATCTTTTCCCTATCGCAATGAAATACATCAAATCAAATTCAAACTCTTGAGGTTAAGGATTTTACATCCAATACCGCATTACCCTGAGATCTTTCCTCATTGTAATGATCCAATCCAATCGATTCGATCTTCTTTTGGGGTTGAAGATGTTACATCTAAAACTTCAAAATTCCAATTTTCATTTCAAATCAAATCCCTTCAAAATTAATCTTGACAAACTTCAATCTAAATTAAAACTCCAAATTGAAATCTAAACTCACACATCATGACTTGAACATGAAACGAAATAAAATCTAAATCGAAATTCTCCTAAATCATGTGATTTGGGATTCACCTCCTTTTCCTTTCCCAGCGAGAGTTCAAGAATCTCCAGTTCCAGAGATATACTTGACACTCCCCAGCTGAAATTCTTCTACTTCGTCCTAAGTTTGTCACTTGGACATCTGTGTTGGTTTTGTTGATCGCTTCGGTCAACACCAATACGCGCGGTGTGCTCCGTCAGCTCACCACACCTATTGGGGGTCCATTTGTTGACCTCATTTTCGATGAGGTCTTCTCCTCTTCTCTTTAGTACTTAGGATCTAGCCTTAGGCTTTTCCTTCGACTATCTTAGAGGATTAGAATCGGGACCCACCTTTTAGAAATTCAAACCACTTCTAAACTCCCTGCAAACTCCACAAACTTGACCGTAGACCCCTAATCATCTAGAGGGTTGAAATCAAATGTGGAAGTTTAAAGGATGAGTTCCTATAGGACTCTTTCGGGCCTTAGGACCGCCTCAGGCGGCTCGGTCCAGTGAAGGGTTGACTTGCACACACATTACACCTATACACTACATTTTCACACACACCTCCTAAAACACACCCATACCCGACTTGACCTCCTGACTCATGTAGGTGATTCACATGGATGGTCCTTAACCCCTAAGCCCTCGGCTAGAGGGTTAGGAACAACATAATGAATGCCTCAAATGAGTCCCTTCATGGCTCATATGGGCTTGATATGGCTTCATGGCTCAGCAAAAATGATTTCATTCCACTTACATCCACCCAATCTTCAATTTTCCAAATTTTTAATTTTTGACCCCCGGGACCCTATACCCGCTAACCTACCCAAAGCCCTGAATAGCCCAAATTTCTCAAAAATTTCCAAATCACCCAAAATTCTCCAAAATCATTCCCAAACATTTCCACATCACTCAAACTGATCATCCATATCCAAAAATACCAAAAATTCCAAAAATACCTCCCAATACCCTTCAAATACCCAAAATACCCCTCTTAGCCAAAAAATCCAAAAATTCAGAAAATTCCCAGAAAATTCCAGAAAATCCCAAATATTCCCAATTTCATTTTATTCAACTACACCATGGGCCAATTTTGTCAATTTACCCCACTTTTATCAAAACCCCCAATTTGACCCATTTTAACCTAAAGTAAACCCAATGTCAAATCTAACCTACCCAATTGACCCAAATGCTGGTCCAATTCAATTCTAAAATTCAATTCAACATCCCCAACACCAATCTAGACCAAATCCAAGCTTAATTTGATTGACATTTGGATCCAATTTCACTTTTGGCCTTAAAGCCCAATTTGGACCCATGACCCAAACTTAACCCAAACTCACCCAATTCAACTCCAATTAAACCCAAATCTTTTCTAAACCTTCCTTGACATCCCCATAAACAAAACACTAACAATATTTGCCCAAAATTTAGACCCAAACCCCACTCAAATTCAACCCAAAATTAAAAGGCCCATTTTTGACCTAAACCTAAACCTAGCCCAAATGAGCCCAAATCCCAAAATCAAAACCTAACCAAAGCCAAAACCTCTTTGAAACACTCCCATAAACATTTCCCAACATTAATTTTACATCAATTTCAACTCTAGCCCAACATTGGCCCAAGTTAGCCCAATTTGACCTACATAGGCCCACTTACCAATTAAACCCAAATTCAAACCAATTCAAGTCCAAATCACACCAAATTGACCCCAAACCACTCATGACACATCCCTAAACCAAACTCAACAATTATTTGGCCCAACCTCTTTACAAAATTTCTATCCATAAATGCATTTTCAAACCTAAAAGCCCACTTCCCTAAACCTTCCTAAAAGCCCATTTCCACCAAATACAAAAGCCCAAAATTGGCCTTAAAGCCCACATGACATTTCCATTTGCCATCCATTTAATCAAAGCCATTCCCTAAGTTCTAATCACATCATCAAATAATTCCAAATTAAGCCTCATGCCAAATTACCCCCTAAATGACAAATATTTCTAAAACTCTTTTTATGAAACAAGTCAACTTTTTTTCAAGCCAAATGCAAGCCATGCAAGCCATAGACAAGCCACATGAAGCCATAGGGGGTTTGACTTGTCACCATGCCCAAAATGGCAAGAAGAGGGGACCCTTTAATGATTCTCTTAAGAGTGATTAACCACTCCCATGTCTCCCCTAACTCTTGCTTAAGCTTAATTGTACTTGGATTGTGACTTGACCCCACTAATCAAGCCGATCCAAGTGACTTTCCCTTCAGACCCAAATTGGCCTTGGAGGGTGAACCCAACCCAAACCAATGGGTTGACCAAATTGAAGCCAAAATGACCCCTCCCCCATTCCATTTTAATTCAGCCACTTTACACATGGCAATGGCCAATCGATTGCACAAACCTCTAACCCCGACCCACCCGGACCCGAGGGTGACCCATGCCTACCGGCCAGCCGCCCGGGTCGCCGGAAAACACCATGGCCGAGACCTTGGGAGGAGCCAAACTTTGGAATTCCATCTTGCCGAGCCGCCTCATGCCCACGTGGCCACCATGGCTGTTCTTCACATGCCAAGAGCAGCTGATCCCAGCCCTCAACTCCCCTTGGGAGGCCCTCCAGCCTCTCCTATTTAAACCCCTCACCCTCACGGCCAAGAGAAGTGCTGAACCAAACCTTAAGGAAACTCTGCCAAAATTGTTCCAGACTCCTCCCCACACACAGAGCACTTGATCCCCAGTGAGATCCCCCTGCCATTTCTTCTCTGTGAGCTCAATTTCAGAGTTGAAATTCCACCCAAAACCAGGACACTTCTCCACAGTGAGCCAATCCCCAAATTGATTGGTTCTACACCTTCACCAGACCAAGGGAAGGTGTCCACCAGCAAAAGCCCCATCTCCAGGCCACCCAGCTTGCTCCAGCTCTCCAAGCTTTGTGATCGGGCTTGGTCGAAATCACATCTAGACAATTCACTGGACTGGGAGACTTCATCTCGGAGCTTGCCGGGATCCAATCGAAGGTGCAACAACTCTCGGATCGAAGCCACACTTCTCCGAGCAAAGGTATGAACTAATTCTTCATCCCGAGCTTCCGGAGATTCTCCATTTCAAATGCCTTAATTTCAATGCATGATAACCGTATAGATGTGTTCGTCTCTTCAAGACGAATCCATAGAGCATAAGAACGTAAAAATCCGTTGAGTATCGAGTGAGATCTTAGGGATTTAGTGTGGACGGCTCTCGGGCGAGGACGCTCGGGGACGATGAACGGATGCCGTCCATTTAATACACGCGCGGACGGACGGCTCGGATGGCGTTGGACCGGGAGACGGTACGAGAACCGCGGGGCCCGGCCGCCGACTCGCATGGCGGCGTCGATTGGGAGCGCGACGCGTGTGAGTTCGGAGATGCCGAGGATGCGCCGGCGCCGCGTGGATAAATAGAAAAATAGGGTATTTTTCATTTATTTAATTCCCTAAACTTGGAAAATTCATAACTTTGTGTAGAAAAATCAGAAAAATAAAATAAAAATACCCTCTTGCTCAGTGAATAGAGGAGAATAATGTGGAAAAGAAATCATTTAATTTTATCAAGTATTTTATTTTTAGTAATTTATTTACTCTCTGCATACATTTAATTCTAGGACTTGAGGAGGATTATTGCTGCACCAATTTGGTTCAAAAGTCGGCCTCAAAGGAGAATTTTAAGAAGGTGGCTGGTTTGGGCTGTTTTTGAATATTGATCAAATTGGCTTGATTGGGCTCAATCTATGGCTTGGGTTTGATCAAAATGGATTGCTAAGACTCTTGGGAAGAGTTTTTGTGTTGGGAGCCAGAAGATTTGAGTAGCCTATAGGTCTCACTAAATTTTTTTCTTCTCCTTTATAGGGCTCAGGTATGACTCTATTTATAGCCATGGGGAGGTCATGGCTTAGCTTAGGTTGTACTAGGGGAGTTGTTATCTTCCCTATTAATGAATTAAAGATGAAATTTCAGCTGAGAGAATAACTATGGTTGTCTTTCCAAAGTTTTCCATCATGAGCTCATTGCTTTGGCTCCTTTCCATTGGATCATGCATGAGGTGGTTTAGCTCTTTGAAATGAACTGTAATTTCTCTTCCTCATGAGCTTACAAGTCACCCCTTAGCTTTGGCAAATGGTGACACATATGTTTCCCCCTCATGATTTCATTTAACCATGGTGAAGGCATGGTTAAATGTAATGTTTTCTTCTCATTGGGTGGCCTAAAAATGGCTTTTGTTTGGCCGGCCACCTCACTTTAGGGAGGTGATGAGTCATGGCTTAGAATGAAGGAGAAAGAGCCACCTCATTTTATTCACCATGATGGGTGTTAACCCATGGTTAGCCATGATTTAAGCTAGGCTTTGTCATGTGTTAATTATGTCTTATGATGGGTTTAATTTAGTTTTAACTTAATTAATTATGGGAAGACCATGTGTCATTTCCATTTTAATTAATTATGTTATTAAAAATTGTTGGAAATTATTTCATTAATCAATTTATTAATTGAAAATAATTTCAAATTAATTAATTGATTAATTTTATCATTTTTATTTAATTTTGTCATTTTATGATTTTAATTTAATTTTCATTTTAATTAATTATGTCATTTAATTAAAATATTGAAAATTAAATCATTAATTAATTTAATTAATCAAAATAATTTTGAAATTAATTATTTGATTAATTTTGTTGTTTTCATTTCATTTTTACCTATTTTGATTAAATTAGATAAGTGTTGACCAATTTTGATATTGGTTGACCCAAGTCAACCTAAATTGATCAATTTAATTTCAAGATGTCCAATGTGACTTTTTTCAACTTTGTCATGGTTGATTTGATCACTATATTTGTGATTTTATCATTGTGGGGTTTTAAATATGTCACTGGGTCAAAGGGTTGACCTATGGGGTCAATGAGTTTCGTCATTGGTTCGATTTGACCATTTTGACCAAAGTCGACTTTTAGGTCAAAAGGGTGACTCTATGGGTCAACGAGGTCGGTCATCGGTCCGCTTCGACCATTTTGACCAAAGTTGACTTTTTAGATCAATAGGTTGACCTATGGGGTCAACATGTTTGGTCATTGGGTCTGGTTTGACCATTTTGACCAAAGTTGACTTTTTAGGTCAGAAGGTTGACCTATGGGGTCAACATGTTTGGTCATGGGGTTTGGTTTGGTCATTTTGACTAAAGTTGATTTTTAGATCAAAAGGGTGACCTATGGGGTCAACAGGGTTGGTCATTGGGTATGGTTTGACCATTTTGACCAAAGTTGACTTTTTAGGTTAAAAGGGTGACCTATGGGGTCAACAGGGTTGGTCATTGGGTCTGGTTTGACCATTTTGACCAAAGTTGACTTTTTAGGTTAAAAGGTTGACCTATGGGGTCAACAGGGTTTGTCATTGTGTCTGGTTTGACCATTTTGACCAAAGTTGACTTTTTAGGTCAAAAAGTTGACCTATGGGGTCAACAGGGTTGGTCATTGGGTCTGGTTTGACCATTTTGACCAAAGTTGACTTTTTAGGTCAAAAGGTTGACTTATGGGGTCAACATGGTTGGTCATTGGGTCTGGTTTGACCATTTTGACCAAAGTTGACTTTTTAGATCAAAAGAGTGACCTATGGGGTCAACAGGGTTGGTCATTGGGTCCGGTTTGACCATTTTGACCAAAGTTGACTTTTTAGGTCAAAAGGGTGACCCATTATAAAAAAATGAGGTCAACACTTTGTTCTTGTTCAGCTCGTTAACTTAGCAAACGAGCCGAACACGAGCTTCTTAACGAGCCGAACACGAGTTGTTTGCGAACAACGAGCCGTTTTGACAGCCCTAATGGCCTTACGAAGCACAAGAATGAAGCGTACCTGACACCCGACACAGTGAAGTTGGATCTATACCATAGGGGATTCAAAACCCAATTATTGGTGCTGGACTTCACATGTGAGTTTGAACAAAATGTCCCGTACGATCATGTTGGAGCCTCATCAAGTTATGCCCCCCCCCCCAACGGTTCACAATTTTGTCGTGTATGAGGAAATGATTGCTAATGCCAGTATGACTCATTTTGTTAGGAATGTATTTGATGATGATCAAAAGAGCGCAACAATTCTATGAATTATTAAATATTGCACAACAACCTTTTTATGAAAGATGCACTTTACGTTTAGAGTTACTGTAGCCCTGAGAACGTTGAGCATCAAATCAAATTTCAAAAGGTCCATGAAATGCTTCAACCAGGTAGCAACTTTATTAAAGAAGACAAACTCTGCAAGAAATTAGTTCCAAAAGATTTATACAAAAAAAGGTAGTGTTAAAGTTAAAGTTACTATTTAAAAATATAGATTGTTATGTTAACGACTGCATGTTATATTATAAAAAAGATGCATTGGAGATAAAATGTAGATTTTGCAGTGCCGATAGGTTCAAACTAAGTGGGAGAAAATGCAAAAATCAGAAAAATAATCCTTACAAACATCTCATTTACTTTTCCCTCATTCCACGACTTCAGCAATTGTTTGCTTCTATACACATAACTCTAATGCTATATATATTTGTGCTAATACTTTCACTCACTATTTAGCTGGTGAAATCTGAAAACACTTTGATTACATTTATCCTAACTTTACAACTGAACTACGCAATGTTAGGCTTGTCTTATGTGCAGATAGGTTCACACCTTACAACCACACTGCAACACATTACTCATGTTTGCTAGTGATTACAATGCCATGTAATTTAATCCCTAATATGTGTATGTCAGTGTCATTATTATTTCTGATGTTGATCATACAAATTCCACATAGTCGAAAGAGTAAAATTGGCATGTACTGACAGTCTCTAATAGAAGAGCTTCAGCTATTGCGGTAAGCAGGCATGCTCACTTATGATATTGCTAAAAGACGGAAATTTCAGCTTAAGTTTTTCTTATGTGGACGATTAGTGATTTTCCAACTTATGGGAAGTTATCTTGTTAGAGCACAGCCGGGAAATTGGCTTGTCCTTACTGCATGAATGTCCAAAGCATTCACTCGAAGCATGGAAAGAAAATTATGGATCGATCGTCATCGAATATTCTTGGACTACAATCACCCATTCCAGAGAAATAAAGATGATTTTTTAGAAATAGAGCTGAAGGATCAAGTCCGCCCCCTAAAGATAACTAAACACGATTTATTGCAGATGATCAATAAAGTACCAAAGATTGCTGAGAGACCATAACTAGCCTCAAGTCATCTTTCAAATTTTGGCATCTCACATAACTGGACAAAGCGGGATTTTTTTTGGCATCTTTCATATTGGAGGACCAATCTAATTAAACATAATCTCGATGTTATGCATATTGAGAATTTTTTTTGATAATATATTCAATACTACTGTCGATATCAAAGGAAAAATAAAAGACAACGCCAAGCAAAATTAGATTTGAAGGATTATCTCAAGAGCAATAGTTTAGAATTACAAGAGACAAATGCATGTAAAGTAATAAAGCCTAAATCCACATATTGCCTCACAATGGAACAACAAAAAAAATTATGAGTGGATGCATTCATTGAAGTGTCCTTGTTATTCTGCTTCTAACATAAACTGCCGTGTTGACTTGAGGACGGGAAAAGTATTTGACATGAAGAGTCACGATTGCCATATTTTTTGCAGTGCTTACTACCTATTGCATTAAATGTCGTGCCAATGCGGGTGCTTGATCCATTGATTGAAATTATTACATTATTCAGGTAGTTGCGCGTAGGAACATTCTCTTTTGATACTATGAGAAGTCTTGATTTAAGTATTCCTTTAATACTTTACAAGCTCGAGCAGATATTTCTTTTCGATTTCTTTTCCTCAATGGAGCATTTGCCCATATATCTATGTTATGAGATTATGTTATGGTTCAATGCAATACATATGGATGTATTCTTTTAAGAGTTATGTCTTTTATTTTAGAGTAATATATTATCTTATTTATTCTAAAATGTCTCAACTGTACAGGTTTATAAATAAAATTAAAAATGACTATTAAAATAAAAGCACATCTGCTAAATAGGGGTTGATTTTATTATTTTTACATTTTTGTTTATGTAATTCATTTTTCTATAGCTGAAATCTTTGAACGTTTAGATTTATATTTATTTAATTAAATTTATTATCGTTGTTTAGACATTTTAGTGATTTCTTCTTCAGTTGTGATAATAAACAAGTAAGTTATTATGAAGCTTTTATTTATTATAGGTAGGTATGTGAAAATCTAATTGTTATTTTGTGTTATTCTTGTGCCTCGCATGTTTGCGTCGGATCAGCATCAAAAAATTGAACGCAACAATTACAATTACCTGCACGATAAACAACCTTGCCATTTCGATGCAAAAAAAAAAGATAAAATAAAATAAAAAAATAAAAAATAAAAAAATAAAAAATAAAAACGTTAAACATGAGTCGATGCAGATTTACGTTGACCTTATATGGACGAGAAAACATCTTAAGTTTTTGTCGATCAGTTTTTCGAGGAAAATTTACAACTACGAAAATTTAACATATCACTTAATTCTCATTTAAGACTTAAATTTTAATTTTTATATAGATACTTATATATGCATGGAAGATATTAATTTTTTAAGATAAAATTATGATTTTTTTTATAATGTCATATAAAAGAATTAACTGGTAAAAATATAAACCAAAAAGTATACATGTCAGATATGTAAATAAATAGAAATGGGATGGCATGTATGTAAATGCCCAAATTAAAATGTTAGCTAGAAATAATGTATAATACTCAATAATATATAAATTAATATATTTGTATATATAATATTTTTGTGTTTTAATTGATGTTAGATTAAACTTTGAAATATGTATACGTAAATGCATAAGCTTTTGGTGCTCCGTCTACTCTTCTCTCGGGGAGTAAAATCCGTCTGTGAATTTCCTCCTCAGTCCGACATGGCGTCGACCCCCACATGGAAGGGCGACACCAACGGCTCGTCGGCGCCTTCAAACCCTAACGATGGGACAGAGGCATGCAACAACGCTGCCTACTTTGATGCCTACGGGCCCGATGTACGCTCCCTCCAGTGCCACCCTCTCTTATTTTCTATTTTTTTTCCTCCAATTTTTGTTATTCCCTTTGGGAGTTAATTAAGGAAAATGGGGCAGTTATTGAATTGTCAGCGAGCTGCGCTTCTTTATTTGCTGGAGTTTTTGGTTGTTGACGATGGAGCTATTTAGGGTTGGTCGTAGTGGTCAAATTTTTTGTTTCCAAAGTTTGAACTTGTTATTTAATGAATTTATTGACCTATTGGCACTCAGGAGCTCAAGTTTATTCTGAATAATATGCTATGATTCTATTATAAAAGACATACATTTGAGTGTTATCAACTGATTGGGTAGTTTAAGTGGCATGTTCGGTTTATGCATAAGAGACCGTAGGATTGACTGTTGCATACTACTGAGACACAAAAAACATGTTTTTTTAAGATGAATATCAATAAATATAAAAACTAAAGCTCAAATGAAAAATGCAATTTGGAGGGCATAGAGATTTCAAAGTAAAAGTGGATCTAGTGGACTTCGATAGAGGTATGGATCCAGATGATTTCATTGAATGATTGCTGTCAGTCAAGAGAATTTTTGAGTACAAAGAGGTCCCAGAAGACAATAGGGTGAAACTCGCAGACATCAAATTGAAAAAGAGCGTCTCTTTGTGAATGAGAAGACTTGCAGAGGCAAAGAAAGAGAAAGTGACAATATTACTAGATGGAAGAAGATGAGGAAGGAGATATAGAAAAAACTTCTCTCCTCATTACTAACAGGATATTTTTCGGAGGCTTCATCACCTGCAGCAAAGAGACTTATTAGTGTAGGAGTTCACGATACAGTTTGACCAGCTGCTGATGAAATGTGAGTTGGTTGAGTCAGAGGAACATACCATAACCCGGTATCTGGGGGGTCTGAAGCTAGCTATCAACAAAGTTGTGCAAGTAACCTAATTGGTCATTGGGAGGTGTCCAACCCTTAGCTTTGAAGGTGGAAAGACAACAGAAATAAAGCAGACAACCGCCCTCATTCAGACAACCAACTACCAACAAGGGTACATCTGGAGGAGTTGGGAAGTCTGGACAGAGAAGTGACAAGACTTATTTGAGTGGAAATAAACCCGAAAAGAGCAATTCACCTAGTATAATGCCTGGCAGAAGATGATTTAGGTGCCACGACTATGGACACATGGCCTCTAACTACCCCACGAGCTGAGTTATTTCTTTCATTGAGCAAGGTATCCTCGAGGAAGTGCGTGATGAGGAAGCAGAGGACTAGAAGGAACTTCAACTCTAGGGAGATGAGGGAGAAATACTAGTTATAAAGAGGATCATACAAATTGAGCTAGAGAAGGATCATTCTTGGCTAAGGCATAGTATTTTCTGCACTAAGTGTATCGGGAAGGAAAAGTATACAAACTAATTATTGATAGTGAGAGTTGTGAGAATGTAGTATCCACTATGATAGTGAAGAAACTGGGGTTGGCCACTCTGAAACATTTTCAATTTTACTCCATTATCTAGTTGAAAAAGGGGAAATGTGATACGCATGAATCAATATGCTTGATTGACTTTTCTATCAGAGATCAACTACAAAAGCAGTTCTAGCGCAATGTGGTACTTATGGATGCTTGCTATATTTTGTTGGGGAGGCCGTGGTAGTTTGACTGCGAGACCTAAAATGATGGTTCAAGAACACTTAATTCATTCAAGAAGGATGGAAGACGCATAGTCCTTTAGCTTGTTAGGGATGCGAGGGAAGTAGACATCATAGAGGAGGTGATAGTCCCAGGGGCCACCTTCCTGCAGTTGGCACGAGAGGCTCCAGTGGTAATGGATTTAGTCCTCTTAGAGGGAACTGAGGAGGTTGAGATACCAGAACCCATAAAACCACTGCTTTGTGACTTTCAGGACATGATGGCTACCAACCTTCCAGAGTGATTGCCACCATTGAGGGTCATTCGACATGTCATATATCTCATCTCCTAATCAGTGCTGCTAAACAGGTCTGTCTACAGATTGAGACCTGCACTTTATTAAGAATTACAATGACAGATACATGATATCTTTGCAAGATGTTTGGTCAGGGAGATATTACTAGCCCATGTGCTGTTCCCACCTTGATGGTACCTGGGAAGGACAAATCATGGAGAATGTGCATTGGCAGTTGATCCACCAATAAGATCACCATCAAATACATGTTCTCCTTAACTCGCCTAGATGACCTCTTGGATCAGTTGAAGATTGATTTACGTAGCGGATATCACTAAATCTGGATGAGACCGGGGGATGAGTGGAATACTTCTTTCAAGACCCGAGATAGATTATACAAGTGGTCTGTTATGCCTTGTGGTTTATTGTCCTTAGCACGTTTAGGAGTGGTGTACTTCGATGATATCATTCTCCAATCTTGCTAGTAATGAGAGATTTAGAACTTGAATTATAGATTTTGGAGTCTCTGATCATATGACCGGAGACATCAATACTCTAGTCAACTAGTAATGGACTTCTACATCTAGATCAGTCAGACTTACAGGTGGTTCACAATAAAAAGTTATTGAGATGCTTAGCTTTCTCAGGATATTACTCTTTCGCTGTTTCATTTGGTGTATAGTTGGATTGTAATTTGATTTTTATTAGTAAAATTATGATATAAAATGTATAACTAAATCCTTGCAAACTCTTCTGAATTTCATGTGGTGCAACAACGGAAGTTGATTGACAACGTTAAAATGCATCAAGATTTATATCTGGTCAAGGAAAGTCTTTCTCTAGTGATAGGGTTGGTGTTGCACCAGTGACGGACAAAATTCGAGAGAGTCGTCTTAGATGGTTTGGTCACATTAAACGTTGACCACCTGATGATTCGATTAGGAGAGTAGATGTTTTAGATTCAACTTATGTTAAGAAAGACAGAGGTAGACCTAGGAAGACTTGGGCTTACTGCATAAAAAATGATCTTAATTTATTAGAATTAAATGAAAATTTGACACTAAATAGGACACAATGGAGAAAAATGATTCATATAGCCGACCCCACTTAGTGGATTAAGGCTTTGTTGTTGTTGTTGTTGTTGTTGTTGTTAGGAAAGTCTTTCTCTAAGCACACAAATGCTTCCACCCCGACTTTTACCTTAGTCAATAAAAAAGCATGTTATATTATAATATTGTTGCCTGAGCCATCCTAAATTATATTCTCATTTATTAATCAATTAAAAAATCTAGTTTTTATCGATGTGATCAAACATACTAGAAATAGTTATCCAATGACCTAGCACGAACTCTCACAACCTACTTCCATTATCCACAATGATATTTTGGGACCTTCAAAGTTGAAAACCCAAAGTGGGTCTAGATTGGTTGTCTCATTTATTGACGATCACACTACAACTACTTAGGTATTTTTAATGGAGGAGAAATCCGAAACAACCAAAATCTTTCAAACCTTGCATGACATGATTCAAACTTAATTCCAATACAAAATTCAGATCCACAAAATTAATAATGCAAGGGAATATTTTAACTCCATCTTTGGGTTCTATATTTCAAAAAATAAAATCATCCATATGAGTTCATGTATTGATACCCACAACAAAAGGTGATAGCTAAGAGAAAGAACAAGCATCTCCTTGAGGCATCCCACTCAATTTTGAATTTCCATCAAGTTATAAAATATTTTTTGGGGGAGTCAGGTCTTACTGTAACATATCTTATCAATCGAATGCCTAGCCGGATACTCAACTTCAAAGCACCACTCCATATTTTGATGGTTACACATTCTCACATAAGAGCTTTTTTTCTACTATACTATGAAATCTTTGGCTGTGTATCATTTATTCACACCCAACTCCCTACTCTCACCAAACTTGGCTCTGAATCCTTTCAAGTGTATTTTTCTTGAACATGCCTCATACAAAAAGGTGTATAAGTGTCACTCTTTTGTTATCAGAAGATACTACAATTCCATGGAAGTCTTATTTTTGAAATTCAATTTTATTACCCCAAATTTGATGTTCAGAGGGTGAGTGAAAATAAACATTAATTTTGGGATGCACTTGATGACACATACATGACAACCAAACCTACTCTTCCTACTTTTTTTCCACCTAACCCTCCTACCCTTATTGATGATATGATGATATCCAACCCTAACGTGAAAATGTTACCCTATATTGTTTTTCAAATTAAGCATAAGATTGAAAATTAATCAAGTCATTATTTTATAAATAATGTTAATGTCTTACATCCCAAAAATCAGATGAAAATATGATCACGGTGAGGAAATACTCATTCAAGATTAATTTAAAAATTAGATTATCAAGGTATGCAATAAATGAGTGATTCAAACTAAAAGAGTGATTTAATGCAAGTGATGTGAGTGTGTTAAAGATAACGAGTTCTTATTTGTCTTATTATTTGCATATCCTACTCAAACCCTAAACACTTCTCCAAATTACCCAGTTATGATGATTTTGACTCTATAAGCTTGATTGAGCTTCTTAGGTCTGAAATATTTCCTAAAATACTTAGGAGAAACACATTAGCATCTTCCAACATCTATTTGTTATCATCAAAACACATTTAGAGTATGATTAGGCTCATAGAGTCAACAATCTCTCCCTTTTTGATGTGATAAACCCATATTGGGTAAACTTAGGAATGAAGGTGCAAAATGTCCATAAATTAATCTTTAACAAACTAGATTGCATTTAAGCACATTAAAATACATGAAATTATAGACATGAAAATAAGAAGTTTCCCTAAATTTATGCATACATAAAGAAAATTTTAAACCAACATACTTTTCCCCCTTAGACAATATTAAAAAGTAACATTTATGAAATAAATTAAACATGATTTTTTTTAATTACATGGATGGATCTAACATTCCAAACATTCATCTCAACTTACAAAATCTATCTTCATGTAAAGGTTTAGTGAAAATATCAACAATTTGTAAATTAGTAGAAATAATTCAATATTAACATCACATTTACACACTTGATCCCTAATAAATTGATATCTAATTTCTATATGCTTGGTCCGTGAGTGTTGAATGAGATTCTTAGTCAAACAAATAGCACTAGTATTATCGCCGTTAGCAGGGTTGCTTCGATGAGCAACACAACTACCAATAACTATGTTCTCAACTTCAACAATTGAAAGAGCAACAGAATTTTTCTTTCTAGAGGATCGAAATACGTGAGAATCCTAAAAATTGACATATCTATGATGTGCCACTTTGCAATTTGAAAAGTCAGTATCAGAATACGCAACCATATCGCATGTCAAAGAATTCTTATGATACCACAAACCTATCTAGGGGTGCTAATCAAATATCTAAATATATGCTTGACTGTAGTGAGGTTAGATTCTTTAGGAGCTACCTGAAATCGAACACACAAACAAACAACAAACATGATATCAAGCTTAATAGCAAGAAGGTATAAAGGCGAACCTATCATGCACCTATACAATTTTTGCTCAATTGGTTTTCCTAATTCATCCGAGTCTAATATTGTTGAGGGGCTCATAGGAGTTTTACTAGATTTGAATCCTTTCTTGTCAAACCTATCAAGTAAACCGTTTACATACTTAATTTAACAAATGAAAATGCCATCTTCTTGTCGTCTAATTTGGAGACCAAGAAGAATTTGAGTTCTCTCATCATATTCATTTCAAATTCCTTAGACATCATTGTTGAAAACTCATGTCATAGAGATTCATTTGTACTTCCAAATAAAATATCATCAACATATATTTGTACAATAATCAAATCATCATCTAAGTTTTTTAGGAAGAGTGTGGTGTCAATCCTTTCTAAACCCATGTTCCAAAAGGAAATCACTTGAGCTATCATTCGAAGCTCGAGGAACCTATTTTAAATTATATAAAGCTTTCTTCGATATAAAGACATGACTCGGAAAAATTAGGCTCACAAATTCAGGGGGTTGCTCTACAAAGACATTTTGGTCTATGAAATCATTCAAGAATGCACTTTTCAAATCCATTTGAAATAGCTTAAAGTCCTTATAACTAGCATAGGCAAGGAGCAGCCTAATGACCTCTAGTATTGCTACAGATGCAAAGGATTTTTTAAAGTTCATCCCTTCTATTTGTGTATACCTCTGTGCAACTAACCTAGTTTTGTTCCTAACAACATTATCTAATTCATCTAGCTTATTTCTAAAAACCATCTAGTTCCAATTATATTTTAATCCTAAGGTCTAGGTACTACATCCCACACATCATTTCTAAAAAAATTGTTTAATTCATCTTCCATAGTAATTATCCAATTATTATCTTTTAAAGCTTCATTGAGATGGATCTCCTAGAATTTCAAATAGGAATACTGAGTGATTTATTATCTTTAACTTGTCTTCTAATTAAAACACATTGAGATGGATCTCCTAAAGTTACATCCTTAGGATGATTTTCATTAAATCTCCATTCTTAGGTAACTTTTTCTTCAAAATTTATTTTCTTAAATTCTTCTAATCCCTCTTCTAAAACATCATCTTCCTTAAGTTTAATTTTATTTTCATCAAATGTTACATGTACTGATTCTTTGACAATTAGTTTTCTTTTATTAAATACTCTATATGATCTATCATTTATAAAATAACCTAGGAAGATTTCATTATCAGATTTATTATCAAATTTTTCTAAGTTCTTTTTCATTATTTAATGTGAAACACCCGAAGACATGAAAATATCTATTTTAGGTTTCTTTTCAAATAAAAGTTCATAGGCAGTTTTATTTAAAATTTTCTCAAATAAATTATGTTTATTACATAACATGCAATGTATACAGCTTCGGTCCTAAAATATTTAGGTAAGTTTAAGTTATCTAATATAACTCTACTCAGTTCAATTAATGTTCTATTTTTCTTTCTACTACACCATTTTGTTGCGGGTTTATAGGAGCAGAAATACGATGCTTGATTCTATATTCTTTACAAAAATCTTCAAAATTTTTATTTTTGAACTCACCACCACGATTAGATTGGATTTTAATAATTTGAGAGTTTCTATTCTTTTGAATAAACTTGGCAAATGATTTCAAAGCATCAAAAGCTTCATTTTTAGTTACCGAGAATATAACCCAAGTAAATCTAGAATAATCATCAACAACAACAAAATCATAAAATTTGCCAACAAGACTAGCAGTGCTAACAGGGTCAAATCCATATGAAGTAACAAGTGCTTTTGTAATAGAAATAATATTTTTTTTTTCAAAAGAATGTTTTGAGTGTTCTCCATAAATACACGCATCACAAATGTAATCAAAATGAAATTTAATTCTAGGTAAACATTTTACTAAATCAAATTTTGTAATTTTATTCTGTAATTTTATTCAAGGCATGCATATTAATGACATAATCGCTTATGCCATAGCCAAATTTTAACATGTGTACTTTTTAAACAAAATAAGTTCAAGCTAATATTTTGAGAATTTTCAAAATCAATTAGATAATATTTTATGTCTATGTCCTACAAGCAATATGCCGCTTAGATTGAAAGGAAAATTTTATAAGATGGCGGTGAGACCTGTAATGCTATATGACGCTGAATGTTGGCCTTTAAAAGAGAAGCATAAAACAAGTTAAGTGTTGTCGAGATGAGAATGATTAGGTGGATGAGTGGCTTTACACTTAGAGACAAAATGCGAAATGAATATATCCATGATAGGGTTAGTGTAGCTCCAATTACGGACAAAATTAGAGAGAGTCGCTTAGATGGTTTGGAAGAGTAGATGTTTTAAATTCTGCTTATGTTAATAAAGGCAGAGGTAGACCTAGGAAGACTTGGGCATATTTTATTAAAAATGATCTTAATTTATTAGAATTAAATGAAAATATGACACTTATTAGGATGCAATGGAGAAAAATTATTCATGTAGCCGACCCCACTTAGTGGGATACTAGTTTCATTTGTTTGTTGGTTGTTGTTGTTGTTTAATCACACAATCACAAGTATGAAATTCAACATTTAGTCCTTTATTCTATAATTAACTAAGAGAAATTAAATTGTGTTTTAAATCTTCTACAAGAAAGACTTTGTCTAAGACAATAGAGTTGTATGAAATATAATCAATTCCTGTGATGTCTTTTCTTTAATACTGTCACCATACACAACATATCCTAAATCACATGATTCAAAATTTAAACAATTTGATTTATCACTGGTCATGTGTCTTAAACAACCACTATCTAGGTACCACATTCCTTTAATTTTGCTTTGAAGGCATTCCTGCAAAATGGAAATTAATGGTTAACTTTTGGAACCTAAACATGTTTGGGTTCATATTCTATCGAAAGATCATGCAGTATATGTTAAGTGGTATGTAGTGGTGTTATATTACTTTGATTTTTTGCAATATAAATTAAATTTAATTTTGGAAATGTTTCATTGCTACGTGTAGGACAATCAAATAATAAATGCCCTCTTTTATTACAATAGTTACACCAGGCATTAATATTTGCATAAGGTTTGAATTTTAATTGTTTAGATACAATAAATAGTTTGACTTTATAACGTGAAGGATGTTAATGTGAATGTGCACAAAAGAATAATTTTGTATGTAGAAGCATGTTCTCTCTTTTTAAGTGTTCTCCATAAGACACTTTTTCTTCTAGCCTGTTAATCATTTATTTCAACTTATTACATTCAACTTACAAAGATGATATGTTCTAATTCTTTCTTTTCATTATTTAAAGTCTTAAATTTTGTTTTCAAATTTCTATATTCATTAGCAATTTCAAAAAAAACATCTTCTAATTCTTCATAGCTATGATCATATACCTCACTAGAAGATTTTGTACCTACTATTAGACAAGTGTTAATTTCGTTTTTTTCAGATGCTGCATCATTTGGAGATTCAGTCTAATATAGCCCACATTGCTTTCTGTCTAAATATTTGATTGAATAGGTTGAATAAATTTTTTTTATTGATGTACAACTATCTAAAGAGCTTCCTTAGGAACAAAAAAGACAGTTAATCTCCCTAATTAAGGAGAAATATACTCTTTAACTAATTGTCCTAATATAGAAGAAAATAAATAGTGATTCCTAAGACTGCTAATACAATTCATAAGCTTATAAAAATAGAGAATAACAAATATGATACATAATCACAATTATTTGCGAGATCTTTCAACACTCCCCCTCAAGATGGCACGAAGATGTCACTCATGGCAAGCTTGCTAACTAAATTCTCGTGTTGCGCTTTGGCAAGGCCTTTTGTTAGTATATCTATTGTTTGGCTAGCAGTGGGTATGTAGTAAATACACATCACACCACTATCTATCTTCTCCTTGATTAAATGTTTGTCAACTTCTACATGTTTTGTTTGTCATGTAGGACTGGATTATAAGCTATAGAGATTGCGGCCTTGTTGTCGCAGTAAACTTTAATAGGTGCTGTTATAGGAATCTTCAACTATTCCATGAGTCTTTTTATCCATAACACTTTACATAATCCATGTGCCACATAGCGGAATTCTGCTTCAGCACTACTCCTCAACACCTCACTTTGTTTTTTAATTTTCCAAGTAACCAAATTTCCACCTACAAAGGTACAATAACCTGAGGTGGATCTTCTATCATTTACATTTCCTGCTCAATCTGTATCTATGTAGGCCTCTATCAGAAGATGTTCTCCTTTTTTGAACAACAGTTCTTTTCCAAGAGTTCTTTTAAGGTATTTCAATTCTGAATACAGCTTCAAAGTGAGTTGGTCCAGGAGAATGCATGAATTGAAACGCAACACTCACTGCAAAAGCTATGTCAGGTCGAGTGTGAGCCAAATGATTAGTCGCCCTACCAATCTTTGATAGCGTGCTTTGTCCATTACCTCATTAGTTGCTGCTGTTTTCAACTTTAAATTAGGTTCAATTGGCGTATCTGCTGCCTTGCAACATGTCATCCCTGTTTCTTTGAGTAAATCAAATACATACTTGCGTTGCTTGACTAAAATTCCCTCATTGAATCTTGTAAACTCCATTCTGAGGAAATATTACAGCTTTCCCAAGTCTTTAATATCAAATTCAGCTTCAAGTTTCCTCTTCAAGTTGCTAATTTCAAGAGAAACATTTTCTGTTGTGATTATGTCATATACATACACAATCACAATGGCTACTTTACCTTTGATGGACTGTTTGAAGAAAAGAATGTGATCAGCTTGGCTTTGAGAGAATCCATATTTCTTGATAACATCGCCAAAACGCCCAAACCAAGCTCTAAGAGACTGCTTTAACCCATACAAAGTTTTTTTTAATTTGCACACTTTGCCCAACCTACTCTTATTACTCCCTTTCCACCTAACCTTTCTATCCTTATTGATGTTGTTCTGCCAACCCAACCTGAAGTCCATAACAAAGAAATTCATGTGTGCATAAAGAGGAAGAAAAATCTTGAGTAGGTAGAAGACAACTTGCAAAGACAGAACAACTCCAACCAAAATCCGAGTTCATATTTACCTCAAATTTTGGGTGAGAAATCTAATGCTCATTAGTTATTCCCTTTCTCTTCAGATGTTGATGAAAAGGAAAGCTGTATTAGATACTCAATTCAGGAGTATGTAATGTATGAGATGCTATCCTCAGCTTATAGAATGTTTGTATCTAACCTTGATCGTATGCAGATTCCTAATTCTATCCATGAAGCTCTTGAAAATCTATAATGGAGGAAAGTAATTGAAAATGATATTCAAGCACTAAAGCATAATGACACATGAATTCCTTTTACACTCTCTCAACATAAGAAATCAGTTGGATGCAAATGAGTGTTTAACATCAAATATAAAGTTGATGGGGGTATTGCGAGATTCAAAGCCATAATTTATTGCAAAAATGTTTCACACGAGTCTATGAGATTGACTATCAGGAGACTTTTGCAGTGATTGCCAAATTGAACATTATCAGAGTTCTCCTTTTGTTAGCAGTTAACAAAGAATGGAGACTGTATCGACTTAACATAAAAAAAGAAGTGTTCATGAGGATACCACAAAAACTTGAGAAGGATTACAACAAATACCTAATATGCAAAGTCAGGAAGTCTCTCTATGGGCTTAAACAATCATCAAGGACATGATTTGAAAGGTTTGCTAAAACTATGATATTTAATTGATATTCTCAAAGTTAAGCTAATCACATTATTCATAAAACATACTCAAGGAGGTATAATTTCTACATTGATCATTAATGCAGAAAATATGATTTTTACTTGTGATGATGAGAGATAAATTCTTAACATCAAAGAAGTGCTTGTCGCTAAGTATGAAATCAAGAATCTAGGAATCTTGAGATATTTTATAGATATGGAAGTAACAAGGTCCAAGAAATATATTGTTATATCACAGAGGAAATACATTCTATATCTACTCAAGAAAATAATGATGATTGAATGCGAATTTACTAATACTCTAATGGAACCCAACAAGAAATTTAAAGGGAGAAAAAAACATATCTGTGGACAAAGGAAGACACAAGAAATTGGTACGAAAATTCATATATCTATCATATAGTAGATTTGATATTGCATACTCTGTCGGTATTGTTAGCCAACACATGAATAGCCCAAATGAAGAACATTTAGAGATGGTGTTATGATTCTGAGATTTCTCAAGAAGACCATAAAAAGAGAGGTAAATGTCTACACTGATACAAGTTGGGCTGGGAACTCACTGATAGAAGGTCCATCACAGATTACTACTCGTATGCATTGGGAAATCTGGTTATATGAAGAAGTAAGAATCAAGTTATTGTTTCTAAGAGCAGTGCAGAATCAGAGTATATGCACTCGCCTTGGGAATCTACGAATGGATCTAGATTCATAAATCTCTTCTTGAATCTAAAATTTTTCTTCATAAATCTCTTCTTGGATCTAGATTCCAAATCTCTTCTTTCCAATAACAATATATATTTTTTCTTCTTGAATCTAAAATTTTTGTTTTGTTTATTTAAGGTTCTTTGTTTTGTGAATATTGCTCGTTGCAATTTTTTTAGTTAAATTTTTTTTTGTAGGGTTTTTAAAAAATGGTTAGAGGTTAGGAGAAAACTTAGAAAGATACATTGAGATGTAACTAGGCTTGACTTGGAAATATAGTATGCAAATCTGAATTGGAGGGAGTACTAAGACATATGTCAATTTGAAGTACAATTATTATGACGAGATTGTTAAAGGGATGTGACTAGAGTGAAAGAGCCTTTTTGTCTTTTTGGCTCTCATAAGAATTTTACACCATGTGCCAAAGGGCCTGAGGAGGTGAAAGGGATTTGTATTCCCATGAATAATCAAATTTTTTGATGAAACATAATTTAATGATAGTGAAGATGGAGGATCATATTATGATAGTGAACCATTTGACAGTTACTCTTCTTCTTTGCCACAATATTCATTAGAGATGCAAGAAGAGGATCAATTAATGATGAACGTGGAGGATGCCAATGATAATGGCATGAGGGTATCCTTGCAGTTCTCAAAATGCAAGGAAGTTTCAGTGGCGTGTGTGTGGATATTGAAAATTTCTTTTAGCATATGCCATTCTATTAAACGTGGCAACCTCTTCATTCTATGCTATAAGTTTCAATGGTCGAGTGGTTGTGGCCTTAACTCTCCATCTGTGTATGAGCTCAGGACTTAGATGCTAAAATAGGAACTGAATATCACTAAGAATGTCATTGAGAATAGAAAAAATTGAAAATTGATTGGAGTTACTATGATGTTTGATGGTTGGTCTGATATTAATGATAAAAGTCTAATGGATATTTAATTAGCAAAATTTACAAAACTATTTTTTTTAAAGTCTGTTTAATTATCATCTCAGGTAAAAGATGCATAATATATTTATGGACTCCTTGATGGGATCAAAGAGCAGATTGATAGGCATTTACTAGTGAAACTCATTACTAGCAATGCTAGTACCTATAGGGCAGTAGGAAATAAATTAATGGTAAAGAGAAAGCAAATGTATTGGATATCATGTGTGGCATATTGCATAGACTTTGATATTTGAAAAACTTAGAGGTTTGCCTTAACATAAAAGCACCTTAAGCAAAATAAGGATTTTTAGCAAGTTCATCTATAATCATAATCAGGTTTTGTTGTTCAAAAGGCTTTTTAAGAACTTCTTTGAGATGCTACATTTAGGTTTACTGTAAAAGATATTGGAAGTAATGCAATCGTTGGATGCTATGATTATGTCCACACAATGGTTAAACAATGCTTGGGCTAACAATTATGAAGGGACAAAAGCTAGAAAATTTTTTTTGAATGAAATATTTTGATTATGTATGAATTCTATAACAACAAATATGCTCTTGGTTTAAGTTTTAGGAAAGATTGTTATGGAGAAAAATCCAAATTCGAGTTTCACTTATAATATGATGGATGAAGCTAAGGATTTATAACATATAACTTTGGAGGAGAGGAATCCGTCTATAAGAAAAATGGGACTATTGTCATTTACATGCTATATATACATATTTTTCATAAATTTCAATATGCTGAGAACAAGTTACCCAATTTTGTGTTCAAATGTAGTTTACATTGTTGCATGAATAGATTGATAGCCATTTCAACCGAGTAGGTAAACAAAATTTTCAACTTGTAGCATTTAAAAAAAGGATGGATTCTTTGGACTAAAATATGCGAAAGATACAATTGCATAACATTTCTCAAGTAATTTTTAACATTTATTTGTTAATGTAATGAATTGTCTCGCATGTTCATCTATAATCATAGTTGGGTTTTGTTGATTAGAAAGTTTTTTAAGAACTTTGACATGCTACAATTAGATTTAATCTACAAGGTATTGGAAGTAATGCAATCGTTCGATGCTACAATTACCTCCACACAATGGTTAAACAATGCTTGGCCTAACAATTATGAAGGGAAAAAACTAGGAAAATATTTTGAAGGAAAGGTTTTAATTATGTATGAATTCTATAACAACAAATAAGCCATTGTTTTAAGTTTTAAGAATGATTGTTATGGAGAAAAAACAAAATTTTAGTTTTATTTATAATATGATGGATGAAGCTAAGGATTTTATAACATTAACTTAGGAGGAGAGGAATCCGTCAATAAGAAATAATGGAGCTTTAGTTTTATTATCATTTGCATAGCTATAATATACTATATTTTTTATCAATTTGAATATGTTGAGAACAGGTTAGCCCATGGTGAGTGCAATTTTTGTTTATATTATTGTATGAATGGATTGATAACTATTTTTATCAATTTCAATATGTTGAGATCAAGTTAGCCCATGGTGAGTTCAATTTTTGTTTATATTATTTTATGAATGGATTGATAGCTATTTAAACTAAGTAGGCAAAGACTGATCTTCAACTTGTAATATTTTTTTTTAAAGGAAGGATTCTTTGGACTACAACATGCTAAATATACAATTGCATAACATTTCTTGAGTAATTTTTAATATTTATTTGTTAATGTTCTTACAAATTTGTTTGTTATTTTATTATTATTTTTAAAAGTAGTTAAATGGTAGAGTCCTTTTGGTGACACTCTAGTAATGATTTGCTATTAAAGTAAAGGGTTTTACATTTGATTTTGAGCGAATTAGGTGTATAATAATCAAATACATGCAAAAAAGAGAACTTGTTTGACTATAGATGAACTTTTTAGTTTATATTATGTACAATAATATATTTGAATAAAAAAAAGAAAAATAAATTTTAGAAGTTGAAGAAGATCCATTAGTTGGTAATGATGTGCCGCCAGATGAAGAATGATTTGTGGATTATATTTGCAAGGAAAAGAACTTAATATTGATTTCGTCAATGGAGACAAAAGCAAGATGAACATGTTTAGCACAATTCATGTTTACTATTTATCAGGGCTGTGTTTCGAAGAAAGGTTGTGCACCTAAAAATTTTGGGATCAACTAGAAGAATCAGCTGGTAGGAAAAATGACATCAAGACGGATAATGCGGTTCGAAAGTTGTTGACTTTTGTGAGAACTCTATTAATGAATTAGGTAGCGGTATGGACAATGTCATTCTAAAACGGTTAGAAACATTAGTTTGAAATACAATGGAACGAGCAACTTCGAGAATGTGTCTACTTTTTCGCTCGACTACCCCGTTTTGTTGAGGGACATCCGTACAAGAGCTATGATGGAGGATGCCCTAACTAACCGAGAATTCTCCCAATATAGAGTTAAAGTACTCACAGTCATTATCGGTCTGAAGAACTTGAATAGTATTTTTGAATTGGGTTTGAATAAAGGGCTGAAAATTTTTAAATGTGACCATAACTTTAGATTTATCTTTTAAAACATAAACTCAAGACACCCGGGTGTGGTTAACTATTCGCTTAGCAGCTCCAATCATTCTCCTTGAACGACGATCCTGAAAGATACAAAAATCAGAGGAAAAATGAGCAACTCAATCAAGATCACATCTTAACTTCATGGGCGACAAGAGTTTACACTTAAGCTAAAGAATGTGTAACACGGATTCCAAAGTCAGCCCGACTGCTAGTAAAACCAACCATTTACACTCATGGACGACAAGAGTTTACACTCACGGTCATTATCGGTCTGAAGAACTTGAATAGTATTTTTGAATTGGGTTAGAATAAAGGGCTGAAAGTTTTTAAATGTGACCATAACTTTAGATTTATCTTTAAAACATAAACTCAAGACATTCGGGTGTGGTCAACTATTCGCTTAGCAGCTCCAATCTTTCTCCTTGAACGACGATCCTGAAAGATACAAAAATCAGAAGAAAAATGAGCAACTCAATCAAGATCACATGTTAACTTCATGGGCGACAAGAGTTTACACTTAAGCTAAAGAATGTGTAACACGGATTCCAAAGTCAACCTGACTGCTAGTAAAACCGACCATTTACCCCAATGGAATTAAAGGAGCCATCAACAATTTTAATCGTATCTCACCCAAAGTAGGGAGAATGTGTTGAGAAAAAATGAGAACACTGGCCATCTAGTCTATGGCTCCTGAATAAATATTCTACGGACTCGTAGAAGCAAAACCAATGAGAGTCATAAAGATGTTATCTTGACAGATATGAGAGATCGACTAGCTGGAGGAGAACTGGTTAGAACCGAGCAGATTAATCAAATGTTCCACTTGACTCTTAATAGAGTTCGATGAGTCAGGAATGGTCCAGTAGCGGTCGATTGAGCTGTTTTGGATTCCTAGGTCATAGCTTTTATAACACTTGTCACGGGTATGGTGAGGTTTGTGGCAAAAATCACATGTGAAGTGGTTGGCTTGAGATGACTTGACAGAGTATGAAGTACTCTTGGAGATCAAGGATGATGGTTTGGCTGAGGTAGTTGAGTTGTCGAGCATGATAAGTGTCTGACTTTCTTCGTGGCGGATCTCGGTGAATACCTCTCGGGTTAAAGGAAGAGGGTCACAACTAAGTATACGGCTGCGAAGTTCATCAAGATTCTTGTTCGGTTCAACTAGAAATTGAAACACACGATTCTTTTCCAAAATCTTATGGAAGAGAGAAAGACCTACGAGATAGTCCCAAGTGGAGTCATAGTAGAGGTCACATTCATCTATAAAGCAACCAAGTCATAGTAGTATTAGGTCACCGTCTTTGATCCTTGTTAACATTGTTGACCTTATTAGAAAATTTATGGAGTTGTCCAAAATTACCAAAGTTCGAGTCGATATCGTGGAAGGTTGTCTGGAGGGCACTTGCAGGCGAAAGAAACAATTAAGAATGGGTAATGGAGATCTTCATGGAATTAAGTAGCCATGACATAACCATGAACTTTTCCACTTCCCACGCAACATATGCTAGGTCAGTCCTCGGAGGTTCTCGAATTGTGTTCGAGAGGTGGCTGATTTTACCCGTCCTTTGAAGAACAATGAAATAGCTTGGGAGCACTGGAGGAAATTGGAACTGTTAAGTTTATGAGTGGTAATCGAAAATTCCTGTGATGTTCTGCGGAGGGATTGAGGTAGATATCAAACCTCAGTTGGAATCAAGAACAACGTTCGATGGAAGTTCAGAGGTGGATGAATCAACCATGGCTCCAATGGAGCCAAAGGAGGGGATTGGCTGTGGAGATACCAAAGAAGTCGATCCCTGCATCTGGCAACATGCAAGGAAGATTTTTTGATTGGAGGAAGGGGTGTCGGCTAGAGGAGGACGTTCAACAGGGAATTTTGGTTGTAAAGGGAGTACCTGCTTTGGAGAGAAAAATAGAAGTAAAATTTCTGCTGCAGTAAGAAGCCGGGAAGGAGGCCGGTGGGGAGAAAAGGGGCCTGTAGAGGGGATTTCTAACTAGAGAAAGGGGATTCGACCACGTAGTGGAGGTTCGACGGCTAGGGTAAGATCTCTTACTTTGATACTATATAGATTTGGAGAATTGAGCTGGATACATTTATTGATAAGAGATGTTGTCTTAAATACAACTTAATAGAATCTTAAACTTATGAAACAAATAATACACATATCTCTCAAACTTAGTAAAGAATCCTAAACTTAGGAAATAAATAACACCCATATTTCCAACTTACAAAAATCAAATCAAATAAACTAAAAATAGAAACTCCTACAACTAGCCAAAAATAAAAAAATACATAAATAGGAAATAGCAGGAATTAAATAAAATCCTAATATAGCTTCTATCAGTAGCAAATTGACAAAGTTTTTTGTTGGTGTATTTTGTTATTCCTGATTTGACCACCATTGATGAAGTTATTGATTTTCCATCTTTATTAGCAGTATTATCCACATTTTATTAAGTTTTGGCATACATTTCCATAGTCAGATGGGAAAAATCCATTGAATGCCTGCAGTATGGTAGCTATATTGATGCATTTTGGTATGGAAAGCACTACTTGTAGAAATTAAAACATCAAGCCACTCATACGATTCACAGATCAAGCCACATCCGTATCCAAGCAATTAATAAGTTATTAAAACCATTTAGACATTCAAAATAAAGCTACTAGAAAAGTTCAAAATTTGCTTGAAATTTAACTTTAGTCTAAGTCATCTTGATTTGATGATGCGGGAGCTTATCGGGATGCGGTACTAGAGCTTATACAGTATCGCGGTCCAACCTTTCTTTCCCCTTTTCCTATTTGATTTCTTTCCTTATCTAGCCATTCCTTTTCTAGCACTTTTCTTGTCTACCTATTTCCTTTTCCATCACTTTTATATTCCTATTATCTACCTATTATATCTACTATTCTTCATTATATATAGGTGTTGTTTATTTTGGTTTGGGTCAGTTTCTGCCTTCTTGATTTCAAATTTTTGTCCAAGCCATCTTGAAGCTGAAATCCGGGGGGAGATGCCGTAGAGTTGACTTTATATCTACAATGTTTCCGCTACTTTTAATGCCGTAGAGCTGATTTTATACTACAAGAACCCTGAATCTTCGACAAATGAAGTCGAAGTTCCCTCAACCAGGAGATATTGACGCGGGAGCATACCAGGACACAGTACCACGGTCTAGCCTTTCTATTTTTCCTATCGATTCTTTGCCTTGTCTAGCCAGCACTTTTCCTGTCTACCTCATCCTTTTTCATCACATTTCTATTTTTATTCCCTACCTATTATATGTTATATTTCTTGTTATATAGAGGTGCTGTTTGCTTTGGTTAGGATCAGTTTTTGCCTTCTAGATTTTAAATTTCTGTCCAAGCCCCGGCTGTCAGGGTTGTTTTCCCTTCTACGTCTATATTAGAAATTGAGGAGGTGCTCTGGCTGCAACTCGCCCAAGGTGGTGATCTTCTCCAAAGGTTCGAGGCATGCTCCAACTATAGCGTGATCTTGCAGGGATACCTATCTTCCCCAAATTCCCTTTTACAGTCCACATTCTCTTGTTTTCTCTTCTGCCAACTCTATGCCCTACTCTATGGGTTTTGGGGCAGCTTATTTGGTGCTGTGGCGTTTTGAAAACGCACCTGACCTGTTTGGGTAAACTGTGTTTTGGCAGCTTACGCGTTTTCAAAACGCAGAAAACAACTTTTTCACACCGCACCTATCTAGGTGCGGTGGCGGCTTTCTGTCTACGGTCTGGCTTTTCCAAAAAAATAAAATTTTGTAATCGCCACCACATCTAGCTATCAACAGATTATTTTTAATCAGTTTATCAGCAAATTATTCAATAAGCTACAGCTACCCCAAACAGACCCTATATTGCTGCCGCCACTTCTACAACACCTCCACTTGGCACAATAGGACCTTCCCTCCCTCCCGACATTAAAAGTAGTAGGAAACATTGTAGGCTAGACCGTGATCTGGAGAGTCAAAGAGGAGAATGGGAGAATCTGAAGATAAAATGGAGATACAATGCCGACTCCTGCCAGCTTACTATAGATAGAATGCTCAGATTCTAGATTCAAATGTGGAGAGAACACATCTTCAAGCAACCATCCCATCTTACAGGTAAAGTTCAATTTTAGGATCTTACAACTATATTACACTCAGGAGAACATCCCGTCAAAGGAAGAGTTGATTGAAAGTGGAGAATAGGGGGAACCAAGCTGCAGTCCTACATTCGTCCCAACCCAAAAGTGCTTTAGGTGATATCGGTTTGGGCAAAGCAAGTCAGATTTCACTGCTAGGAGAGTGATCGCTTTCACTAATCAGGGAGCAGTTGAAGAAATATACAGTGCTTTCGAAAGAAGATGAAGACTTCAAAAAGGATTCTCAATTTTCAGGCGAGGAAGAGACGCCATCGATTCCAGCTAACCCCAGGATAAAGATTCCAGCTGAGGTAACAATAGTTGTTATGGAAGGTAGTGACTATGATGTAATGAGTTTTCCAGTAGTGTACGAGATTTTGGTGCCTCAAGTTAGCATTTTGCCGGTGTTGAGGTTAGCACCACCAGGATTGATCTTGGATGTTCAAAGGAGCCATGAGTTTGAGAAGCCGATATCAGACACATGACAACCTCGGATAAGAAAAATTCAAACTATTTGCCAAGTTGGAAGATTACATGGAGTTTTTCATATGTTAGCTTTAGTGTGATATACATCATCATATGTCCAGGCAGGAGGAATGAAACCGATCCTTGAAATTTGTCTTAGGATCTTGATGGGGAAGGAAATTCTTCAATAGGATCCAAGTCCTATCAGTGAAGAAGTCTCTTCCAAGTGGTTGCTAGTTAGAGTGGCACAACCTGCTACAAATTTCATCCCATAGTTGATTTCGCCTCAAATATATGTTTATCAACTACATTCCGCTGTGTATGAGAAGTGAAGAAGCATGTGTCAGACTTAAGGGCTTGAGAGTTACATTGCGGAAACCTACATCTACATGCAGCTCCAACTCAATATGTGCCGAAAAATGATACATATTTATTTTATCAAGTTGTGTTGTGGAATGATAATGCCTACAAGATTGACCTGCCAAGAGACTACAATATTTCCGCTACTTTTAATGCCGTAGAGCTGACTTTATACTACAAGAACATTGAAGCTTCGACAAATGAAGTCGAAGTTCCCTCAACCATGACATATTGACGCGGGAGCATACCAGGACATAGTACCACGGTCTAGCCTTTCTATTTTTCCTATAGATTCTTTGCCTTGTCTAGCCAGCACTTTTCCTGTCTACCTCGTCCTTTTTCATCACATTTCTATTTTTATTCCCTACCTATTATATGTTCTATTTTTTGTTATATAGAGGTGCTGTTTGCTTTGGTTAGGATCAGTTTTTGCCTTCTAGATTTTAAATTTCTGTCTAAGCCAGCCGTAAGGGCTGTTTTCCCTTCTACGTCTATATTAGAAATTGAGGAGGTGCTATGGCTGCAACTCGCCCAAGGTGGTGATCTTCTCCAAAGGTTCGAGGCATGCTCCAACTATAGCGTGATCTTGCGGGGATACCTATCTTCCCCAAATTCCCTTTTACAGTCGACATTCTCTTGTTTTCTCTTCTGCCAACTCTATGCCCCACTCTATGGGTTTGTTTGGGGCAGCTTATTTGGTGCGGTGGCGTTTTGAAAACGCACCTGACCTGTTTGGGTAAACTACGTTTTGGCAGCTTATGCGTTTTCAAAATGCAGAAAATAGTTTTTTCACACCGCACCTATCTAGGTGCGGTGGCGGCTTTCTGTCTACGGTCTGACTTTTCCAAAAAAATAAAATTTTGTAATAGCCACCACATCTAGCTTATCAGCAGATTATTTTTAATCATCTTATCAACAGATTATTCAATAAGCTACAACTACCCCAAACAGACCCTATATTTCTGCTGCCACTTCTACAACACCTCCACTTGGCACAGTAGGACCTTCCCTCCCTCTCAGCCTGCTGCTGCTAGCCTTCTAGCTTGGTACTGTCTCTCTTTTCCCTACTGTCTTGTTGCTAGCGCTCCTTCTTCCTACATTCCAGTGCCGCAACCATGTCATTTCAAGCCTTCAGTTGCGCCCGCAACCCCCAACCAACCCCTCTACCGATTTTTCAACAGCCATCCACCACCTTCGCCATCACCATAGGGAGTCTTTTATGTTTGTGTCATTATTTTTCTAATGTCAAGAGTCTTTGTTTGTAACCCTTTTTAATTTCAGCAATAACATTCACATTTCTATTATAGTTTAGGTTGACTCCGATATCAATTGATGTCAAATTAAAGTTAATTTCATGTTTGCTCGTTTAGTTCATGTCAACTCAAAATTTGACTTGAAGTATTTATAATAAAATATATAATATTTATGTGTGTTTGAGCACACACGGAGGTTGATACTAGAGTTAACCCAAACCACAATAGGAATATAAATATTATTATTGAATTCAAATAGGGTTACAACGACGACTCTTTAAATAGGAAATAACTAATAACAAATATACAATGACACAAGCAAACACCCCTGAAGCGTATCCCAAGGTGGTGAAGTTCGGCTAGGTGGAATGATATTGTTAGTGGGGTGGCGACAACAAGGGGGAAGTGCAAGAATGCAGGGACAAGTATGGTGGCCATCCTAGGTGATGGCAGTGAGGAGTGGGGGTGGATAGCAATGAGACAGCACGAGTGAGGTGTTCCCTGGTTGTCTTGGGCGGGAGCGGCGTAGTGGGAAGGCTGGGACAACAAGGAGAAGGTGCAGTTTGGGTGGCAGCAACGTTGGAAGGAAGTGTGGGGCGACTGTGAAGCCGAGGCGGCAGAAAATAGCAAACGAAAGGCTGTTGTGGCCGGTTGTAGCAATATACAGTAACCATGAGTGGCGGGAGAGGATTTGGAAGGAGATAGGGGGAAAATATCACCACCTAGGGAGATAGAAGCGGCCAAATAACCATCCAATCCCTCATATACAACCCTCAAAAGGGAAAATGGACGCCGACTGCTGTTCTGACAGAAATTTAAAATAAAACTCACCAAAATTAAACCCTAACGAAGCAATCGACATATTTATAATAAGTACCGATAGCTAGAATATGAAGGAATTGAAATAGGAAAGAAATAAAATTAAGAAGGAAATAGAAAAAGGCAAGGGATCAAAATATGAAAAAGGGACCGCGACCTAAGCTCCCGTGTGAATCTTTCGGGGTTGGGGGAGCTTTGATTTCATTCATCGAGGCTTCTAGTTCTTTATAACACTTAGTCAAGTATGATACGTAGAGATATTACAATCCCCTGCGAGGTGGATCGGGTAGGTTTTGTCATTCTACAACACGTCCTGATAAAATAAATATGCATCTTCTCTTGACACATCACAAGCTAGAGCTGCATATATATGTAGGTTCCCGTAAAGTAACTCTTCAGCCCTCAAGTTTGAAACCTTCTTCTTCCACTTCTCGTACTCAGTGGAATATAGCTGATAAGCTAATATGTGAGAAGAAATCAACTCTAGGGTGAAATTTATAGCAGGCTGCACCAATCTCACTAGCAACCATTCAAGAAAGAACTCTTCTTCACTAATAAGACATAGATCCGATTGAAGAATTTTCTTTCCTATCAAGCTTCTAAGACAATGTTCAAGATATGAGGTTCATTCATTCTATCTGGACATTTGATGATGGATACAATGCTGAACTGAATTTAATATCTAAATAATTCTATAATTATCCGACGTGGCACATATAGGGCCCCCTTCTGACGTGCTGGATCTCCCTAAAAGTAGGAGCAACTTATAAATGATTCTATAGATTTGAATGGTATGTATTTCTCTTATCTGGGGTTGTTATGCCTCTGGTGTCATGTCGACCTCGTTTTTGTCGAGTTTAGTTTTTCTCCTAGATTTAGAATTCTAGCCTCAGGAGTTTCCCCGACGATCCTAGATTCCTAGCAATGGGACCCACCTCGTTTTAGGATGTCTGAAACCCACTTCGATACTCTTTAAAATTCTGCCTAAGATTTCGTACCGCTAGTCTGTAGCCGGTCAAAGTTGACGTCAGGAATTCAAATTGAGTCCCTATAGGATCCCTGAACATTAGGGCAGCCTCGTGCAAGTCTTACACACTTGGACGCACAAATTCTCAGTTTGCGGCCTCGACGCATTCAATTTCTCTGCAGTGGACAGGAGCTGGAGTCAGAACGTTGGGACGATCGACATCAAAGTCAGAATTTCAGAAAAGGCCGAATTTGACGCACTTTCGACCCGACTGTCGACGAGGTTGTCCGAACGACCCCGGATGACGAAATTGACTGCGCCGATGCGTCCGGAACGTCGATTTTACCTAAAATGGACGTTCTTTTTGCGACGATAGCCTGTCGGTGAAAAAATGTGCAAAACGGGAATTATCTCCTCTCCCGTTCGCACGATTGGGAGACTTCGTTCGTCCCTCTCCCGCGCTCGAGCGAGTCGCCCCGACCATATCTGTCTTCCCCATGCTCGATCGTATCCTCTGTGGCCTTCTCCTTCTCGAGCCGCACGAACTCGCCCTCATCCCTTATCCCTGGCTGCGACGTTTTCTCCTCTGCTCTTCCCTGTGTGAACCCGCGACCACCTGCTCCTATCTGCGACATTTTTGTCGCTGCTGCCAGGTCCTCCCCACTTAAGCTTACCTCCTGTAAGTGTTCTCAATACCCTCTCCTTCCTCTAATCTATAAATGAGCCCTATTTGGGGCGTCCCTAGTGCTGGCCGAATTTTTAGAGGAGGGGAGGTGCTGTTGGACTGAACTTTGGATTCTTTGCTCCTCTTGTGTGTTCTACGCTAGCTGGTAACACGTTTCCCCCTTTCTCTTTTACATAGCATTGCTTGGTGAGGCTTGGGTTTGCTTCACATTACCCGGCTCTGTTGTTTTTTCTCTGTTTGGTCTCTCGGCTGGACACTTATGTGCCATGGAATGTTTCATTTGCTTGCTTAAATAGTTGTTTTTCTTCTCACCCCCAATAGTGGCATGTTAGCATGTTGTTATACTGAAATTTGAGGCGTGTTTTATTACTTGAAGCATGTGGAAAGTTTGGTTTTAAAAGGCATGTTACTATCCCCCTATGTTCTTTATGTTTATAGCAAGTTCAAAAATATTGGAAGTGTGGCTTTAGGACCATGCTAGCTCCTCTTGCAAGTATGTTGGGGTGTGTAATATGTGGCTCTTCATTCACTCTTGTTGTTATGAATTATAGGGGAGCTCATTTTTGCTTCTTTTATGAGCATGTGGAGGCTCGGTTTTAGGCTCCTTGTAGCTTAGCCTTTATAAAAGCATGTTATAAAAATTTTTAGTAAGTTTGGAAGGTTCAGTAGCTTGTTTTGATAGCTTGGTATGGTTCTTTATAAAATGTTCTTTTCTTTACGTTTTTGTTGGAGGATTGCTTCATATTTGAAATGGTCAAGTTGGAGGAGGGCCTAAATGTGCTTTTGTTTAAAATATGTAATGGCTTTATGTGGTGGCATTTAAGGAGCTCCTGGATTTTTCTTTTGCCTTTGAAAAGCTCGGTTTTCACTTTAGGGAGGTTTGGGTGTTGGTTTTGTGGAGGCTTGGCCTTTGGTTTCATGTTAGGACTATGTTTCAAATGTATAAATTTCATATATTAAGCTTTAAAAAGTTTGTTTTGGCCTGGTGCTAGGCTTGATTTCAGCTTCACTATGGCTTGGATTTGAGCCTTATGTTGGCTCGGTTTAAATTCTGTGATGTTTTCTTTTTAAGCCTTGTGTTAAGCTTGTCTTGGCCCTATACTTAGTTCGATCCTAGTCCTATTATGGCTTGATTTTTGGCCCACGGTAGCTGCAGTTTTTTGCCCTTGTGATTGGGCTTGCTTTGGCTTTGTGTTGGCTTGATTCCAGCCTTGTGGTGGCTCGGGTTTAGGCCCTGTACTGACTCGGTTTTATCCCTGCTGTGTTTTCTTTCTTCGGCTTTGTACTGGGCTTGATTTTAGCCTTACTGTGGCTCGGGTTTAGGTCCTGTATTGGCTCGGTTTTAGCCCTGCTGTATTTTCTTTCTTTGGCTTTGTGCTGGGCTTGATTTTAGCCTTGTCGTGGCTCGGGTTTATGCCTCGTACTGGCTTGGTTTTACTACTGTGGTGGTTTTCTGCTTTGGCCTTGTGTTGGGCCGGTTTTAGCTTCATGCTTGGCTTATGATGGCTCAGGTTTGAGCCTTGTGTTGGCTCGGTTTCAGCCCTATGGTGATTCAACCGTATGGCTTTGTGTTGGGCTGCAGTTATGGCTTTGTGTTGGGTTGCAGTTATGGCTTTGTGATGAATACTTTTATATACCTTGTGATTGTTTGGATTCCTCTTGGCTTGCTTATGGGGAGAGGTGATTGAGAATTATCTTTTGATGAACCTTTCCTATATGTCACATGAGAGGATTGGGGCTAAGTTGGGATTTGTGAACTTGTCCATTCACTTTCTTATGTGTTAAAAGCTTTATGTTGGAATGTTTCTCCTGTCTTTCTGCTCTGGCCGTGAGCTTCTTTGGCCTTGTCCTGTCTTGGCCGTGAGCTTCTACTTTGATTTATTGGATGATTTTACACTTATGTGATATGTTGAGTTATGAATCAAGTTGGGAGTTGGAAAATTGCAATATTTGGGGTTTGGAAATACTAGTGGGGTTCTTTCTTGGATCACTTCCATTTTGGGTTTATTTTGTGAGGTTTGAAAATGTCTCAAGCCATATTCAGTGGTGTTTTAGACTAACCATCATACCGTTTGGGCCCCTCCCTTTTTTAAATTGGCATTGGATGTGGGTTAGTCTCCTTTCCTTCCCCTTTTGCTCTTTTGGTTTGTTTTCTTTCGCTTTTCTTGGTTTTGGTTTTCGTTTTGTTTTGGGGCATAGGGTGCTGATGAAAAAGGCAAACTGGTAGTAGAGTGGAATGATATCCCATCCTACGACATTAGGACCCACTCCAGGGCCCCGATGAACCGTAGGATGACGGTATCATTCACCGCTATAAGGCAAGCGGGGCACTCGTATCTTCTTAGGATTGCTAGTGATCCTATACTCGACGAAGTGATCGACTCGTGAACAACCCTAATCTTCAAAAAAAAAAAAACTGATAAGAACAGATACTATATTCATAACAAAAATATATTTTCACTACAATCATGATTGATATAAACTCTCTTTTGTATGTCTGAAATTCACGTGCATGCTAAAAATATAAATTTTAAAAATATATTATATTTTGGTTGTCCACTTGTTGATTACCAATACCGGGTTAAGGAACACCCTCCTAAGTTATGTTTAGTAGGACACCCTTCTAGTCGAGCAGCGAGCTCTATACATTCGGGTGACCGAGTAGCCTTCGACGACCCTCGAGAATAACTACATAGTTTCTGAGCCTAGACCCGACCCGAGTGCTTACGGTTTTCTTCGGATTTTTCGTATAATTTTGGTGAAGCACTCTTGGTCCTTTTTTTCTGGGACTTTCCCGAGGTTTTGATGATTTTATTTAAATCATTATTTATTTTCCCGAGTTTTAAATCATGATTTTATTTGAGTCATTCGCCTTCCTTTCTTGAGTTTTCTGGACGATATTTGTTTTTCTGCTTGGCTTTCATTTGTGTGATACATTACGACCTACTACATTTAAAAAAATAACGAATCTCCCAAGTATACTGGTTTGTTTATATTTACAGCATGTTACTCTTTGTACCTGCTACCATTCTTTTTAGCACGTTGTACTATACTCTCTACTACATGTTTTACTGTCTTCCTGTGCTACATACCTTGCTATACACTGTACAACCTTTAAATATGCTTTTATAGGGTATTTAGGAGAACTATGACCATAGGGCCACCTGATTTGACATCATAACTTCCACCCTAGAAAACTCGAACTCGTCACGATAAGGAGCTTGAGCTAGCATGCTGAGCAAGACAAATGCATCTTCAACAAAGAAACATATCTTCTCCAAATTAAACCATTCTTTAGTGATTAAACTACAATCCATAGGGTTTCGATGTTGCTCGCTTAGTGCGGCATAAATCCTCAACCTCTTGTTGGCTTTTGTATAACTCTGCTGTACAATATAAGCCCCAACTCGTTTTCGGATTCCGAGGTTGTCGTTCATTACGACCTAAATCCTCACATCTTCTAGGCTATTTTTGTGATCGTTTCACACAAATGTAAGCCCTAATTAAATAAAATTGACAGGATGAAATATTTAAATAATCTCACCCATAAATCGAAGCTAAACCATAGGATAACTTGGGAAGTCACCGAGGTTCGCCTCCGGATCTCCGACACCCCATAGTTCTTCCTCCTTTGGATTCTACAATAAATGTTCTAAATTTGAACCAATCCACTTTCACACCTCTTTGTCCGATTTCATTGAAAAGTCCTATCCTTTTCGACCTCCTCGAAGATAATATTTCCCGATTTTTATCGAGAGTTTTCTTAAGCTGATTTCGGTCATTTAAGATGTAATTAACTATAGTGGTTTGCCTTCGACGAAGCATTTCGAACCTAACTTAAAATAAACCCTATTTAATCATTCGTATTAAATAGTAGAACTCGTCTGCAAATAAAATTGTTTCGTGACCAAACGGACGTCATATATTTGTTAGTTTATTTGATCGAGCCTCACTCTCAAGTCTTCGTGTTTATCTTCCGGATAAATACAGTGTCTTGAGTATAGTAGCATTCTTTCATTTAAACTATGAAAAATATAGGTCGGTTTTATTTCTTATATTTTCTAAAAATTATATATATATATATATATATGTAAATTAAAACGTCATTCCGAAGCGGGCGACGGGATTTCGATTCCGGCGACCAACAGCTTCCTACGGGCACTCCACACCCAAAATAACGCCGACATGTCAGTTCCTCGAACTCAAGACTGCCATGGACATTCGCCGTGAAGTCGGTTGGAGTCTCTCCCATGGGCTTAGCTGCAATTATGTGTTTCTTTTCCTCATCAACTAGAAGCTTGTCCTCCTTTTTGTCATCACCGTCTTTAGTGTCCACTGTGTCATTACCCAATTTTCAAGAACGCCCTCCTCAATGAAACAGATCACCCCCTTAGTTGTGTAGTCTGATTCAACATGCCTAAATTCGTGGCACTTACAATACTTCTTGGCTGTAACAGATTTAGGGATGCAGATTGGTTCCTTCTGTTTTCCATTCTAAGTTAGCTTTTCCTCTATCAGGGTTGTCTTGGGTGTTATCCTGGTATACTCTTGTTGTAAGATCTTGAAGTTGAACTCTGCCTGTAAGCTGGAGTGGTCACTTGGTGATGTCGTCTCTTCCCTTCTGAAGCTAGGGTCTGAAAGCTGTCAGGAACTGTTACTGTATCTCCTACTTCATCTTCAGATTCTTCCGTCCGCCATATGTGGCCTCCTCTGATACCTGATTCCTAAGGTTGTGGTCTTTCTTCTTCATCACTGAAATCATCCTTATGGAAGAGGTTGAAACTCTCGTCCCTTTTTCCTCTTCGTCTTTCCCTATCACCATCGCAGGTAAGTCCTTTCTGGGCGTCATCCCTAATGTCCGCCAATCTCAGCTGAAGTCGGCGTATCTCTCGTTGTATTTCTTCTTGGATAGGCTCGGACATATATCTCTTGGGTAGGCTCGAACATATATCTCCTTGGTGGCATGACTAGAGTTTAAGGTTTGGAGGTGAAAAAGGGAACATGAAACTAATTGAAGGTGTAGAATATTTAATTTAGATTTGCTAATTTTGAAAATCAGCAAAGGGAAATTAGGGTTGGGTCAAAATTTTGCTATGATTTGGTGGTTGGCAGGAATTTTTTTTTTTTTGGTTTATGGCGGATGCTAGGAAACTTTAGGATAGGATTAGAGTTAGGCTAGCTCTGATACCAAGTGATATCGAAATTAACCCAAACTATAATAGAAATAGAAAGATTATAGCTGAATTCAAATAGGGTTACAATGACTCAAACAACAAACGAAAGACTGTCGTGGCCGGTTGCAACAATATATAGTGACCGGGAGTGGCGAGGGAGGATGTGGAAGGAGATAAGAGGAGGATAATCACTATTTCAGGAGAGAGATATAGCCGGAGCTTTGCTCAATCCCTCGGATATAACCCTCGAAGGGGAAAACGAACCCCAATGACTGTCCTTACATAAGTCTAAAATAAAACTCACCAAAAACTGAACCCTAAGACAGCAAACAACCTATTTATAAGAAGTACCGGCAGTTAGAATAGGAAGGAAATAGAATTATGAAGGGGATAGGAAAAGATAAGGGATCAACATAGGAAAAAGGGACTACGACACCGTAGCAACTACATCGATACTGTAGTGGCTATAGTATCACGACCTAAGCTCCCACGTCAGAGGTAGTGGAAATGGGTGCTAATTTGCAGGTGAGAAATTCAGTTGGCCTAATAACTCCCAGAATGCATGTTAATCTTCAACTCTAGCAGTTTCTATATCACTTTTTCTATATTTATTATCCCTTTGACTACAGGCCATAGCTCACCTTCTAGTCATGTACCTTTGGTTTATATTTATTCTTCTCTAATTCTTCCACATTAATTTTGTCTACCTTTTTCTGGTGTACCTGATGACTTTGTACTCGCCCATACAACCCACGCCCTTTTTTCATTGCCTTTTCTTCGATGGAAGGTATTCCGATTGTTCCTCTTGCATAATTATTTTTTCCAATCTAAGCTTTCTATTTACGCCATACATCCATTTTTGGATTCTCGTTTTCTCTGGACTTAAATTTGCCACTAATTTCTTCTTTATTGCCCAATACTCCATAAGACTTAGTAGGCCTACACAAAGTTTCATAAATTATTCTTTATAGTCTCGTATAGTTCCAATGTGCTCTGCACTCCTTAATTTTAAAAACTCAAATACTATGCTATTTGATAACAAATCAATTAAATTGTTTGGCCAAGTTCTCAAAAGTTTGATGGTCAAACCAGACATTTTATTCATGCTCCGTAAGGGAGATGAGTGTGGAATATGTGAAGGGACATTTTGAAACTTGCAGATGCCCTATGGTTCTAGCTGTTTAGAATAATTTAGGTGTTGAAGGCTCTACACGCAAGATATTCTGAATGGCTGTTTTAGAAGTTACCACAGTTATTTAGGTGATATCTTGATTTCTGAAGCGTCATTTCAATTTTGCGAGCACTCTTTCTAAGATTGTTTGGCATAAGATTCACCTTCCTTTTTTCCTTTACATCATATCCAAGGTAAAAACCACATATGGTTTTCATATTTTTAATCACTTCTTTATTATTATCATAATGTTTTAGTACATTAAATGGATTCTTAACTCGTTTTGTAATAGTCGTCATAAGATCACAGGTTCACATTAGAAAATTTAATGTATGCTCAAATTGGCTTAATTGTGCATTATCTACAAAATAAGATATTGTTCTCTTTACTTGTGACTCACGAAATCATTTAGTCATCTGATTTTCTACATCTGTTTTGTGCTTATAAAGGGAACAGCTGATGTTACTCTGAAGAGCCCGGATTCTAAAACAGTTTATTTGCAGGTATAGGCTTTAATATAAGTTTGGATTATTGTATTTCTTATACCTCTGATGGAAGTTCTTTGTTGGGCAGGACATTCAAGAGCTTGTGACCTGGGTTTTAGGTGATGGTTTAATGCCATCTTGGATTTTTGTCAAGGTAAAACCATTTCTCTTGTTGATCATAAGACTGCTAATCTTATTCGGGGCATTTACATACATACCACCCTATTGCTATGTATTTACGTATCCAACACCTAAACTAATTTTTACATTTATACCACCCAAATCTTTTATATCACATAAAACATACTACCGGTTTAACTTTTAAAAGTGAAATGCACCCTTTCATGCATAGTTAGGGTGGCATGCATGGAAAAATTGAAGTTTAGGTGTGTTAGGTATGTGACTGTATAGGAACTGAATGGTATATATATGCGAATCTTCCATCTTATTCCTCTAAATTTGCTTCATGTTTTACTTCATTGCCTCAAAAATGATTGTATGCATGACATTGGACACAAGTTGCTTCATAGTGGATTCTCTTTTTAGGGCATTTCTTTCTAGATTATTGTATTTATTTGCATTTCTTTTGCTCTGCTTCTTATCGCAGCTAAATATTGTTCTCCTACTGAATCTCAACCATTATCCCTTTGAAAACCATTCTTTTCCTTCTAGCTTGGTTTAAAAAGATATAAATTTAGCTGTAAAAGCTTCATATAAATAGGCCATGACATTAGAACATTAGCCAAATTTGTAAAAATGTTCATGACTTGATGAGTGTGACATGCTATAGGGTTGATTTTCACGGATGTCCGGAACCTTCTTAATTTATTCGTAGTATTTGGAAAATGTGTAGAAGAATTTTATTATGTTATTGACATGGCTATGATCAAGGTATGGGTTTATGATACAAAATTTTTCGGTTTTGGTGGAAGCACTATAGCTCAAATCATGGTGCGAAAGGGTTATGCTTTTCTTCTGGCAAAGTATATTGGAAGCATCATGCACATGCGCCAATGCTCTTTTTGTTAAGCCTTTTGCTCTAACGATGTTACGTTTTTTTGCTTCTTCATGATTGAAAATTGCTGTGTATTATCTATTGGAGAGAAGGTAGTTAAAAATCATAATTGGATTATTCAATCTTATGCAATGGAAGAAAGAAGATGCTTCAGTTAAGCTGAATTGATAAAATTGTTCTGAAATGATTATGATGGATAATGGATTCACAAAGTGTTACATTGTTTACTATAATTCACCATCGACACTTAAAATGATTGAATGAATAATGAGGATCAATTAGTCAAATCTAAATTTGGGTATGAGCATAATGTCGATGATTGTCTACATTTGTTCTATTATTATGATTAGCTTCATTTTTCTAAGGTTAAGCTTTTCTCATCACTTTTAACTGGATGCATCATCTTATCATCGAAGAAAGAAGTGGCTCAAAAGCTTGCGGTGTTCATTCCTCTAAATGATATTTATATTGAATATTACCTAAAAAATAATTGGAAGCTACTAATTATAAAGAATTTGGAAATTAAAGCTGTCGTCCACAACTTTCTACCTTATTTAGTAGGAGGGAGCAATTTGTGAAATGCCTCTTTTCATATCTAGTAATGAATCAATGTTACTCATTGTATTTCTTATTTAGCAATCCTAATCTTTTCTACCGTTTCAAATTCGCATAATGTAATTTTGAATGTAGAGTTGTAAAGCTCTTTAATGAACATGTTGTCCAGGTGATTTTCTGTTAGAACATATGACGTGCAATTTATCCCAATTGGTTGTTTCTCTTTTATGAAATGTCTATCCACCTTCATATGTGTGGTTTGAGCATGTATTTTTAGATTGTGGGCAATGCTGATGAAGATTTATTATCACAATGTATCCTCATAGGTGTTTTCCATTTAATTTTAATCTTCTAGTTAAATTTTAATTCATAGAGGTTCATAAGTACTTTGTCTGACTGTTCTAATTTTAGATTTCTTGAACTTAAGATTACATTCTATTTCTTGCTCCCCCTCAAATGAATGTTGATGCGAAGGAAGATCCTTTAGACCCAAAAAAAGCTTATGGTAGTGAAACATTTAAGTATAGAGCTAAGCTTCCAAATGAAAATTGGACAAATTCAGATTTCAAATCTTGAGCTTGAGATTACATTTTATTTCTTTCTCCTCCTCAAACAAATGTAAATGCGATTGAAGATCCTTTAGAGCCAAAAATAGATTATGGCTGCAATTCATTGGAGTATAGAGTTAAGCTTCCAAATGAACATTGGATTAATTCCCATTGTGAGGCAGGAGTGAAAGCTTTGCTGAAACTGGTTCAACCTGCAATTTGTGCCTAGTTTACATGCTCCTTAACCATCGAACCAAGCACTTGCCACTTATTTCTTATTCCCACCCACCTGCCTTATTCTTATTTCTCATTATGCTTTGAAAGGCAAGCTTTTTTACAAGGAACAAGTAGGTGACGTTGAGTGACAAAGCTTTCAGGCTCTGAACTAGTTTTTTTGTGTTAAGGAGTGTGGGAAGAAGGTTAAATCTGTCAAATCAATGTAGTACCAAGACTTTTCCTTGGATCCAAGTACTTCCTCTTTTTGTTTTTTCTGCTATGTATTTACTTTAAGGGAGGTCTTGGCTATGGCATCATTCAAGACAAGCTTAGGCTTTCAATTACGGTAGAGATGGATGATTTCTCTATTCTCTTTTCAAAGCTTCCTTTCCCATCAACTTTTCTCTTTTTATTTTCCACCCTTTTTGACTTCCATGTCACAGTTTTTTTTTTACTAACTTGTGTGCAATATCCTAAAGTGGATAGCTAATCATAAATGATCCCTCATAATCAACAAATTAACATTTTAAATTTATATGTTTCATATTTTTTTTTAAGAATCCCTTTTCCAAAATTTGATTTTAGATACTTGAGAACTTTGTAAGTACCTTTAATGTGAGATTTCCTTAGTTTATACATATAGTAAAAGAGATGCAGGACAAAGTGTCAGATAAATAGACTGGTTTCTAAAATTTTTTTTGATATTGTGCAAAATCAACTTTTATTTCTTCTTCATTTGTCTCAGTTTCTGACCTAGTTTTGTTGAGTTTCACAAGGTTTGCAATGAGTCATTTTCTTCCTCTAAAAAATCCATAATATAGTTTTGTTTAGAGATATACACTTCTTTCTCCGACTAAATTACTTTTATACCAATGATTTTTTTGAATTACTGAGTTCTTTGATTTCAAGCTCAACAATTTTTTTTTGGGTGTAATCATTTCTTGTCATTTTTTGTAATAATTATATCGGCAGTAGACATAATAAGAATCATTTTTTTTATCAATGGAATGTAGTATGCTGAGTATATGATCTCTTTGATTTTTTTTTAATCTCAGTCCATATATTATTTTTTCTAAATTTGCCAAATTATGTCTTTGGGGTTTGTTTAAGAGTCTAGTGTTTTTTCTAACTGCATACTTTATTTTCTATGAAAGAGCTTTTGAGTCATGGTGGAGGATTCTTATAAACTCTTTTTTTCAACATCCATATGTAAAAATACATTTTTCAAATTATATTGCTGTATGCATCATCCCAAATTAATACTTAGAGAAATTACTATGTGTTTTCATTTTAACAAAAAGTGCAACTGTTTCTTGGTAGTTTATTAAATAAGATTTAGTATAAAATTTTACTACTAATTTTGCTTTATATGTTAATGAGAAAAACCACTTGCATCTTATAATTTTCTTTCTCTTTTGGTTGATCAAAGATATCCTAAGTGTATTTTCTTACTGCATTCATCTTTTCTTTTTTGTCATTCTTCCAATCATCTATTTTTAGTACCTCTAATAAGATTTTTGATATTTTATTGGTGCTAGAGTTAACATTTATAAGGTAGGCTTTATATGTAGGAGAATTGCTTTGAAATGAAGTGTAGTAGGTTGTGGGATTACAGAGGAGAAAATGTGATAATAGATTGATCATTTTATGGTAGTTAGTTCCAAAACTCGAGCTTCTATGGATGGGCTTTGTCCTTTTTGTATAGACCTAAAGAAATTAAGTTATAGAAGTAATGCCATTCTTGCGTTTGTGTAGCTGATTTGTTAAGAGAGATTATATTAAGTTTATCAAATATTTCTACCATCTGGTTGTTTTCCTCATGAAGGCAAGTTTGAGTGAATAAACTTTATTTTTCATATAAAGTGACATATATTGAATTGAACAATTTTTTGGTTGGATGATAACATTTATTCCCTTTGGAGTGACAGAATTTCTTATTAAAACACCCTTAAGTGCTCTATGTAAAGTATAATTTGATGTTGTTTGTGAATGTAAAAAATGTCAGAAAATCAAAATTTTTGGAAGAAGATTTGAGAAGAAAATTGTTTGGGGAAAAAGGTCAGCTAGATAATTGTTGATCTCATTTTTGGGCGAGGTCTAGTTTTCTTCTTAGGGTTTAGGGTCTAGCCTTAGGATTCTTCCTTGGACTATCTTAAAGCATTATTAATGGGTCCCACCTCATTTTAGAAATCTAAACTACTTCTTTACTCGTTTCGGAGTTCCGCATGTGTGGTTCTTGACCTCTAGCACTTAGGAGGTTGATACTAACATGAGGGAACTCAAAAGGAGTCCCTATAGAACTATTAAGCCTTAGGGTTGACTTATTCATAATTTGCATTTTCGCGTGCAAATATATCACAATTCGGACAGTCGACACGCTTAAATACCACAATTCACATCATCTACATCTTTATATATTTCATAACTAATCAAAACCAAAATTAATTTCCATACGATCGATCACGAACCCGAGATTTTAAGAAAATTGAATTAGATGCATTTTTGACCCGATCGTCGATGAGATTATCCAAACGACCCTAGATGACGAAATGGACTGCTTCGGCGCGTCCGGAACATCGATTTTAACTAGGGAGGACACTCATTTTGCTAGGGCTTGTGCACTAATAAATCGCACGAAAATTGACGCACTTAAGTGTAATAAAATAAAAAAAGAAAATATCCAATCAAAATAAAACTCACGCACATGACCCCTAACTGGCCCACGTGGCTCGCCTTTTCTTCCCATTCGCGAACCCAACCGAGCCATTTCTTCCCTTCTTCTTCGGTCGCACGTGGCTCACCCCCCTTCTTCCCACTTGCCACCTAAGCGAAGCCCTAGGGCCGAATTCGCGCAACCCTAGCCGACCGTACCTCTCTTCGCGTGGCTTCGGCCCGAGGTCCCCCCACTGTAGAGTTTGATTGTTTCACCACGCCCCTTGCATTCTTTGCCTCCAATCCCACTGTGGTCGCTACCTGCCCCTGTGTCGTTTGTCGCCACCTTACCCCTCCCTGTCTCCTTCGGCTCACCTCCAGGTATGTTGGGGTAGGTTTCTCCTCCCTTCCTTTACTATAAATAACACCTCTTGGGGAGATTTTCTGCTGAAACTTTGGAGAGGGGGAGGTGCTGCTAAATTCTCTTTGAGTTGGTGTTTGCTGCTCTTGGAATCTTGTAGCTTATTCCCTGTTATTTCTTTTAGGTCAACCAAGTGAGGTATTTAAGGCTCCCTTTCTCCCTTAGCTATTCATTAATGTCATTACTTGTTGGTTGGTTTGTTTTGGCTTTAATGCTTCTCTCGACTGAGTAAAAAAAAATAAAAAGAGAAAATGATGTGGGGGAGATTCATGCTAGCATGCTTAGGATGTTATTTCAGAGCTTTCCTGCCCCTTACCAGCTCTCTATTTCACTGTTGTACTGATATATATAGAAAAATCCTGATTTGCCCAATGATTCACCCTCTTCCAAAAGAAGCCATGTTTATGGTGCTCTGTAGCTGTACAAAATGAAAACTCATTTACTGTTTAGCTCTAGCAATTTAATTGAAGTAAGGTTCCATATTCTGCATAGAAGCAAACTTGATGAGGAAGTAGAGGATTGTGCCCTTCATTTGTGCTATGTTTAGTCACGTTTGATAAATAAGAAAGCATGCTTTTCATTTATGTTATGTATAATCATATGTTTCCTAAGGTTCGACCCACCTTTTATCTCCAAAATTATCAATGACTTAGCGGTCTCATTTGGACTTATTTTGCCTTATCTTTTTTGCTGTTGGTAATAAAAAAAGGGAAAAGTGGGAAAATTTACAAAATACCATCCCATTTCATGCATTTACATATGTAACACCTAAAATTCTGTTTTTTAGGCACATACCACACAATTCTATGTGTATTTACATACCTAGCACCCATAGTTTGGTATTTACGTTTATAACACTCACATCAATTTTAATGAGGATTTGGGGTTTACATACATGCCACCCAATCCTCGTATACCTACATACCTGACACATAAGTTTTGGGAAGGTGGAGACTTAATCATTTATCAATAAACTGTTCGTTTGACAATGCAAAAGAAACCAATAGATATTACAACTAGGCTGAATTGTGAGAGTCTACCCACATATAAAGGCTCATCTTGTGGAGATAGAAAAGTGGAAAAGAAATGGAAAATTTGAAATTTGACGGTTTTATGTGCGAAAGTTCTGGAACTTTGTCAAGTTGGTTTTAAACAAAATCTGAAATTCTGCAAGTTGCTTTATGCGAGTTGGGACTTGATTTGGCTTTTTTTTTGTGCTTCAATTTTGGAGATGTTTGGGACAGTTTTGTGCCACTTTTTTTATTTGGCTGCAGTTTTTTGAGTGGTTTGCCCACTGTTTGGGCTGCGGTTTTGGGGGTTCCTTGGATGGTTTTGTTTCATATATCGCTGCAATTTTTGACACTGGTTTGCCCACTATTTGGGCTGCGGTTTGCAAGTCTTTGAGATGATTTAGCTACTCATCTAGCTACATTTTTTTTATTGCTTTTGCCCACTGTTTGGGCTGTGGTTTTTTTTTTTTTTGCAATGCTTTGAGGAGTAATATGGGGATTTTCTTGTGCTCTCCTTGCCGCCCCTTACTCATTACTTGCAGCTACTACTGCCCCCTACCCGTAACTTGCTGTAATGTTTTCTATTGGGGTTTGCCTCCTGTTGCACTTATCCTTACTCATGGCCTGTTGTGGTTGTTTCCTGTCCTTACCCCTGGCTGTGGTTGTCTCCTGTTGTTGGGGTTTGCTCCTTGCTTCCCTCTACTTATGATAAATGCTGCTGGTAGTTTTCTTACTGTTGGGGTTTACTCCGTATTACCCTTACCCGAGAGCCATTTAGTTTCTTTTGCTATGGTGAATCAGCTCTCCTGTCTCCCCTCTCTCGGCCGCTTTTATATGAGAGCTATTGGCATCTTATTTTGATCATCTTGAGGTTTGTCTCTATTGTTCTCCTTACTTAAAACTTCTTTGCTATCTATGTAGCTGCGATTTTAGAGATGTTTGGGACTGGTTTGTGCCCTGTTTTGGCTGCGGTATTGGAAACTTTCAGGACTGTTTTATGGCCTTTTGGGGTTGCAGTTTTGAGGCTTTAATCGTGCTTGCGGGTAACATCTATTGGTGTCTGTTTGGTGGTTTTTGAGTTGCATTTGTTGGCCTTAATGGTGACGCCTCTTATTACATTTCTTTGTATTGTGACACTGACAATTTGATGGAGGATCATCTGTCATGCAAGGTGTTGAGTTTCTAGCCATGTGAGAGTGGTTACATGCTTTTGTGGGCTTATTAGAGTATTGTTTGAAAAAGTTTTGAGGGCCGATCCACCCTTCACTTCTTTGCTCTTTTAGATGGATTGGTCTCTCCTCTCTCTCACTCCATTCTTTTTCTTTTCTTTTCTTTCTTTTTAGTTTATTTAGGTGCTTATGTCTAAAATATAAGCTCGCATATATAGTTGTGGCTATATATGAATCATCAAGCAAGGCCGTAAGTTGGACGGTTTCGAGATTTAAGGGCTGTGATGACAAAGACATTCCGGTGTTAGAGCAGAATAATGATGCATCCTATGGTATCGAGACCTGACCCAAGTACTCGGTGAAATGTAAAATGACAGTATTATTCACCGAAACTAAACTAGCGAGACTCCTTACTTTCTTAGGCTGCTGATAGTCCTAGCCTGAATGTGTAGTTGACTCGTGGACAATCAAATTTATATAATATAACAGAACATATACATTACTTACAAAAAAAAATTTTTGATTACTAAATAGAAATCCACCTTTTTTGCTTATATGCATGAAGCTTATATGCATGACAAAATATAAACTTCAAATGACATAAATCTGATTGTTCACCTGCCAATTACCTGTACTGGGTTAAGAATTTCCCTCCTAGGATTGTTTTGTTAAAAATTTCTAATTGAATGTCGGGCTTTATACAGGATGACTGATGATTGCCTACGGACTCCGAGAGCAATAAATCTGAGCCTACCCTGACCTGAATGCTTACGGTTTTCCTTGATTTTCCGTGTTTCCTACGGCTTTCTTTGAGTTTTCATGTGTCACTTGTGATTTTCTTCGTATTTTTTTCATATGTTTCTTATGTTTTTCTTCGAGTTTCCGTGGATCATTTGTGGTTTGAGTTTTTTTATGTGATGCTTTATCATTTATTCTTTTATATATAAATGCATGCTTTCCACACCTGCTGAATTCTCTACTATACTCGTTTATTTTTACCTGCGGCACTGACCCCATTTGCAGAAGCAGCATACCCGCCAGGTATACAGGTTTATTTTTTATTTACAGCATATAACATTGTCGTTGCCGGTCCCAAGCCCGGATGTGAAAAGTGGAGAGTTGCGTTAGGTAGTCGACAACCAGCGTAAAACTTGTCGAAAAAAAAATCATGACATGAATCCTTTTGATCATTGTGTAAGTGCTGTGGGCGTCCCCCGGTAGCGACGCGCTGTATGACTCGAATACGATGGAAAGTGTGCAGGGCCGCTACACCGCGCCACGGTGTAGTGTCGAGTAAGCAAGGGTTACCACATTACGGACGGATGCGGGTAAAGAGTTAGTCCATGATACTAGTATTAGGATAAGATGTTGGAATATAGGTACTCTCAATGGTAAATTAATGGAATTGGTTGATATTATGATCCATAGAAAGATAAATATCCTATTTATTCAAGAAACTAAATGGGTTGGAGAAAAAGCTAAGGAGATTGATAACTTAGGTTTTAAAGCTATAGTATTCCGGTAAGAGTCGTACTTAGAAATGGTGTAGGTATAATTATAGATAAAAGTTTGAAAGATATTGTTGTTAAAATTAATAGAGTTGGAGATAGAATTATAACGACTTAAGATTATTATTGATACTTAAGATTTTTAATATTATAAGTCTTTATGCTTCCTCGAGTTGGTTTAGATATAGACTCTAAAGATAAATTCTGGAATGATTTAGAAGACTTAATACACTCGATACCCTCGAAGAAAAAATTTTTTTTGAGGAGATTTAAATGGACATGTCGATAGAGTGTTAGAAGATTTCGAAATATTCATAGTGATTACGGTTATGGAGCGATTAATGAAGAAGGTAGAGTGCATTTTAGATTTTCTTTAGCAGTATGATATGATTATTACTAATACTTTATTCAAGAAAGAGATGAGCATCTTATTACATATAATAATGGATCTAATAAAACACAATTTGATTATTTTCTTATGAGAAGAAGAGATCGTCGAGATTGTAAGGATTGTAAGGTCATTCCAAGTGAGCGATTAAGTACGCTAACATCGATTATTAGTTCAGATTTTAAGATGAAGAGTTGTAAAATAGAGAATACTAGGATTCAACATCGTAGAATAAGATGGGGGCACCTAAAAAGACACAAATAAAATTATTTTTATGAGTAAAATTCAAGATTTAAATATTTGGGATGTTTATGAAGACTCGAATGTTATGTGGGAAAAATTAACTAATACTATTAAACAAGTGGCTAAAGATGTACTTGGAGAATCAAAAGAAAAATTTTCTATTAATAAAAATAGTTGGTGGTGAATAATAATGTGCAAGAAAAGATAAAATATAAGAAGTTATGTTATAAAAATCGGTTTAGATGTAAAAGCGTAGAGAACTGTGAAAAATATAAAACAGTCTGCAGAGAGTGTAAAAGAATAATCTGTGACGCTAAAAATTACGCTTTTAGTGATCTTTATAATATGTTAGATACTTAAGGAAGGTGAAAAATATATGTATAAACTAGCCAAACAAAGAGAAAAGAAAAGTAAAGATTTAACTCAAGTAAAGTGTATTAAAGCATTGAATATCGAAAAGTCTTTTCTTAAAAAAGATATTCAACATAGGTGGGTGAGTTATTTTGATAAACTTTTTAATGTTGATACTGAAAGTACGATCGACCTTAGTGATCATAATATCGTTAATAATAATAAAACTTTTCACTTTTACGTCGCATTAATAAAAAAGATGTTGATGAGGCTTTAAAGAAAACCAAGGGGGGAAAGTCTGTAGGACTTGATGATATCCCAATTGAAGTGTGGAAATGTTTAGGTGATTTGGGGGTTTCCTGACTTACTAAACTTTTTAATATTATTTTAAAAATAAAAAAGATGCCTGAGGAGTGGAGAAAGAACATTTTGGTCCCCATTTGTAAGAATAAAGGAGATGCACAAGAGTGTGCAAATTATAGAGGAATTAAATTGATGTGTCATACTTTAAAGGTATGGGAGAGGATAATTGAACATAGGTTAAGACATATTACGAAGATTTCTCATAATCAATTTGGATTTATGCCGGACGAGTCTACCATGGAAGCTATACATTTATTGAGAGGTTTGATGGTGAAGTACGGAGATAATAAGGAGGATCTACATTTGATTTTTATTGATTTAGAAAAAGCTTACGATAAGGTTCCTAGAGATGTTCTTTGGAGAGTCCTCGAGAAGAAAGATGTTGATTTGACTTATATTCAAGTCATTAAAGATATGTATGCTAGTAGCTGTTACATGTGTTCGAACCGAAGGAGAATTGACCAAGTATTTTACTATTTCGTTGGTTTACATCAAGGATCGGCTTTAAGCCCATATCTTTTTGCTTTATTTATGGATGGTCTTACCGGCCATTTACAAGAGGATGTACCTTGGTGTATGCTTTTTGCCGATGATATCCTCCTTGTGGATAAGACGAGAAAAAGTACGGGAAAAACTTGAATTATGGAGGTCTACATTGGAGTCTAAAGGTCTTCGTTTGAGTAGAACTAAAACCGAATACATGGAATGTAATTTTAGTAATAGTAGGTCTAGTGACGAAGTGTAACTTTGGGTGATCAAATTATTAAAAGGTGTGAACGATTTAGATATCTCGGGTCCATTTTTCAAAGCGATGGTGATATAGATGGGGATGTTAATAGTAGAATTCTGGTTGGTTGGTTGAAGTGGAGGAATGCGTCCGACTTATTGTGTGATAGAAAAGTACCGCTTAGATCGAAAGGAAAATTTTATAAGATGGTGGTGAGACCTTCAATGCTCTATGGTGCTGAATGTTGGCTTTTAAAAGAGAAGCATAATGTTAAGTTAAGTGTTGCCGAGATGAGAATGATTAGATGAATGAGTGGCTTTACACTTAAAGACAAAATGCAAAATGAATATATCCGTAATAGGGTTGGAGTTGCACCGATGACGGATAAAATTAGAGAGAGTCGCCTTAGATGGTTTGGTCACATTAAACGTAGACCACCTGATGACCCGATTAGGAGAGTAGATGTTTTATATACAACTTATGTTAAGAAAGGCAGAGGTAGACCTAGGAAAACTTGTGCTTATTGCATAAAAAATGATCTTAATTTATTAGAATTAAACGAAAATTTGACACTAAATAGGACACAATGGAGAAAAAGGATTCATGTAGCCGACCCCACTTAGTGGGATTAAGGTTTTGTTGTTGTTGTTGTTGTAGCATTTTACCATCTCTACTACATATTCTATTACTCTTCTTTACTGTACATTCTATTGTCTTTTCTTTACTGCAATTTATATTGCTTTTCTTTTATGCACTCTATATGTTTTACTTGTGCATACTTTAGTGTACATGCAGGAGCCCCTAGGGTAGAGAATAGTAGAACATATGCTAGGAGGTACACCACGACAGACTACTAACCGACAATTACATGTACGCTTTAAACCTTAAACCCGAAACTTGATATTGCTACGACATGGAGCATGGAGCAAGACTTTGTGAGCAACACGACAAAGTTGTAGCAGGCGGAGAATAACGATCTACAATAGCAAAACAAGTCTACATCAGTTAAACATTTCCATAGTTTAACTAACATAAGCCATAGGATTTCGAGGTGCAGGTGGAGAATGACGATCTACAATAAGAAACAAGTCTACATTCGTTAAACATTTCCTTAGTTTAAATAACATAAGCTATAGGACTTTGAGGTAGTCTGCCTAATGCGACATAAATTCTCACATTATCTTTTAGGCTTTTATATATCATGTAATATAAGCCCTAACTTGCCTTAAGATTCCGAGGTCGTCGTCCGATACAACATAAATTCTCCTATCTTCCAGGCTATTTGCATAATTGAGTATTATACAGATATAAGACTTAAATAATAAAATTAGGATGAAACATCAAATAACGTCTTTTCAAAATTGAAGCCAAACAATAAGATAGTTTGAGAAGTCACCGAGGCTCTCCTCATGGTCTCTAACATCCTATACTCTTATTTCCTTTCATTCCAGAAATAAATGTTCTCATTTGGTCATTTTCCCATTTGATTTTTCTATGTCCAATCTTGAAAACCCAGGACTTTAAATTCATGAGACAAATACCGAGGGTTCTCTTAAATGATTACAATCATTTGAGAGGTAATTAACTATGGGGGCATGCCTCTATTGGGAGCTTTAAGAGCCCAGATAATATAAATCCTATCTAATTTTTAATATAAGTAGGAGAACTTGTTGATCAAAATAAAACATTCAAAGACCAGAATGAATGTTATAAATTCTGTAGTTTATTTGATCGAGCTTTATCATCAAGTAGTGTGTCTGTTCCTTGGGGTTGATGCATTACTTGCGAAATTATGCTCGTTTATTTAAACTACTAAAAAGATGAAATCCATCCAGTCTCATTTATTTTAAAAAAATAAAATAATATTTTTACAATCAAAATTTTATATATATATATATATATATAATTAAATTAAATCAAAATCACATTTTATATTTTTCCCAAGAGAAATTTTAACGACCGAAAATAATTAGGGGACTTCTGGGAAGCAATCATTATTGAGAGTATTTTATCAATGAAATATTTGATTGTTAAGGATATCTCTCTTCAATAATATTTGGAAACTTGATTTTGGAAGAGCAGTAACTTGACAACTTCTAAGAGATGCATATATTTCATTTATGTCACTCCATTTTATTGTGGTGTGTTAAGGTAGGACAATTAAGACAATTGTTGACTAATAATTTCTTCTTTATTGAGGAAGTGAGATAACTCAGAATAATCTCGAGCTTTATTAGTTTTCATTTTTAACATTGACACCAAATTGGATTTTTTATCATAGAGATAAAAATTATAATAGTATGATTAACATTAGATTTTTTAGTAAGATATACCCCATCGTTTAAATGTCACATCAATTAATGTAACAAAACCTTTAGTTCCAAAAAATTGGGATTTTGAAGGTCTAATATCTAAATGAGTTGTCATGGAAGAAGTAGATGATTTGGATTCATTTTTGAGGAACAAAGCTTCATGAATTTTACCAATTTTACAAGAGTCACTGCGAAAGTTTTCAATGTCTACATTTGTTAAAGAAAAGAAAACATACATTGTTAGAATTTAAATGAGGGATGTCGGAGTTTATATGATGATCCCAACTGGCGTCTTTATTTGGAGTATATATAAATTGGCAAGGATATCATTTTCAAGTAGGTAAAGTTTATCCTTTTTTCTAGCTTTGCTTCTCCTCCTCATTGTGAGGTCTTAAAGTAAAGAAAAAAATGATTAATAAAAAAATATCACATTGTAGTTGTAGTTTATGGTGAGTTTATGAACATAAAAGTTTTAAAGTTAGATTATGAATATGTAGCACATTGTTGATAGTAAATGTAGGAGAAACATAAATATCCTCTTGACTTATGATAGTAGTTAGAAAGCCATCGACTATTATTATTATTTTTTTGTCGTGAAAAAAATTTGTAGTTTTGAAAAATGTTAACAATGTTTGACATGGAATAGTAAACTTTAATCCTATTTTCTTGGTTTTGGGGGTACTACTTGAGGTATTAAATGTATAAGAGTTTTACTTTGTACTACTTTCAGGCAGGGAGTATGACTTGGGGGATTTTTTGAGACTAAGAATATTTTTTAGGTTGTCAATTTTATCTAAGTTGAGCCTTTTGGTCCTACAGATTAGCCTTTTGATTGGTCTTTTTTGTTTCCTTCATAGTCTGAGAGCTTTATATATGGATTACCCAATATATTTTTTTTAATTTGTCTCTTTTCTTTATCACCATTTGGCCCGGGGGACTTGGAAATTTTAAGGCGGGAACGGAAAGTCGAATGGTGAAATTTAAAATTTTTATTTTCCTTTTCTCGCAAATAGTACAATCCAAATAAAGTGAAAGTCATTAAAGAAATAATTTAATCTACCAAATAAATGTTTATCTTTCTGCTTGTCGTCCTTGTCTTCTGTAAAAATCTCTTCTATTACTTATCTTCTTTTTAAAAGCTTGAATCTGAAAAAAAGATTAACATAATATAATGAGTTGTTTAAAGTAAATCAATAAGTGTAATTACATTTCTAAACTATAATAACTCAATGAAAAGAGAACAATATGTATATTGATCTTTCTTTTTTCATTATAGAAAATCATATAATAATCTAAGTAATGTTTTAATAATATTTACTTATGGAAGTAATCTTGTTTTATACTTATTAACTTTTGTTTTACTTCTCAAGGTTTAATCATTTATATTTTTTATATCTCTTTTCCTTTTCTTTTACATTCATTCCAAGCGTACCATCTAAGTATAATCTAACACATCTCTGACCGATACATATCCCATTGGTGCAGTGGGGCGTAGAACAAGTCTATTATTGTATGGGTGGAAATATACATACTCACAATTGATTGATATTCTCTCGTCGGCACAGCAATTTTTGATTTAATGTTCACAATTGTCTAATGTGGTAGAAAAATATCTCCATGCATTAGTATATAAGCGTGCCCAGCCAACACCATAAGGGATGTATTATTTCTCTTAGAACGCATATACAAATATCTAAATATATATTATTTCATTCTTTATAACATACATTATTTTCTTATAAGATACTTTGTATTTATCTATTAAATGAATAAATACATCTCTACTAAAATCTAAATGTCATGTATTAATCTAATATATGCATATTTTTTGTCTAACAATATGAATAACATGTTGCAGTTTAAATCTTATTGGTATATAACATAAATAAAATAAAAATATATACTTAAAAATAAAAATCTTATTGAGATTTCGAAATATAATTACTGCCTCAATCTTGTTTGTTTATCTCATTCTCTTTAAGATTTCTTTTTCTTGTTGCAATATATATTTATATATATAGATATATCTTTATCTTTAATTATCCAAAATATTTTTTAATTATCTTTGCCGGTAGTTTATTAAGCTTTAAACAAAATCTTATAGTGTTTATTTATTTATTAATTTTTTAAAAGAAAGATACATAATTAGAGCTTACCTCTCTTACTTCTTTCTTCTAACAGTCGACGATCCCTTTCAATTATTTTAATTAAAGTTTCTGATTATAATTCATAAAATTTATAACATTAATGCCTAATAACTTAGAATTAAATTAGCTGTGAATAAAATTTCAAATAATAATAACCTTTATTATCCTTCTTTCTCCTCCAATGCAACTTTCAAAATCCCTAATTCCAAATCTTTGGAATTAATTGCTCTTCGATCTGTCACTTTCTATCATAATTTATTAAAATCCACCATTAAGAATTTAAAACAACAATTATATCAATTATCTATTAATTCAATAATAATATTAACATATTTACTATATATAAATCTAAAAAAATAAACCCTACTTGCCTTAAAGTTCTTGGTCCCTTCTTCTCCATCTCTTCTACTTGAACTTGCACAGGATGTCCGACTCCATCTCCTTTTCTGTATGCAAGGCTCCCTCATCGTACTTCCTTCGTGCAGGAAGCCCTTTTCGTCGAATTCTCTTCCCCAGCGCACGAGCTTTTCTTTCTTCTCCTTCCCTTTTTCTTGTTCTACTTATAAGACATGGACACATTCTGCAAGCCGCAACTTCGTCTTCTCCTCCTTTCGAACGACACGGCTGTCCTTTAAGCCCTCAACACACAAGCGACTTCTTTCTCCTTCATGCAAGAGAAGCTCCCCTTCTTTTCTTCTCACTAACCCTAGTCTCTATCTCCCACACAGGAGCACTCTCTCGTCCGACTTTTGGCTCTTGATCTCTCCCCACTTTCGCTTCTCTAAATCGTCTAGTCGAAATGAGACCTTCGTTGATGCAGGGCTCAAGTGTAACACCCAAAATTTTGGAATTAGGTAAATTTTGACCAATTTTAAGTACCCAAATTTTGCAATGCTTAGAATTCAATCTAATTATTTTTATAAAAGTCTATGCATCGAATATATAACACTATACATGAAATTATGAACATATTAGGAGAGCAACTCTGTATAATTTACATTTTTGAGGTTATAATTTTTCATGCTTCTGAGTATGAATATGAATGAATTATGAAATGCAATGTATCACATATGTTTGCGATAATTTAGTTATACTAGGTTATCATCCACTGGATTATGATTCTGCAAATTAAGACGAGTGTTGGTGAGAATTTGGTCTAGCTAAATTATCTGCCTCTATCGCACCTCAATGACCGTTAAAAGGGGATCAGTTGGGGTGTGACGTCAAGAACCGAACCTGTCGAGTATTGCTGAATCGGTTCAGCCAGGGAGGTAAAGGGCCAGATTGCCCGATTTAGGGTTGCTGGCTAAGGGGAGGGGTCTTCCCCCTCCTAATTATCTATTACTATATATGTGTATTATTTTTCTGATTAGGGTTCAGTTTTTGCTTCAGTCTTTTGCTATCATCGACGTTTGCTAGGGTTGTATTCGAGGACATGCTGTGGTTCAACTATATCCTACTCTATGGTGGTGATTATCTCCTCATATTTGCATCTCCTTTTCCATTGATTGTTGCTTGCTGCTCTTCTAGCACTGTTTCCTCGTTGTCGCTCCTCCCTACCCCACCTTATTGTCCTCATTCTTTCTGCTTGCAATTGTCACCCCATGCACCCTTTCAGCCGGCTATCCACTCCACTCGCCTTTGTTCCACTAGATGTCTGACCTCACCATAGAGGAGTATTTGTATTGTGTCATGTTTACTTTCCGTTTTGAAGGCCTTGATTGTAATCTCTTTGTTTTGCCTAATGAAATCTACTTCCTCTATTGGGTTTTGGGTTGACTCCCGTATCAATTGGTGTTGAGCTTGCCTAACCCTAGTCTTATCCTAAGATTTCTAGCCTTCCTACACATCTCCACTCAAAAAATTTTCTTTCATATCCCGAAATACCTTTTCCACTCTCACAAATCAAAACCATAACCATGCTACCAAGGAGATACATGCCCGAGCCTACTCGGGAATGAACACAATGAGAGATCCGAAGAAGCTCATATAGATTAATGATGGATCTCAGGTGAAAATTACCCTCGATCGTGATGTGGAGAGTCAAATAGGAGAACAAACGAGAATCTGAATCCTTTCTATAGGGATGATTTTAAGAACATGACGCTTCAGAATTCATTATCAAAAGAGGTCGTGAGAAGAGATGACGTATGAAAGATAGTTTTTTAGAATAAATGTGGATCTACCGGAGATCGATGGAGGTATGGATTCAGATGATTGCATCAAATGATTGCAGTCGATCAATAGAATATTTGAATACGAAGAGATGCCAGAAGAAAAGATAGTGAAGTTTGCAGCCATCAAATTGAAAAAGTGTTTCTTTGTGGTAGGAAAATTTGCAGAGGCAAATGAGAGAAGAAAGTGACAATTACTAGATGAGAGATGAGGAAGGAGATCCAGAGGAAATACTTACCTCATTATTATTGTTAGGATGTTTTTTTGAGGCATCACTTACAACAAAGAGACCTATCAGCGGACAAGTTCACAGTTTGACCAGCTGCATATGAAATGTGAGTTGCTCGAGCAGAAGAACATATTATTGCCTAATATTTGGGGGTTCTGAAGCCAGCTATCAACAATAATGTACAACTGTAGTCCTATTGGTGATTAGGAGATGTCCACAGCTTAGCCTTAAAGGTGGAAAGACAACGGAGGCATAACAGACAAATACTCTCATTCAGGCAACCAACTACAGCTGCAGCTACTAGCAAGGGCACACCTGAAGGAGTTGGAAAAACGGATAGGAAAGTGACAAGATAGATCTGAGTGGAAAGAAACCTAAAAAAAGTAATTCGCCAAGTATAGTGCCTACCAGGAGATGTTTTAGGTGCTATAACTACGTACACAGTCTTCAGCTGTACCACGAGCTGAGTTGCTTCATTCATGAAGCAGGGCGCCGTCGAGGAAGTGGAGGAGGATCTGAAGGAGGAACTTCAACTCCAAGGAGATGAGGGGGAATTGCTAGTCATAAGGAGGGTCCTTGAGATTGAGCCAAAAAAGGATTAATTGTGGCTAAGACAATATTTTCCGCACCAAGTGTACCGTGAAGAGAAAGATCTGCGGCTTGATTATTGATGGTGGGAGTTGCCAAAATGTAGTGTCCACTCTGCTGAGAAGAAACTAAAAAGTGAAAGGAGATATGCGTGGCTCAATTGTGCTTGGTTGAATTTTCTACTGGGGATTGGCTATAGGAGCAGGTGTGGTATGACACGGTATCTTTGGACACTTGTCATATATTGTTGGGGAGACCATGACAGTTCAACTGCAGGACCCAACATGACAGGTTCAAGGACACTTGTTTATTAAAGTTGGGTTCAAGGACACTTGTTCATTCAAAAAGGATGGAATATGCATAGTTCTTTTACCAGTCAAGGACGTGAGAGGACTGGCCATCACAGAGGAGACGATAGTCCCAAGAGACACCTTCATTCAGTCGGTCGAGAGGCTCCAGTGGCAATGGCTTTAGTCCTATTGGATGGGACTGAGGAGGTTGAGATACTGGCACCCATACAACCATTATTATGTGACTTTCAGGACTTGAGGACCGACAACCGTCCAAAGGAATTGCCATCATCGAGAGGCATTCAACATGTCATAGATCTCATCCCTGGATCAATGTTGCTAAGTCGGGCTGCCTATAGATTAAGATCTGTAAACTACGAGGAATTACAGCGACAAGTACAGGATCTCGTTCCGAGAGGTTTGATCAGAGAGAGTACCAATCTGTGTGTTGTCCCCGCCTTGATGGTAACCAAGAAAGATAGATTGCGGAGAATGTACATATTGATAGTCAGGTCATAAACAAGATGACTATCAAAAACAGGTTCCCATAACATGCCTCGACAACCTCTTGAATCAGTTGCTTGGAGCCATTCTTTTCTAAGATCGACTTACACGATGGGTTCACCATATTTGGGTGAGGCCAGGGGACGAGTGGAAGACCACTTTCAAAATCTGGCATGGATTATACGAGTGGACAATTATGCCTTTTGGTTTTCTAATGCGCCTAATATGTTTATGAGATTGATGAATCAAGTGTTCCGGGCTCACATCGGGTAGTTTGTCGTGGTGTATTTTGATGATATTCTGGTACACAACAGATCTGAGGAGGGCACTTGCAACACCTAAAAAAGTTCTCGAGAGTTCACAATCAGAGAGTTTATACGTCTGCCCAAAGACGTGCCACCTTTTTTTGCAGCATAGGTATGCTTTTTGGGCTATATTGTGTCTAATGTAGGCATTTAAATGGATCCCACGAAGGTCAAGGCCATCGTGAGCTGCACGACCACGATCCTTCACTGAGTTGAGACAGTTTTTTGGGGCTGACATCATTCTATAGGCGATTTGTCAAGAACTTTAGCACTATCATAGCTCCCCTGACATAATTTTTGAAATGGAAAAAGTTCCAGTGGACAAATGCAGCTCAAGCCAGTTTAAGATATACTAAACAAGAAGGTGAATCAAGCACCAGTATTGGCATTACTAGACTTTAATTTGTTGTGTAAGGTGGAGTGTGACGTCTCTAATATAGAGATATAAGTAGTACTGAGCCAGGGTGGCCAACCAAAAGTATTCCTTAGCGAGAAGTTGAATGAGTCTAGGAGGATATATTCGACGTACGATAAAGAGTTCTATGCGATCGTGAGAGTTCTTAATCACTGGAGTCACTATCTGCTGACGAGCGAGTTCACCTTATTCATGGATCATGAGATTTTGAAGTTCTTGAATAAAATAAACTAAAGATCAACATACGTCCTGGGTGGAGTTATTGACATTGTTCTAGTTCATACTTAACATAAGGCTGGCAGCCGGGATCAAGTAGCAGATGCACTGAGCCACTATCACTTGTTGATCACTTCTATGCAAACTCGAGTCATAGTTTTTGAGATAGTGAAGGAGTTATATGGGACAGACGAATATTTCACATAGATCTGAGAGCAGTGTCAGGAGAAGCTTACCGAGCAGTATCACAAGGTTAATGGTTATTTGTTCCACCAGAGTTGGTTGTACATTTCTCAATATTCATAGAGAGAGTCTATTAATCAGGAAAGCCATAGTGGAGGACTAGCAGGACATTTTGGTAGAGATAAACTCTTGCGCTCATGAGAGAACACATTTTTTGGCTTTATTGATGAGAGATGTGGAGCGACACGTCATGAAATACATAATTTCTCATATGGCCAAAACCAAAGGGCGGAATGCTGGACTATACACTTCATTACCCGTACTGTAGACCTTGCGGGTGAATGTTGGCATGAAGTTTGTGGTGGGTCTCTCGAGGCAATAACAGAATAAGGATTTTGTGATGTTTGTGGTGAACTGATTCTCGAAGATAGCACATTTTGTACATTGTCATTAGACCCTGAATGTGTCGCACGTAGCTGATTTGTTCTTCAGGGAGGTTGTGAGACTACACAGGATACCCAGGACCATCACTTTCGACTTAGATGTCAAGTTTCTTAGTCTCTTTTGGAAGACTCTATGGGAGAAGTTGACACTATGTTTCAATTCAGCTCAGCAGCATACCTACAGACGGACGGTTAGACAAAGGTGGTGGGCAGGAGTTTGGGGAACCTCCTGAAGTGCTTTGTGAGTATAAATTTAAAGCAATGGGATTTGATTCTAGCCTAAGCCAAATTTGCTTACAGTAGATCTGTGAGTTAGACCACGTTGGCGCACCCTAGTTGAGATCGTGCACGAGCACAGACTCCTCACTCTACTTGACTCGGTCTCACATGAGATTCAGAAACTACACGAAGAGGAGGGAAAGGAGATCAACAAGCTGAACCGCAAGTATCAAGCCCAGACGAATAATCCTAAAAAAAGGCGACTTTCCAAGAAGAAGACCTAGTGTGGATTCAGCTGAAGAAAGAAATGTTTTCAGTAAAATATCAAGAAGTTACAAAATTATGCCCCTTAGGCACTACAAGTATGCGTCATATCATGTTCTATAAAAGAAAAGAGACTATGAATCATTTGCGTTAAAAAGCAAAAAACTATCATGTAAAGCTTATTGAGCACAAAAATGAGCAGTTTTGTTATAAAAATGAGGGATAAACTGAAAATGAACCTGACTGAAAGAAGAGAGGAAAGCTATATTAGGGTTACGTTGTGGTTGTCGGCTCCAGTGTTATCGATCCATTGTGTTTTGGAGGAAATCTATGACATTTTTCTTGTCTCCTTCGCTAATGATCCCACGAGCTTCAAGCATCCAAGGCTGGATTTAGCCTTTGATAGCCAAGACCGCTTCCAATTCCATGTTAGTGCAGTCCCAATGTTCCCATTGCCTTCCAGCCGCAACACGACATTTATCCATTTCGTGGGAGCTTTCGGGAAGCTCAAGCTCAGAGCAGATAGACCCATCAGGATCCTCAAGAAGCTGAACAACAACGTTTATAAGATTGACCAACCAGGGGACTATAATATTTCTGTTAACTTCAATATAGCGATTTGACTCCGTGCTATGAAGAACCTGAAGCTTTAACGAATGAGTTCGAAGCCCTCACAACCCTGAAAGACTGACGCGAGACTCAGGGGCTGAATCGACCGAGTATGGCTGAACTGGTTCAGCCAGGGGGCAGGCCGGCCCTTTGCCCGGTTTAGGGTTGCCGCGCAAGTGGAGTGGTCTTTCTCTTCCTAATTATCTACTATTATATATATATATATATATATATATATATATATATATATATATATATATGTATGTATATATGTTATTTACTTTGATTAGAGTTTAATTTTTGCTTCGGTCTTTTGTTGTCGTTGACATCTTTTCCCTTGCTAGGGCTGTATCCAAAAACAGGTGGTGCTCCGGCTGTGTCCTACTCTAAGGTGGTGAGTATCGCCGCATATTTTCTTCCTGTTTCCCTTTTTTGCTATCTGGCGCTCCTTTCTGTACCACCCTCATGTTGCTATCACTCTTCCTGCTCACAACTGATCCCCCACCCTTGCACCCATTCATTCGGCCGTACACTGTCCCAAGCGACCCGTTGTTGTTTCACCAGTTGTCCGACCTCACCTTAGAGGGATATTTGTATTGTGTTGTGTTTCCTTTATTTTTTCAAGGTCTTGATTGTAATCCCATTGTTTTGCATGATAAAATATGCTTCTCTTATTGGTTTTTGGGTTGACTCCGATATCATTCTTCCCTTTCGTTAACTGAAAATAGTAACCTCTAAGATAGTTGTCTGCTTGAACCGACATTACAAATTAAAATTTCTTTCTTTTTGATTACAGTTATTACATTTTTGCAATAATTGCATTGCGAGTTGCTTTTAGAGAAATGCTTCGTCACTTTTTTTTTTTGGGAAGATTTGGTGGAAACAAGCCCCTTAGTTTAGGATTTTTTGATAGTTTCTAGCAATATTTCATGTTTGGGGGTGTGAAGCATTACTATCCTCTTTCTTTCTTCAGTTCATAGGAGTGAAAATATCTTAATAGGAATGGTATGTTATCTTTACTTAATTTTTGAGTGTGAAATTGAGCAAATTCATCATTGAGTCGTGTAAAACATCTTTTTTTTTCTGCAAATTGTTTGAGAACTATAGCATGGTTGCTACTTCATCTTAAGATCTTCAAAGTTGTGTAGTTTTTGCCAATATAATTTTGTTGCATTGAACAATTAATGATAGGTTTGAGAGTGATGCATTGATCTCCTAGATGAGGGTAATATCTTTAACTTTTGATTAAGTCTATTTAACAGCTTTTTAAATGTCTTTTGCAGTTTTTAGGAATTTGCATGGTCCACTGATTTCAGGCATCAATGTACTTCATAACCATGACATGTAATGAAATTTGCTTCATATAAAGTGCAAACTTTAGATAATTTAGATTTGGAGAATCAACTAGATAATGAATTTTTTCCTTTCCTTTCAGAAGTTTTTCATAATTTGAGACCACTTTGGGTAATTTCTTCCATTCAAAGTATACGAGGTTTGTAGCATTTACAGTTTTCTTTTAGTTAAAAAACCAGACATAATGAGAAGTAAAAGAATGAAAGAGATAAAAATAAAGATTGGAATGAGGACCTAACTTTGATTTGATACTATATAGAAAATAAATGGCTAGAAAGCTTGTTTCCTTCATTTCTTCAATAGGTATTCATATATAATATTACCAAAAAAAATAAATGAAAACTACTAACTGTAAATAATTTAAAAATTAAAACTATTGCTCAAATTTTTCTTTTTTTACTGGTGGAATGATGGAGCAATATGTGGCACTCCTTTCCTCTTAGGCAAATGAATCTGTTGCACTTCTTTCTTTTTTATTTAGCAATCCTAATTATTTTAATTTTATTAATCACTTATTGCTTTTTCCTTTAGTTTGGATGGAGACTTATTGTCTTATTATACCTTGTAGAACAAGCCACTTATTCAGAAGGTTGTGCTTCTCCATCTTCCAGGATTGGATGCTGAGCTTTACCTTTCAAATCTGAACTTGTTTTCAGGACTAAGAAAATGTTGTGGAGCTCCAAAGCAAGTTTTAGCTTTAAGGTTCTTAGAGGCTTTCTATCTTGAGGATTTCATGTTCATATGATGCAATGTTTGTTATGAAATAGTCAATTATTGCATGGTAATTTATCTGTTAAATTTGCTCATTGTTTTACCTGAATGACAGCTGCGTGGCAGATGAAATGCAAACAATTGGTGCACTTTTAACATGCAGAGTGAAAAGAAAACACGAGGAAATTGAATCAAATCAACAGTTTCATTGTCCAACTTCAGCTAGAGGTGTGGACGTGTTTAGAATGTCAATATGCATTTCTATGGTGATTTGATGTTGTTCAAGATCAAATAATTCTATGTTTCTGCTTCATGTTAACTTTTGAAAAAATGTAACTTCCCAAATTGATCTACAATCCACACGTAGGATTTTTTTATTTTAGAACTTTTTATGGTAACCAATTTAATACCTTATTTTCTGTTGTGCACGTCATGCTCATATTTTAAATAAGACGTTTCTCTGCAAGTAAGATATTTCCCCAGATTTAAGAAGGATTTTGAAATAAAGTTATCTTTTACTTAAACAAGAAGGTTTTTGTGAGGTGAAGTTACTTCCAGGTTGATTGTTAGGAGAATTAAATTGGAATTATGTCGATAAGCTAAATTTGATATGGAGATAAGATGACTACTATTCTATTAAAAATAGTGTTATATGTTTATGAGTTTGAAAATAGTAGGGCCATATACAAAGTCAGTTTAAGTGGTGTGACTATGAGTAAATATTATGGATGTTTATAATGATTAGACAAGTTATAAGTTTTGATGCGAGATTAGGAAGCTAAGGAAAAGTAACAATTTTCAATGATTTATATGATAGACTATACGAACGGAGAAAATTTGTAATATAAAATGATTAAGATAATAGATTAGAGAGCTGAATATTTTTATCAAGTTGGATGCATTAAAATTGAATGTAATAAGATCTCAAGAAAGATTCAAACATCAATACAACAACAACAACAACAACAACAACAAAGCCTTAATCCCACTAAGTGGGGTCGACTACATGAATCCTTTTTCTACATTGCGTCCTATTTAGTGTCAAATTTTCGTTTAATTCTAATAAATTAAGATCATTTTTTATGCAATAAGCCCAAGTTTTCCTAGGTCTACCTCTGCCTTTCTTAACATAAGTTGTATTTAAAACATCTACTCTCCTAATCGGATCATCGAGTGGTCGACGTTTAATGTGACCAAACCATCTAAGGCGACTCTCTCTAATTTTATCCGTCACTGGTGCAACACCAACCCTATTACGGATATATTCATTTCGCATTTTGTCTCTAAGTGTAAAGCCACTCATCCATCTAATCATTTTCATCTCGGCAACACTTAACATTATGCTTCTCTTTTAAAGGCCAACATTCAACACCATAGAGCATTCAAGGTCTCACCACCATCTTATAAAATTTTCCTTTCAGTCTAAGCGGTACTTCTCTATCACACAATAGGCCGGACGCATTCCTCCACTTCAACCAACCAACTCGAATTCTACTATTAACATTCCCATCTATATCACCATCGCTTTAAACAATGGACCCGAGATATCTAAATCGTTCACACTTTTTAATAATTTGATCACCCAAAGTTACACTTCTGTCACTAGACCTACTATTACTAAAATTACATTCCATGTATTCAGTTTTAGTTCTACTCAAACGAAGACCTTTAGACTCCAATGTAGAACTCCATAATTCAAGTTTTTCCTAGACTTTTTCTCGTCTTATCCACAAGGAGGATATCATCAGCAATAAGCATACACCAAGGTACATCCTCTTGTAAATGCCCAGGTAAGACCATCCATAAATAAAGCAAAAGATATGGACTTAAAGCCAATCCTTGATGTAAACCAACGAAATAGTAAAATATTTGATCAATCCTCCTTCGGTTCGAACACATGTAACGACTTCTAGCATACATATCTTTAATGACTTGAATATAAGTCATATCAACACCTTTCTTCTCAAGGACTTTCCAAAGAACATCTCTAGGAACCTTATAGTAAGCTTTTTCTAAATCAATAAAAATTAAATGTAAATCCTCCTTATTATCTCTATACTTCTTCATCAAACCTCTCAATAAATGTATAGCTTCCATAGTAGACCTGCCCGACATAAATCCAAATTGATTATGAGAAACCTTGGTAATACGTCTTCACCTATGTTCAATTACCCTCTCCCATAATTTTAAAGTGACACATCAATTTAATTCCTCTATAATTTGCACTCTTGTGTATCCCCTTTATTCTTAAAAATGGGGACCAAAATATTCTTCCTCCACTCCTCAGACGTCTTTTTAGTTTTTAAAATAATATTAAAAAGTTCAGTAAGCCAAGAAACCTCTAAATCACCTAAACATTTCCACACTTCAATTGGGATATCATCAGATTCTACAGACTTTCCACCTTTGGTTTTCTTTAAAGTCTCCTCAGCTTCTTTTATACTAATGCGATATTAAAAATGAAATGTTTTATTATTATTAACTGTATTAAGATCACCAAGGTCGATCGTATTTTCAGAATCTTCATTAAAAAGTTTATCAAAATAACTCACCCACCTATGTTGAATATCTTTTTCTAAGAAAAACACATATTGATTTTCATCTTTAATACACTTTACTTGAGTTAAATCTTTACTTTTCTTTTCTCTTTGATTGACTAGTTTATACATATATTTTTTACCTTCCTTAGTATCTAATCTGTTATAAAGATCACTAAAAGCAAAATTTTTAGCGTCACAGATTATTCTTTTAGACTTCCTGCAGGCCGTTTTATATTTTTCTCAGTTGTCTACGCTTTTACATTTAAATCAATTTTATAACATAACTTCTTATATTTTATCTTTTCTTGCACATTATTACGCATTATTATTCCACCACCAACTATTTTTATTTATAGAAATTTTTTTTTTGATTCTCCAAGTACATCTTTTGCCACTTATTTAATAGTATTTGTTACTTTTTCCCACATAGCATTGGCTTCTTTATGAACATCCCAAATATTTAAATATTGAATTTTACTCATAAAAATAATTTTATTTTTGTCTTTTAGGTACCCTCATCTAATTCTACGATATTGAATCCTATTATTCTTTATTTTACAACTCTTCATCTTAAAATCTAGAACTAATAATCGATGTTGGGTACTTAATTCCTCACTTGGAATGACCTTACAATTCTTACAATCTCGACTTTCTCTTCTTCTCATAAGAAAATAATCAATTTGTGTTTTATTAGATCCATTCTTATAAGTAATAAGATACTTCATCTCTTTTCGAATAAAGTATTAGTAATAATCATATCATACGCTAAAGAAAATCTAAAATGGCTCTACCTTCTTCATTAATCGCTCCATAACCGTAAGCAATCTATGAATATTTCGAAATCTTCTACCACTCTATCGACACGTCCATTTAAATCTCCTCCAATAAAAATTTTTTCTTCAAGAGTATCGAGTGTATTAAGTCTTCTAAATCATTCCGAATTTATCTTTAGAACTTACTTGGGAGATAAAGACTTATAATATTAAAAATCTTAAGTATCAATAATAATCTTAAGTCGTTATAATTCTATATCCAACTCTATTAATTTTAACAACTTTATCTTTCAAACTCTTATCTATAATTACACCTACACCATTTCTAGTACGACTCTTACCAGAATACCATAGTTTAAAACCTAAGTTATCAATCTCCTAGCTTTTTCTCCAACCTAAGTTATTAATTTTAGATTCAAACATCAATGAAAGATTTAAATATTATCTTAAAAAATTTTGACTTAATCTTACTATTAGGGTGCACTATGTATATAAAGTGGACCAAACAAAAAAATTGTTCTCTCGAGAAGACTGAGACACTATATCAATAGTGAAAAAATCTAGGAAACTCTATAACCTCTAGAACTATAAAAGTTAACGTTCAGAACAAAATTAGCTTCTCATTGTTATTTTCCTGAGAGACTCTTGAATAACATCTCAATAGACCAATTGCTTGCAAGTTCTCTTTAGAGGAGTTATTTTTTTCTCTGGATTTTAGCCCATAATTACTGTTTTTATTCGAGGTTAACTACTGGTGCTGGAGTTCAAGAGAGTTTTCATCTTGCCAAAGAATATATTTATATTATTTTCACATTGATTGTTGTAGCCTTTTCCTTGAATGTCAGGATTTTTGAGCGTCACTTCTTGTGTTGATGTAGCTTGTAGGATATTTGATTGTGATAAAAGTTATCATATATAAATATCCTATTCAAATAAAAGACTATTAACGAAACTAGGTTTTTCTTTCCATGGGAGTAACTATAGTACGATAGGATGATTGGTTTTGATCTAAAGGGATATGTGGTGTTATGTGTCTCTCATTCAATCATACTTGAAACAGGGCATGCTAAAAATATTTAAGGGTAGAAGAGGTGGGGCATTGACTCCAAACATTGTGAGTCAGTAACATGGTTTTGGGTGTTCATTCATATATGATTTCATTGGGCAGGAAGTTCTGCCAACATATTAACGATTGACCCAACAATTTGAAGAGAAAGCTTAAGATTATGTCTCTTTACTCGGCACCTCAAACAAGTTGCCGAGTAATTTACTAAACTATCATTTTTGAGCTGGCTTCATTTGTTTAGCCAGCTACTACTGGCATCGCTTAATCTCTCATTGCTTGCTCAAAACTCTCTAATAAAAACCATAGGATAATGCATACCTATCATTGGCTTAGAAACATATGCAACATTCCTATGCTTGACGTCCCTCCCATCTCCATGCTCGTATGTCTTTGACATATTTGAGGGCTGCTCAACCTTTAATTTTATTAAAAAATATAAAAACTTGGAATCTACATAGCCCCTTCCAAAAAAAAAAAAAAAAAAAAGAGAAGAAAAGAAAAATTTCTTGTACGCATGCCCTATGTCGCTTGCATTCGCTCTCCCATCCTCTCCCTACACGTTTTCTCTCGCATTTGTCCCTACCTGATACTCCCGATGAAAAAGAATTGCAGAAGCTGCAATTGTGCTTGCTTGGAGAGGGCATGATGAGACCAATAATGTGTGGAAAAAGGCAGCCACGCCTGGGGTTCGTTAGAAGAAGGCTTTTGACACCAACCTTGGGCTACTACAACTGAGCTATTTCCCTCTTTTGTCAATACTATCGATGGTGTGGGAATGTTAGGAGATGGGTTAGGAATGGCAAAGAATTGTTGTTAGACAACAAATCGTACGTCAGAATGGTAGTTTGGTAGCATGACAGTCGGTGTAGAAAATCTTCGAATATTTGAAGATCACCACGTCGACCTAATTAGGTTACAAACATCCCACCTGAGAAAGATCTATGGATGCAACACTGATAAAATTAAACTTGAGGAAACAACCTCTATTGCATAAACCAAAACCCAAGTGTCTGATGAGTTCTAAAACAATATATTTATAATAGGAAAAAAATTTAAACCCCAAGTATAAATTAAAATAGGTAAATAAGGCCCACAATGTCCTGTTGCATGCCAATCAATTGTGATTCTCCCGCTATAGTATTCACGGGATAGGAAATCTCATTCTCGCAATCCCGCCTCGATCGAGGCCATCTAGTTGCTCGTGTCACAAACACTCCCACATCACTCTCTCCGATTAGGAGGGGCTTCACCTTCATCTCTGGAAGTGTTTGGATTTTCATAGTACGATGGCAAATCAGCAACGTTAAAAGTAATATAGATATTATAGTCTCCTGGTAAATTAATTTTGTGGGCATTATCATTAATCTTTTGGGTGATTCTGAGTGAACTATTAACTTTAGGATGGAGCCTTCCAAACAAATCTACAAAAAAACCCCTTCAATTTGATCCATACTAAGCACCTTACTTGAAGACCATAACTTTCCTAAATTTGTTAGCCTGCTTTTGATATTTAGTGTTTTGTTTGATAATTTTTTTCTCGCCTACTCATGTTGGGTTTGAATTTCTCCGATTCATGTCTTTGCATCCATCCCTAACAGTAAGGCGTAAGAGACTTCCATCCATATGGAATCTTAAAGGGATTATGACGGCTGGACTGATTACTCAACCACTTGTGGGTAAACTCAACTTGAGGAAGCACCAAAGTCTACCGTGTAATGTTCTTTCCTGGAAAGCGCTTGAGAATATTTCCCAAATTACGATTCAATATTTATGTTTGTCCATCCATCTGTGGATGTGCTAGATAATTGAACCAGAGCTTTGTACCCAATTTGCCTCATAAAGTTCTCGAAATCTGGCTGAATATTTATAGGTTTTTTCTTGAAGTGATAGTTCTGGGTATACCACGAGGATGAACTATTTCCATGAAGTATAAATTTACAATGTGCGATGCATCCATTTTTCTCTGGCAAGGTGCAAAGTGTGTCATCTAAAAGAAGTGTTCACAGCCTAATACTACCGTAACTAAATTTTTTCTCCATTATATGGTCAAAACTAGAACTAATTGTTTTAGTATTATTAGAACTATTGTTCAAAATGTTAGGATTCATAACTCTGTTGTTTCATATCTTAAATGGTATTTAAAATTTTCAGATTTATCAAAAAATTAAATTTTGTTTAAGATGGAGAAAATGGAGAAAAAGGACGTGGTTTATGCAGCCGACCCCACTTAGTGGGATTAAGGCTTTGTTGTTGTTGTTGTTGTTGTTGTTGTTGTTGTTGTATATAAGTGATGTGGTGGCTCCAACATATATTATTTTAGCATTATTAGAGCTAATGTTAGCATATTAGGATTCATAACCTCTGTTGTTTCATATCTTCAGTGTTATTTTTAATTTTAAATTTCTCAGAAACTATCGAAACTGAGTTTTTGTGCAGTGGGGCCAAAACTGAAATGAGTTTGCAAACCTTCTGCATTTAATTTATTTTAGGGATTAGTTCTTCTGATTATTGGCAATATTTCAATTAGGTTTTGTTGAAACGAGCATATCAGTTAATCTTTATTTTCATGACTTTTGAATATTTTGATATTTTTTGTTCCATGCAGAACTATTTAATGTATAAAATGTTGCTAGCTATTCGGTTTAATTTCAGAGAAAGCACTCCTTTTGGAGAATCAAAAGGATCTTCCTTTCCCAGTTACCTACTATACTCATTCACGGAGACAGCTGGAAGATAATGGGTATTGCATCAATCACCCAGGTGGTCATATTATTAGATATATTTTGACATCTTGTTAAATTTATTAGCGTTTCTTTGAATATTTTTTCATACAGAGTTTGTAGCCACTCTTCCTGCTCCAGTCGGGACTTCACCGCATATAATTCTGGCTCTTGATTGTGAGATGGTAAGAATATACATGAAGCAAAAAAATCACAATGTGCATTACACGTAGCTTATTATTAACTATATTGGCAGATAGCAATTCCAGATTTTTGTTGGTTGGTTTTTTTTTTGTGGTTAGACAAGAAAAACAATCTCTAGTTAACTATTGGTCTATAATGTGAATGATTTGTTAGCAGTACTAAATTAGTAGGATTCTTTGATTATTACAACATATGATTGATGCAGCAGTGCTGGGTCTCGCGAACGCATGGCCACAAGGCGCGGTATCCGGTTCAAGCGAGCGGGGCAGAGTCAAACCGAACAATGTTCCTTTCTTTCTAATTTCCAGCACATTTCCTTTTATCTACCTTCCTCTTAGTCATTTCATATATTTCTGTTGTATTAGAGTTTGGATTCTCAGTTTTTAGCTTGAGTTTGTTTGGAACAGCCACCGGTATCTTGTTTTCCTCCTATAGCTTTATCTAAGTGTCCGAGTGGTGCTCCAGCTGTGTCTCGCTTCCACAATAGTGATTATCCTTCGTTTATGCCTCCACATCCTTCCCACATTGCTCCCTTCACCCGTCCTTGCTGCAGCCACGCAGAACAGCGCCTCCTGGCTACTTTCTGCAGTCCCACCTTGCCGTCACCTGCAAGAACCAGCTCTCCTCCCCTTCACAATGCTGCCATCATCCAGAATCAGCATCACGCCCCTTCCACCTTGTTGCCGCCTTCCAGGAACCTCACTCCTCCCACTTCCACCTTGCTCCTTGCTCCCACCTCCCGGCTGTTTCCTAACTATTCCAGCCACCCCTCCCTTGCTGCCGCTGCCCAGAACTGTATTTTCTCCTGTTTCCCCGCTGCTCCAGCCACCTAGGCTTGTTGCCATCACTTTGTCCATGCTGCTAGCCATCTTTTGTTTCTATTATTAGTCTTTAACGCTGGAGTGTATTCAAAATTTAACATCTTTAATGAGTTCAGGAAGAAGTTTCTTTGAAACGCTTCAAGCAACTAATGTTTTGATAACCTAATCAAATATTGAATCAGAAGGAAATATGAAATTAATTTTACTTTCCTAACAAAAAAAAAAATTGTAATTTCATAGTGAAGTTGTTACACAATATCGCAATTAAATGAGACTACCATTAAGAAAATAAATAAAAAAAAAACATCAGATCAAGCTAATGTAAAACATAGTGAGTAGTTAGTATCTAAGAGGTGCAAATCATGCTGACATTTATGCTGCCAAGTTTAGATTACCATATTATTAGGGGTTATTATATCTCGCGTGGAATCTGATAAACCAGGAGTAACTATGATGTTGTAGTAGATATAAAAAATATATAATGATTATTTTAATTGCATATTAGAAATGATAATAATTCACTTAATTATCAAAATAAATTTATTTTTTTGGGTGAAATATAAAAATATAGATAAATGATTTTTTTTATCTGTAACAAAAACCTAATTTTCTTTTCTAGAGTATCATACGCTGGATGAGTAACTAATTTTTACGCCAAGTATCTTGAAGCAACAAGCAAAGAATCGTTGCCTTTTGACAAAGAAGAAAGCAAGAAATATTTGAATCAATTAAATAATTATTTTATTTACATTAGAACCTGATATCGAGCCATACAAAAAACCCCCAGTTCTTGAAAGCCATGAATGGCTCAACTGTTCGCCAGTTCATCACCATTTCGAGAGGGTTTCTCTGATTGCCTGATCGGATTTATTCATGAAATACCAAACTGATTAAACTAAGCTTAGATTTGCATTAGGAAAAATAGCTCTTTCTTATGTAATAGGCATCTAAAATGCTTTGTTTTCATCATTCTTGCCAGTGCATAACTGCTAAAGGTTTCGAACTTACAAGGGTGACATTAGTTGATGGCTGTGGAGAGGTATTGTTCATATTTCCATACCTTTGTTATAAATTTAAAGAGATGTCGTACTACCCTTTTCTATATCTGTTATGTCTCTCCATGTACTGATTAACTTGATAGAAGATTGATCAAGTTATTTCTATATGGACATTTTCATTGTTTTTTTGCCTTCCTGGATTAGTTCTTTGAACTAATCAAATAAACAATCAGACTGGTATGAATATTATATTTGTGAACTACAAATCTTTGTTATTTTTTTGAACATCAATTTTTATTGCAAGCAAGCTGAATATGGTTTGCATGAACACAATGATAAGTTTGAGTTCTTGTAGTTCAACATCATTTAACTCAAGAATTTGCCAACTAATTGTAACTATTTAAAGTAATTCTTTCCATACAAATTATATGTTGAATGCATGCTTTGTGATTCTTCCATTACATTTTGTTTGCTGGTGTTGATTCCAAATGAACCTAAGACGAGTGGAGCATTGGTATTTTTTTGAGCCATAGGAAGGAAAAATGTGGCAGTACTTGGTTGCAATAAAGAAAGAAAAAGATAAGGCTGTTGCTAAAATTGCTACAAATGTGAAGATTAGCTAGAATGAAAGGAGACTTGCAACATTGAAGGCTTGCAAATTCCAGGCAATGCAGCTATGAATGGAGTGGCTTATAGAAATGCTAAGAAAAATAAAGGCTAAGGCTTGGATTCCATGACAAGAATTGGAGAGAATTAATTGAGTATTTTATTTCAAAATTTGTGTGGTATTTATACAGTTTAAAGAGAGGTTAATAAAAATTTACAAAATTGGAGAACAATTATTGCAATAATCCTCAGGTTGATGAGTAAACAAAATACTAACTAAAATATAATTACAATAGCTCTTAGATATTGACGGTTAAAATTAAATAAAGAAAATAAATTAAAATATTAATATTTAATCCCACTTCGGTTCCTATAACTGCTTTCACCCGTGTCTCCCACTACTTGACGAGCCCTCACGTTTCCAAGGATTCAGTTATTCCTTCACTTGTTTCGTCTTCCCAATTTCAACCCCGTAGAAACCACTCATCCCCTTCGCCTACTTCTCCTTGTTCTAAACCGCACAATGCGTCAACCCTCATCCCCCCGTCTCGATTAACTTTTCCACTTCCCCCCGCTCACGCCATATGCAAAAACCCATCTCATTCTTGGTTCTAGCGTCGCAAATCGAAAAGCCATCTGGGTCACCCCAGTTGGTTGCAATCTCCCTTCCATTTTGCGCGCAGAGCCAAAGCCATTCTTCCTCTCTATCTCGTCGCGCCGTCATCATGACAAGCCCAACTATCTGCAGATCATCTAATTGCACGTAATACAATCACAATTAGAGTTGTTAAGTAGGCAATGACGGATCGCTGCACATGAAGATCGCCGGAACTCCCAATTTTGGTGCACTTAACCCTCCCACTGCTCTCAACCAAAAGCCACTTTGCATCATCTTGCTCGAAACCTCACGCAAGCCCTAGCCGCGAGCCTCCTCATTTCCTGTTCACGCCGACCCAAGCAGCTGCATAAATCAGACGTCTTCCTTGTTCTAACCTGAGAGCATCTAGAAAATTCTACCCAATTTCCCTGTGTTTCCCTCTATTCAAATCTGTATCTAAGGCCTTCATATTTCTGACCGAATTTTACGTGCGACATCCGTATGTGTGGACCATAGTATTTGGGTGGTATTGAGGTGGTATTGCACCTCAATACCACCTCAATACCACCAATATCAACCCAATACCATAGCACTACCACCGATCTACACCCAATCCACACCTAGCTCGTCCGCATGTAATATTTTTACCATATTTTCCTCACATTTCACTAAATAAATAAAAACACAGTATCTCATTCTCTTTAACCGAGAGAGAGAGAGAGAGAGAGAGAGAGAGAGAGAGAGAGAGAGAGAGAGAGAGAGAGAGAGAGAGATTGGAACTTCATCAATATTGTCGCTTCTTCGTCGTCACCCCTTTCCTAACAGAGGTATAAAAGCAGGGAAATTCATTCGATGAAACTTGGCTATCTTTCGAGAAAATTAAATATCTTTTGGGAAAAATTGAGTATTCATTTGAGGAAATTTTTTTAGAAAGCATGAAATTTAAGTACTCGTTCTAAGAAGTTTGGGTACCTATCCGGGGAATTAAGTACTGTTCATAGAAAGTTAAATATCTATCCGAGAAATATGTATTTGTGTTTGACTTTTTGTAGGTTAATTGAAGACCTACTTTGTCTTATAGTCCAACGGTTAAATGCAATTTTTCCTCCCTAGAGATGCTGAATAGTGCTTATAAATTGTTTGGCAGGATGATATTCTCCCCAATGCCCTTTAAGCAAGGAAGACGTTGAGAGGGCTGCCAAAATATTCTGTGAATCTGGATTTACAAATTACTTTAAAATGTGCACTTTTTGGAATTTGGAAATTAATTCAAAATTTGGACTTTTCAGAACTTACGAAATGACTTCAATATGAAATGTCATAAATTGAGGCTAAGCTTAAGACATAAATTTAATTTTTAAATGCTAAAACAAAAACTTAATATATCCATTCACCACTGAATTCGTACCTAATTATGCAAATGGATCAAACGCGGTAAAAGCTTAAAAATGAAAGTTTTGCATGCCATCTAAAGTAATGATATTTGTGTAAAAATCTAGAATATTGAATATATATATATATATATATATATATATATATATATATATATATATATATATATATATATATAGGAAAGCCCTAGTGACAATTTGATTGAATAAAAAGCGGTTACGAGAGGCTTGAGGTGAGGGCCAAATAAATGGAGTCCTACCCCTATGATACAATGCTAACAAAGAGATCCAAAAGCTCAGAACAGAAAAAGTGCACAAACAAAGCCTAAGAACGAGAATGTGATACTCTCGCTCTGTGCCTTGGTGATCAATAAAGTAAACTCTTTAAAGCTACTCCATTGCTCTGAGTAACCAAGGTATCATCAATTAGAAGTGTATCTCCAGGCTTCTTCCATCGAGAATGATAAACCTGCCAATGTTCTTCATCGGCAACTTCTTCTGCTTCTTCTTTCTCTGCTTCTTCCTCTTCCGTTGACTAATCTTGCTGATTCATACCGGTGGGTTCGGCATTGGGTTGGGGATTTCTTCTTTTCCTGCTGAAAGTTTGGATGTACCTGTTAAAGCGGACGGCTAAAGTAGCCCCTTGGACGTCTTGCGCCACAGGAGGAAGGGCCACATTTCCAGCATGTTCAGTAAACACTGTACTCACCGGAGTGGCAATTTGTACAACCGGTTGAGGAGTCTCCTCTGGCCTTGTGTTTAAGCTGTTATCGGCGTCGGATCTTTACTCTAATCTCCGAGCCGGGGGTAGCATCGACTCTTCGTTGGGAAATCCCAACATCGCGAGGCGCCCGAAGCCCATTTTCCTAGAGGGAGGATGCGACACCTATAGCAAGTGTCACCGATGTGCCCGAACATTTTACAATGCCGGCAAAAGAGAGGCTCCGTTCTCCACCACGCCTCTCCGCCAATACCCATCCTGACCATCTGTAATCTAAAAACGATCCACATCCGGAAGAGTGAAATCCCTCTCCACCCGAACCCTGACACCACCCGGCGAGACCCTATCGAAGGTAGGTGAATCAACTCTGAGAGGTGTACCGAGAGCTTAGCTACATGTCGACAAATGAAATGGGAGTCCCGAAAGTTTGAATCACATAGGAACGATAGGAGGTTACTTAGATGGGTCAAAATCAGGAGTTCATTTAATAAACTTCATGTGAGTGCCAGCAACCAAAATAGATTGTTGAGCAAAAATTCTCGCATAATCTTCTTCCTTCTGAATTCTAATAAGTAAGTGTCTGCCATCCAAAACTCCCAACTTCCAACCTCCAATGAGCTTCAGATTCTCAAAAAAATTTCTGACTAAATCCATTTTGGGGTGACCGAATTGAAATTTCCCAACTAAAGTGAATTTAACATCATTAGATAGAATCTTCGTTTCCTGGGTGGTGAAGATAACAGAAGGTTTCCCATCTTTAACACCAATAGGCCTGATAAAAGCATCTTGTCTTTTTCCAGCCGCAGTGTCATGAAATTCTTGTGGAAAGAAGAGATGATCCAAGTTCTTGTGGGAATTGCTGCCCACAGCTCCAGCATAAGATGACTTAGCTGCCATGAAGACAGACACAGGTCTTAGATCGAGCAGCCCCCGTAGTAAATTTCAAGAGCAGCACAGAGCAGCCCCTGCAAGAATAGCAGGGAGCGACAGTAGCCGTTGTAGCCCTCTTCTCGCACAGAGTCTAGAATCCCAGAGAAAAAATGCAAGCACAGATCCCGCCTACAGTGGAGACGTTGTGCAGAAGAACGACGGAACTCGTTCTGTCGGAAGCCAACGACGAAGCGACACCGCAGGACAGCGGTAAATCAAGAGCAGCACAGAGCAGCCCCACTTCGGTCTTAGCCTGCGACCCGGACAAATAGGTCGAGCAGACGCAGACGACGATCGCTACGCGAGAAGGCTCGTGCCCGCGCCGTGCACTGCCGCTGGGACACGAGGCGACAGCTGCAGCAGACGACTCCGGCGTGGACGACGACGAAGAAACGAGTCATCGAGGTCGAGGAAGGACGAACTCGACGACGAAGACATAGAAGCCGATCGACGCTGGAGGCCGATCGATGGACGAAGACGACCACTCGTGCTCGAATCACCGGGAATCGCCATGGCGAAACCCCGCAGCTTGGGACGCCGTCATCCCGATCTTACGTGTGTATATATATATAATATATATATATATATATATATATATATATATATATATATATATATATATATATATATATATTTAAGAAGCCTAAGGGCTAATATATTAAAATAGAAAATGTACAGATAAGTTGTATGAGAGGGCACAAAAAATGCACCCTACTGACACGGTACAACACACAAAGGTCCCAAAAGAAAAATGATACATGTAAACCCAAAAAACAAAAACTGTCAAATCGCAATAACAAGTAGCTAGGGACAACCCAATTTAATCATGTCTCTGCCTCTAGTTCTAAGAAGGGAGTCAGCTATAAATTATTGAGTTTCGTGCCATTACCTGAAGTAACCATCCATTAAGTTCCTGAGCTCGAGTGGGCCTCCATTCTTCTTCTTCCTCCTGGATGTGTAAACCTGTCATTCTTCATCTGAAGACTGGCTCAACTGATCAGTGTGTTAGTCAACAGATTGTCAGACTTGTATAAGCTGATGAGCACCTTGCACCTGACTAACAGTAATAACTTGCTCGTTCTGTTGAGGTGGTAGAACCGCAAAGTAGAAAGATTTTCAACCGTTGCAGCAATGATAGATTCTAATGTATGTGAAGTATGAATTGTCTCATTTGCACTTGATGCTTCCTGAATACGAGGATCTTCAAGGCTCTCCTAATTATCGGACCGAACATTATCCTTTGTAGGTAAAGGTCCTTCATTATTGTTTTCAAAAAGGTTGAAGCTGTATGTTGCCCAGCTAAAACATCCGACAACACGTCAATTGCAGAAACATAAACAATATTGTTAGAGGGGTTTCCGGTAGTGGGAGGGAGAGCTGATGGCATTTCAATCAATGTTTCAATAGCCAGTGGACTGCACTCAAGGGTGGAGGAGGGACAAGTGTGAGTTGGGGTAGAGGGCCCAGTAACATTTTTACTCTGAGGATTTAAATGAGGGTGCAAATGATAAAATTGAGAGTGAGAGTGTCCAAACATACGACAGTGGGTGCAATAAAGTGAGATCTGTTCGAGTTCCGCCCGCTGCCAAAAACCCTGGTGCTGTGAGCCAATCTAAATCTCCCTGGAAAAGGTAAAGTAATTTCTCGTTCAATCAAAACTTTGGCTTCAGAAGGCTGACTCAAATTAACTGTAGGGATATCAGTTTTGAGAGGTTTACCGTAAACCATAGCTAAGGAGAAGAAAAGCTCTTAATTAAAGAGATAAAACTTCAGATCCAGGAAGCGCAGCCACACAGGAATGGTAGGAGGTTCAATGAGGGTCAAAATCGATCATCCATTTTAAAACATTCATCACACGGTTATCTATTCGAACGAGTCTTCTCGCAAATAACTGTGCTTAAACTTTATCTGATAACTGTATGAGAATATGCCTACCATCCAATTTACCAATCTTCCATTCTCTTTTTAGCCGCATTTGCTCAAAATCTTTTACAAATTAGCTCGAGTTTGGGTTTCCATAGAGGAACTTACCAACTAAAATCAGTTGGCAGGATGAAGCTAAGGTGGAGATCTCAGCCTCAGAGAGAAAAATTACAGGCTTACCATTTTAGGGGATGTTTTTTTGGGAAATCATGTGTCAATGCCGCCGCTAAAATATCGTGGTATCGCTGCGGGAACATATATATGAAAAAAGGGGCTCGAGGGGGTTATCGCCGGCAAGGGCGGCGGCGTAGGAACGGAGCCCCGAGGCCATCTCGTGGAAGGAGTGCACGCAAGACCTCCTCGTTCAAGGGACTGCGTCAGGGAGAGGAGACGACATTCGTGAAAGGCTTGGCCAAAAAATGCATGAAGCCGATGGAGAGAAGCCCTTCGTCGTTGGGCACGACAAACCTGATGACGCGATTCTCCACTCCCCCTCCCCCTGGTTCTAGGGAGGGAATTCAACGAACACCTTGTAGATGGGTCTTCATCCGAGACAGTCAATGTGTCATCGTGTATACGCCTGAGTTGATGCTTACCTTTGTTCCTCTTCTTATCTGTTTGAACCTGCCAACCCTCAGCCGTTAAAGTTTTCATCTGATCAAAGGCAATCTGTTGATCTAATGGTTGCTGAATAGGTGCAAACTCTTGCCCATCATTGGCTTGTCAATCCAAAAACGGAGTGTCCTTCCGAGCAACTATAATGTGTTGGTCCATAGTGTTGATTGTCTGCAGGTTTTCGTACATTTTGAGCTTGGCACTTCCCCAAGGTTGGAGTGATCACAACATTAGTGTTCGAAAATTTCGGAGTAATGGAAGTATCATTTCCCTACATAATTAGAGGACCTACTTCTTCAGCAGTATGTGGAGGCCGAAGAGTTGAATGATTTCCCGCGGGGGCAATTAAACCTACAACAATGTCAACTGGTGGACTAGATAGTACGATTAACACAATGTTATTGGGGTTAGAGGTATCCTTGTGATGATCGAGAGTGTCACTAAGTTTGAGAAGGGAAGGGTTCTCAACAGATACGCTTAGGGCCAGGTTAGGAGGAGGGGGGATCTTTGGAGGAGTATTTTGCTTTTGTTGTTTGAGATGGGGGTGTAAGTGGTAACAATCAGAATTGGAATGGCCGAACATGCAACAGTTACAGCGATACATAGGAAAAAGCTCAATAACAATCCTTTACCAATATCCTTGATATTATGAGCCTAGCCAAATTTCTTCAGGAGCATTTAAAGTGATATCCCTTTCAACAAATTCTTTGGTTTCTGAAGGACGGGAAAGATTAAAAGTGGGAATGTCCATTTTGAGTGGCTTATCATAGACTGTGGCAATAGAGTACAACACTTCTTGTTTAAAATGATAGAATTTCAAACCAGGGAGGTGAATCCAGACTGGAATGGTTGGTGGTTCCGTCTGTGGGTCAAAATCTACAGTCTACTTCAAAATTTTCATCACTCTGTTATTAATCCACACTAGTCTTCTAGTAAATAAGTGTGTGTAATCTTCTTCATTGTTAAGTTGAATAAGGATGTGCCGCCCATCTAAAAGTCCAATTTTTCACTCCCCAACAAGGTGCGAATGCTCAAATTTCTTACGAATAAGCTCTAGTTTGGGATGGCCATAAAAGAATTTTCTGAACCAATTCAAGTGACAAGAGGAAGCAAGCATATTACATTCGGCTTTAGTAAAAATGATTGTTGGCTTCCCATTCTTCCTACCAGTTTTCTTGATGAAATAGAATTCGTCTCCCTCCGACAGAGAAAACGAAGGTAAAAGGTTGTTATTGAGGAAAGGGATATCATTTCAATCGCTTCTGAGGAAATTTGGATAGGCTCACAACATCAAGAATATTGGTAAAAGGTTGTTATTGAGCCTTTCCCTTCGTACTGTTCACATTGTCGTACGTTCGGTCATTTCAATTTTTTGTCACCATCTACACCCACATCTAAGACCAAAGAAGCAAAGTGCTCAGCCAGAGGCAGTGATTCCCCCTCCTCCTAATCCGCTCTAAGTTAATGACACTTTTGATCATCGGAAGGATACTTCTGAAGATGCCACTATCTTCGCAGGTGATATGTCACACAAAGCTCATGATGTAGGTCCTACGTTGGAAACTTTTCTCGCGGTGGCAGGAGAGATATTTCACACTGTTGACCTCATTTTTGTCGAGGTTTAGTTTTCCTCCTAGACTTGGGATTCTAGCCTCAGGAGTTTCCCCCGACGATCCTAGTTTCTTAGCGATGGGACCCACCTCGTTTTAGAGAGTCTGGAGTCATTTCGTTACTCTTTGAAATCCTGCACGAGATTCTGTACCGCTAATCTCTAGCCGGTCGAAATGGACGTCAGGAATTCAAATTGAGTCCCCATAGGATCCATGGACATTAGGACAGCCTCGTGCACATCTTACACACCTGGACGCACAAATTTTCGATTCGCGGCCTCGACGCCTTCAATTTCTTCGCAGTGGACTGGAGCTGGAGTCAGAACGCCGGGACGATCGACATCAAAGTCAGAATTTCAGAAAAGGCCGGATTTGACGCACTTTCGACACGACCATCGACGAGGTTGTCTGAATGACCCCGGATGATGAAATTGACTGCGCCGATGCGTCCAAAACATCGATTTTACCTAAAATTGACATTTAATTTGCGACGATACCCCGCCGGGGACGAAACTTATGAAACGATTATTATTATTCTATTAATAATAATAATACTTATATTATTATTATTAATATATATGTATTCATATATTTACCCTATTACCACATTTCCTAAGCCCTAAAATACCTCCCCCGTTCGATTGGCCCGCCTCTTCTCCTGTACGCACGATCGGGAGAGCCTACTCTCCCTCTCCCGCGCACGAGTTGTTCGCCCCGACCATTTCTGTCTTCCCCATGCTTGATCGTATCTCTGCGGGTCTTCTCCTTCTCGAGCCGCGCGAACTTCCCCCCATCTCTTATCCCTGGCTGCAGCCACTTCCCTCTGTCTTCCCTGTGCGAGCCTGCGGCTACCTGCGACCATTTTGGTGTTGCTGCCAGACTCTCTCCACTTGGGGCTTATCTCTTATAGGTTCTTCTCAGCACTCTTCCCCTTCCATGCTATAAATAAGCCCTATTTGGGTCTTCCCTAAGGTTGGCCGAATTTCTGGAGGAGGGGGAGGTGCTGCTGGTTTGAGGCTTGAGTTTACTGCTCCTCTTTTGTGTTCTACATTGGCTGGTAACCCTTTTCTTTCCTCTGTCCTTCTCGGTTTGGCCTAATGTGGCTTGTGGCCTAGGTTCGTTTCTCCTTATTTAGCCTTTCGGCTGGGCACTTATATGTCATGGAATAGCTTGTAGGCTTGCTTAAATGATATTTTCTTCCTCTCTTTTCTTTCTAACAGCATGCTAGCTTGCTATTATAGCCTTATTTAGGAAAGTTCATTACTTAAGCATGTTAAAAATGGAAACATGAGCATGTGGTAGGTTTGGTTTTAATGGCAAGCTATTATCTCTTTGTTGACCTCGCTTTCGATCGCGCTCGCGTCAAAATTTTGCGACGATACCAAATTTCGACGCAATTTTGACGCGCTTGTCGACGAGGTTGCTCAGACGACCTCGGACGACGAAACGGACTGCGCCGATGCGTCCGGAATGTCGATTTCACTTAAAATCGACGTTAAGTTTGCGACGATAGCCTGTAGGGCGCGAAACTTGTAATTTAAGTTTTAATTTAAAAAAAAAAAAAAAGATATTCTAAAACCTATTTTAAAATTAAACCCTCTGCCCTAATTACCCTCGCACTCGACCGGTGCCTTCGTCTCTCCCGCGCGAGTTCCCTGGAACCTTCGTCCCTCCCGCGCTCGAGCGTGCTTTCCGGCGGCCGTTTGCTCCTCGAGCCGCTCGTGATAGGCCTCATCCTTATCCCTCGAGCAACTTGCGGCACCTCATGCGTGCGTCCCTTACCGAGCTCTGCTCCCTCCCGCGGCAATCCGCCGCCGGTCCCACTCGCGCCCGATCCCGTAGGTTGAGCTCTTGACCTCTGCTTCCCCTCCTCTCGCCTATTTAAACCCCATTTGGGGTGGGATTGGGGTTGGCCCGAAACCTTTTGAAGAGAGGGAAGTTCTTTGTTGGAGCGTTTCCTCGTACTTGCGGTTTGCTTCACTTGTGTGTTCTACGCAATCCGGTAACTCTCCTCTACCCCTTTCTTATTCTCGGTTTTGGCCCGTGGAGGCTTCACTTGTGCCTTTGGCTCGGTTTGCCCCGTTCGTAGTTTCGGTTAAGCACTTGTATGCTTATGGAAAATCTTATCTAGTTGCTTGAAATACTCGATTCCTATGGGTTTCTTGTTCTAGCGGCATGCTAATGTGATACTTGTATAAATGTTGGGAATGTTTTCTTTACAACTTGAAATGTGGCTAAAAAGTTTCGATTGAGCATGCTAGAGAGAAAATTTAGGCTTGGCTTGGAGAGGTTTACGTTGTTCTTGGGCCTCTTGCATTTTAATCTTTCATGAAGATATGGCTAGCTAGTTTGGAAATTCTTTATGCTCACCTTTGTTTACAAGCATGTGGTGGCTTTATGCCTTGAATATATGGAAATCTAGCCCTTCACGAAGCATGATTAATTAATTTGAAGGGTTTTTCATGTTCGTTCTATATTTATTCTTGCTAGCAAGTGCATGGTAGTGAAGCTTTTAAAGATATGCATGTGCTTCATTTTAATCGAGATTTCAAGGAGAAGTTTGCTTCAGTTCTATATTGGTTATGGATTTAATTGTGATCGGGCTTGGTTTTAGCCTCATGTGAATCGGTCTTGTGGAGTCCCGCTGCATTCGTGCTTTAACCTCGATTTGGGATTCGTTTTTTTTTAGCCTCATGAGGCTCGGCTTTTGTTAGTTTTGCTACCCATTTGGTTTTAAATTTAAAGCCGGAGCCGTCCCTAGTTTAGCTACGGTTCGGGTTGGCTTCTTTAGCTTTCTCTAGCTTTGGCTTTATGTCGAAAGCTGCTTCGTGATTTAAAGCTTGGGTTTGTTTTCACCCTGCTCGTGCTCGGTCCAGCTCTCTTTGACATCTTTGATTTCGATTTTATATTTGGATACGTTTCAACTTAAAGCTGGCTTTATCCCAGGCCGGCCATGGCTCGGGTTTCATCCTCATGTGGCTCGGGCTTGGCTTCCCTATAAGCTGGTATTTGCCTCTTTGGGGTTGTTTTAGTTTGGGATTGAGTCGTATTTCTTAGCCTTATGCTGGCTCGGGTTTGGCTTCCTTGTAGACTGGAACCTGTTTCTTTGAGGGCTGTTTTGGTTTGGAGTTGGGCTGGCTTTCTTGGCCTTGTTGTGGCTCGGTTTCTTGCCCAATGGAAGTTTGAATTTGGCTTTTTTAAAAAGTTGCTTGTAATTGGAGTTGGGATAATTCATTTGATTCACTTGGAGGCTTGTTGTGGGCTCGGGTTTGTGCTCGGGTTTGGCTCTAGTGAGGTTCGGGCTTTGTGCTCATTTGGTGAAAGCCGAACTCTATGTTTATGGAAGGAGTTGGGTTGATTTGGGGCTTAGTCGTGAGTCCATTGATGTGATTTGTAAGTTTTGAGGTTGGATAGAAACTTTACTTGTTGCTTGCCCTTTTGATGGGGCTTGGCGAGAGCCTTTTTTTGGTGGGCGATGTGATGGTGGGCTTTGTTTGCTCGTCGTGTTTGAGTTGGGGATTGATAAAGATGAACCTATAGTTGCTCCTTGCTTGTTTGAGAGGGAGATGTTGAGCATTGTGCTTGGGCCACTTCTTAGATGCCTCATTTGATGAATTGGAGTTAAATTCATGTTCTTGGGAAGCTTGTCCATTCACTTTCTTATGGGTTTGGAAATGTTCGCAATCAGTGCTTGTCTCGAGCCATTTTTTCTCTCTTGCTTGATTTTAAAAGTTTTTGATCGACTTTTTCATGATTTCGCTTTTAAATTTCCTTTTGATATAATTGTACTTGAGCGAGAAAATGACACCCTAGGGGTCGATTCAGGGAACTCGGATTTCGTTTTTTTTAACGCCTTGTTATTACATGTGTTAGGGGAATTTTAAATTAACTCACCCGCCGTCCTGACCCTCCAAGTTCGGGGGTGATTTAATCTTCTTTTCCCTTTTCGTTGCTTGACACGTTTTCCCCGCTTCACTCGGAGTAGGTTTTGGTTTTGTTTTATTTTGGGGCGATGACGGCGATGATGCAAAAGGCACGCCAGTGATAGAGTAGAATGATATCCCATCCTACGACATCGGGACTCGCTCCGGGGCCCGGTGAACCGTAGGATGACGGCATCATTCACCGCTTACAGCTAAGCGGGGCACCGTACCTTCTTAGGATTGTTAGCGATCCTTTACCCTACGAAATGATCGACTCGTGGACAATTATATTTTTCAAAATCGATAAAAATACTTATATTACGTTTCGCAACAAAATATCTTTCCACCACAATCAAAAAAATTGATAAACTTTCTTTTGTATGTCTGAAATCCATATGCATGCTAAAAATATAAATTTCAAAACTATGTTATAAAATTTGATTGTCCAACTTGTTGATTATCGATCTTGGGTGGGGGAACACTCTCCGAGTTAGGTTTAGTTGGACACCTTTCTGCGCGAGTAGCGGGGCTTTATACACTCGTGTGACCGAGTAGCCTTCGACGACCGCTTCGAGCGAAGCTACACAGTTCTGAGCCTAGCCCCGACCCGAGTGCTTGCGGTTTTCTTCGGGTTTTCATTTGATTTTTGATAGAGCACTCGTGGTCTTTTTTTTAGGATTTTCTCGGAGTTTTGGTGACTTTTACTACTTTTCTCGAGCTTTCCCGTTGTGGGTCAGTCACTTTGTTTTCTTGAGTTTTTCGACGACCTTTTATTTTGCTTGCTTGGCTTTCATGTGGTACACTTCGCCGGCTAGACGAAAGAAAATAACGGGCCTCCAGGGTATACGGAGTTTGTTTACATTCGCAGCGTGTTACTCCTTCTGTACATACTGCTATGCGTATGTTATCTTGTTTAATTGTCACTTTTATCATCGCATTACTTGCATCGTTATACTTGTTTAAGCCGATCACTTTTCATAATGCATATCTTGCGTAGTTATCCCGTTTAACGACGTTACGTTATATATCGTTGCGTGCTTCTATCATTCTTTCTGTGCTTATATACGTATCCCGTTATAAATCGTACTAACACTTAAACGTATTAGCGTAGGATATTTAGAAGAATTTCGACCATAGAGCTACTTGATTGAACATTTGACCTACTACCTTAGAAAACTCGGCACTCTTCACAATGAAGGACTCGGAGCTAGTATAGTGGGCAGCACGGTCGTCTTCAATGATGGAGCTTGTCGTCGTCCAATAACCATAGGATAGCTCGGGAAGTTATTGAGGCTCGCTTCGGACCTCCGACATCCCCTGGATTCCTCTCCCTTTGGATTCCGCATTCCAAATTTGAGCCAACTCCTTTGCACACCTCCACTTCTCATTTCGTTGAAAAGTCACTATCCTTTTGACCTCCTTGAAGATAATATTTCACAATTTTTATCGAAAGTATTCTTAGATGATTTCGGTCATTTAAGATGTAATTAACTATAAGTGCTTGCCTTTATAGGAAGCATTTTCCGAACCACATTTAAAATAAACGCATTTAATTCTTCGTATTAAATAGGGAATTTATCGACGAATAAATTGGTTTCGCAGACAAACGGACGTCGTATATTCTTAGTTTATTTGATCGAGTCTCACCCTTAAGTTTTGTGTTTGTCTTTCGGGATAAGTGCATGACTTGAGGTGTAAGCGCTCTTTCGTTAGACTATGAAAAATATGAGGTCGGTTGACTTCCTTCTTTTCGTTGAAGGATCCTTCAGAAGCGGGCGACGGGATTCCGATTCCGGCGACCGACGCTTCTTACGGGCACTTCACGCACAAAACAACGCCGACACTCTTCTTGCAAATGTTTTGAGATGTGTAGCATGGGGCTCTTCACTTACTCTTGTTGTTATGGATTATAGAGGAGTCTTTTGTTTCTTTTATATGCATATGGCACTCGGTTTTTGCTCCTTGTAGTTTTTTTCCTTACCAAAGTGCATGCTAGGAAGAAGTTTTACTTTAATTTGGAAAGGTTCCATGCTTGTTCTTGTTTGAAGCACATGGTAGCTCTATGTTTTGAACATATGGAGGCTCAGTTTTTGGGCTCCTTATAACTAGGCCCTTTATAAAAGCATGTTATGAGATCTTTTTAGCACGTTTGGAAGGCTTAGTGGTAGTGTCTTAAGTCTTCTTTGGCTTAAGAGTGCATGCTTGGATGGATTTGGAAAGTTTTCTATATTTATTCTTACTTGCAAGCATGTAGTAGCTTCTTAATTTGGTATATATGGGAAGCGTAAGAATGCTATTGTGATTCAAGTTTAGCCTTTTTCTCAGTTTCAAGCTAAGCCTACGTTTCAAAATATATATATTTCGTTTATTAAGCTTTGAAAAGCCTGCTTTAGCTTGATGTTGGGCTTGGTTTCAATCATGGCTGGAGTCAGTTTTAAGCCTCGTCTGTGTTCCTGCTTTAGCTTAGTGCTGGGCTTAGTTTTATGCCTTATGTTGGTTCGGTTTTTAGCCCTATCGTGTCTCTTTTTTAGCTTGGAGCTGGGCTTGGTTTTAGCCTGACTGTGGCTCGGTTTCACCCCTGCTGTATTTTTTTAATTTGGTGTTGGGCTTGTTTTTTTTCTTAGCCATGTGATGGCTCGGGTTTGGTCCTGTATGGGCTCGGTTTTACTCTTGTGGTACTTCCTTCTTTGACCTTGTGTTGGGACTGCTTTAGCTGGGTGTTGGCTTGATTCCAGCCTTACTGTGGCTCGGGTCTGGGCCTATACTGGTTCGGTGGTACTCTTGTGGTGGTTTTCCCTGCCTTGGCTTTGTGTTGGGCCGGCTGTAGTTTGGTGTTGGCTCGGTTCTAGCCTTACAGTGGCTCGGGTTTATGACTTATGTTGGCTCGATTTCAGCCCTATGGTGATTCAATCCTATGGCTTTGTGATGGGCTGCAGTCATGGCTATGTGATTAATATTTTTATGTACTTTGTGATGGTTTAGATTCCTCTTTGCTTGCTTGTGGGGAGAGGTGTTTGAGGAATATCTTTTGATGATATCTTCCTTATGTCTTGCTTGAGAGAATTGGAGCTAATTTGGAGGATTTGTGAACTTGTCTATTCACTTTCTTATGTATTAAAAGTTCTATTTTTGAGATGGTTTTTCCTGTTTTTGCCTTGGCCGTGAGCTTCGTTGGCCCCTGTTGCCTTGGCCGTGAGCCTCTTTGGCCCTGTCCTGTTTTGGCCGTGAGCTTCTACTTGGATTTATTGGAGGATTTTATACTTATAAGGCATGTTGAGTTATGAATCATATGGGAGTTGGAAAATTTCAATATTTAGGGGTTTGGAAATACTAGCGGGGGTCTTTCTTGGCTCACTTCTATTTGAATTATTGTGTGAGGTTTGAAAATTTTTCAAGCCTTATCTTGGGGTGTTTTAGACTAACCCTCCTTCCGTTTGGGCCCCGCCTCTTTTAAATCGGATTTGGAGGTAGGGTTAGTCTCATTTCCTTCCCTTTTTGCTATTTGACTTGTTTTCTTTCTTCGTTTTTCTCGGCTTTGGTTTTCGTTTTGTTTTGGGGCATAGGGTGCTGATGATAAAGGCACATCGGTGGTAGAGTGGAATGATATCCCATCCTACGACACTAGGACCCGCTCCAGGGCCCTGGTGAACCGTAGGATGACGGTATCATTCACCGCTATAAGGCAAGCGGGGCACCCGTACCTTCTTAGGATTGTTAGTGATCCTACACCCGACGAAATGATCGACTCGTGGACAACCCTAATTTTAAAAAATTGATAAGAACAGATACAATATTTACAACAAAATATATTTTCACTACAATCAAAACATCGATACAAACTCTCTTTTGTATGCCTGAAATCCACGTGCATGCTAAAAATATAAATTTTAAAACTATATTATAAACTTGGTTGTCCACTTGTTGATTATCAGTACTGGGTTAAGGAACACTCTCCTGAGTTAGGTTTAGTAGAACACCTTTCTAGTTGAGTAGCGGGTTTTATACACTCGGGTGACCGAGTAGCCTTCGACGACCCTCGAGAATAACTACACAGTTTCTGAGCCTAGCCCCGACCCGAGTGCTTGTGGTTTTCTTCGGATTTTTCGTATGATTTTCGGATGAAGCACTCGTGGTCCTTTTTCCGCGACTTTCCCGAGGTTTTGATGATTTTATTTTGTTATTCGTTTTTTCACGAGTTTTTCTACTGTGAGTCATTCGCCGTCCCTTATCGAGTTTTCTGGACGATATTTCTTTTCTTACTTGGCTTTCACTTGTGTGATGCATTCTAGCCTGCTACATTTAAGAAAATAGCGGATCTCCCAGGTATACAGGTTTGTTTATATTTACAGCGTGTTATTTTTTTTTGTGTACCTGTTACTGTTCTTTTTAGCATGTTGTACCATACTCTCTACTGCATGTTTTACTGTTTTTCCTGTGCTATATACCCTGCTATACACTGTACAACCTTAAACATGCTTGCATAGGATTTAGGAGAACCACAACCATAGGGCCACCTGATTTGACATCATAACTTGCCACCTTAGAAAACTTAACCTCGTCACGGCAAGGAGCTTGGAGCTAGCGTGGTGGGCAGCACGGCCATCTTCAACAGCAAAACATATCTTCACCAGCTAAACCATTCTTTAGTGATTAAACAACAATCCGTAGGATTTTGAGGTTGCTCGCTTAGTGCGGCATAAATCCTCAACCTTTTGTTGGACCTTTGTATAGCTCTGCTGTACAATATAAGCCCCAACTCGTTTTAGGATTCCAAGGTTGTCGTTCGTTACGACCTAAATCCTCACATCTTTTAGGCTATTCGTGTGATAGTTTCACACAAATGTAAGTCCTAATTTAATAAAATTGGCAGGATGAAACATTTAAATAATATCTACCATAAATTCAAGCCAAACCATAGGATAACTTGCGAAGTCACTGAGGTTCGCCTCCGGATCTCCGACATCCTCTAGTTTTTCCTCTTTTGGATTCCACAATAAAATGTTCCAAATTTGAGTCAATCCTCTTTCACACCTCTTTGTCCGATTTCGTTGAAAAGTCCTATCCTTTTGACCTCCTTGAAGATAATATTTCATGATTTTCATCTAGAGTTTTATTAAGTGATTTCGGTCATTTAAGATGTAATTAATTATAGGGGCTTGCCCTTATAGGAAACATTTCCGAACCCAGCTTAAAATAAACTCTATTTAATTCTTCATATTAAATAGAGGAACTTGTCTGCAAACAAAATGGTTTCGCAGACCAAACGGACGTCATATATTTCTTAGTTTATTTGATCGAGCCTCACCTCAAGTCTTGTATTCATCTTTCGGGATAAATGCGTATGTCTCGAGATGTAGCGTTCTTCATTTAAAGCTATGAAAAATATGAGGTCAGTTTGATTTCATATTTCTCAAAAATTATATATATATATATATATATATATATATATATGTAAATTAAAGCGTCCTTTCGAAGCGGGCGACGAGATTTCGATTCTGGCGACCGACAGCTTCCTACGGGCACTCCAGACCCAAAACAACGCCGACACACACTTCACCTGCCATCTGCCCTAAAATCTAACTTTGATGTAACGGGTGGCAATACTTCTACTGAGTTTCTACTGCCTCATCAGATAGAGCAAGTTGTTACTGTGACTTAGACACATGGAGTTCATGATGTGCAACAGCCTACACCTGTCTGTTAATCTTTGGACCAATCTACGGAGCAAATGAGTCGATCTTCGGGTGATGAATGGCTGGTTTATACATCCAGGAAGAAGAAGAAGAATAGATGCCTACTACCAAAGCTGAGGGATGATTCATTTGTGAATTCAGGTAATGGCAGCAAACTTAATAATTTGTTAGTCGGCTCCCGTCCTAGAACCAGAGGCAGAGGCAGGGCTAAATTGAATTTCGCAAGCTAACTGATTCTGCGAGTGTTGGTAGACTTTTGGTGTATAATTTATATATCTGCTTTTTAATCTTGGTTTTTTTTTGGGTATACTTGTATCCTATATCTGTGGTGTATGTCGGAGGGTTAGGGTCCTTTTGAGTCATTTCTTTCCAAACTATCAGTATCTTTCCTCTTATTAATATATTCATCTTTTCGGGCTTTTCTAATATATATATATATATATATATATATATATATATATATATATATATATATATATATACATATTCCAATGATATTTTCAAATCAAATATTGTTACCGAATTCGTAATACATCTTGCGAACAGAAGATGATTTTTTTTAAACCCAAAATAAAATTGTGTGTAATCCAGACATGCATTTCAAATTTAATTCAACTTTTTTTAAATTATGCATTTGTGCTTCAATGATTTTCTAAATGTAACATTCTGCCTCAAAAGATGTGTGAGTATTTTAAAATATGCAATTACATCATATAAGTGCTTCAAATATTATATTATGACTTGCTAGAAACTTGAAAAACTATGTAATTGCTCATTGTCAATGCATCAAACATCATGAAATGGCACCTCAAAAAAACACATAATATTGTATAATTGTATAATTGCATCCTTCAAGTGCATAATGCATCATGATGCCTATACATAAGCATGTCAGTCTGCATGGGCTCCATATTAAGCTATCATATTTGTTTGTCTTGAGAATGCTATGTAGACTAATATGAAATTATTTTGAAATATCTTGTTTTAAGAAGTGTATAGATCAATTTGTAAAAGCATGCTTTGATATTTAAATATATGAAATCTAAAAGCCCGCATATGTTTCAATTTTTATGTTAAATTTTCAATTATAAGGTATGAGACGTTGTGAGGGCCAACTTAAAATCAAAAGCTTAATTCATCCGCATGTGCTCTGGCTAAAATGCTTAATGTTTAAGTAAATAGCCTGAGAATGTTTTGCAGGCTAGTTTAATTCACTTGCATGCGTTCCCTCAAACTGAATACAACCACAACAACAAACAAAACCTTTATCCCACTAAGTGGGGTCGGTTACATGAATCCTTTTGCTCCATTGCTGTCCTATTTAGTGTCATATTTTCATTTAATTCTAATAAATTAAGATCATTTTTTATGCAATATGCCCAAGTCTTCCTAGGTCTACCTTTGTATTTCTTAACATAAGTCGAATCTAAAACATCTACTCTTCTAATCGGATTATTAGATGACTGACGTTTAATGCGACCAAACCATCTAAGACGACTCTCTCTAATTTTGTTTGTCAATAGAGCTACCCCAACCATATCACCGATATATTCATTTCACATTTTGTCTCTAAATGTAAAACCACTCATCCACCTAATCATTCTCATCTCGACAACACTTAACTTAGTTTTATGGTTCTTTTTTAAATGCCAATATTCAACGCCATAGAGCATTGCAGGTCTCACCACCATCTTATAAAATTTTTCTTTCAGTCTAAGCGGTACTTTTTCTATCACACAATAGGCTCGAAACATTCTTCCACTTCAACCAACCAACTTGAATTCTACTAATAACATCCCCATCAATATCACCTTCACATTAAACAATAGACCCGAGATATCTAAAGCGTCCATCAAATTGAATAAGCGCTTAAATTTAAACGTTTTGAGAATGATGTGCGGGTTAAAATGATATTTTTACTCAAATTATTATGAAATTTGTAAAAAGGAATTCTCAGAATTCTTATTGTTTAATCTTTAACCATAATTTTACATATATTGGTAAATCAGTCCCTCATAATTTACAAACTTATCAAGTACATGAGAAGGTAAAAATTATTAAATAAACATATATAGAAAGAATATAACTAATCAAGAAGTTTCTCAAATTGTCTCAATTAATAGGGAGACCTATCGTTCTATATTTTCACACCCTCTTAAGCAGGGTGGTAAATGTTATAGAGGCCAAGCTTGGTATTAAACTCTAAGAAGTTGCTTAGAAAAGAGCTTTGGTAAAGATATCATCAAGTTGGTGTGTTAGGATATAGTTTAGTTGTATAATTCCACACTTAACTTTTTCGGAGATAAAGTGCTTACCAATTTTATTATTTTTAGTTTTGTCATAATGCACGTGGTTCTTGGCTATACTTATAGCTCCTTGAGTGTCACAGAATATTTGTATAGGCTTGTTAGAGGTACCACTCCAAATCCCTCAATAATTTCTGAATTCAGATCCCTTCAAAGATTTCTAAGGCAAGTGCCTTATACTCTAATTTTGCAATTGCTTCTAGAGATGGCAACTTCTTAATTCTTCATGTGATTTGGTCTCCCTAACATAGGAGCAATAACCTATGGTCGACTTTCTGTCAGTGAGTTCTCTAGCCCAACTTTTGTTAGTGTTGACTTCTACCTCTCTGTTTCGTGTTCTCTCAAATAGTAATCCATAACCAAGAATCTTCCCTAGAAACCTTGGGATCCTATACAACATTTTTAAATGTTTTTCATTTGGGTTATTCATATGTGGCTCACAATAATAATAGAGTATGTAATATTTAGCTTAGTATGTGATAAGTAGATGATTTTTTCTACCAGTTTTTGATATCTTCCTTTATCCACATATCTACGTTCTTCTCCCTTATTACACTTATTATTGGGATCCATTGGAGTGTTGTGAGAGTTATATGATTAAAATGTAGAAAACAATTCAGGAGATCCCGAGCAAAATTATGAACATAAGCGTCTAAACAAGGAAATAGGAAAAAACATAAATTTAATGTGAAAAAACCCGAAAACGGGAAAAAATCCAAGGAAGCACACTACACCAAGAATTCAATTGAAGAAACGAGGAGAATAGTATAAAGTACACCACACTGAAGCCTCTATAATACTTGAAACACTTAAGGAATTTTCTCCCTTCTCTACTGCACAAGAGAAAATAGAAATTAAACAATGCACACTCGCTTGCTTGTTCATCTTGTCTCAATGATCGTCGAGCTTTTCTCAACGAACTGAAATATAAACACCAAACTATAGAAATTCAGTTACAGGAGCCTGGGCCCTGACCTTCAGTGTTGGATTATTGAGTTCTCTGTTTTTGAAATCGGAAATAAATGTATCTAGGGATGGAGTGCCACTACTGGGTGCCAGTTTGTCTATGTCTCAAATTCGAAATCCTGGAATGGGCATTGCAGCACTTTCAGTAGCATCGAGGTGCCACTTTGGGTGTTGGGATGCTCAAACAACCCTTTAGCTACCACAATCAGACTTCACAACATAATAATCTCCTACTAGGGGACTGATTGCAGTCAGTCCTAATCCTTCAAATTTGTACCATATTCATAACAATGTGTCATAGCCCCGGTCTCAACATTCCTGAACAATTGAAGCCAAACATAACTTCAATTTCTCAATAATAACAATCATGGTTAACATATTTGTAAGATTCTGAGCTGTGTATATTCTCCAAGGATAATTAATCATCTTCTAGGACTTAATGAATGAAATAATACCTTAGCTGAATCTGTTTCATCGTGGCATGAAATGTGGTGTTCTTTGCTAGATTAATAACACTTATATTGTCACTATGAAATTTTCTCGTCTTGCTTCTTGCCTAGTTCTGTAGCTAAATCATTCATTGCCATCCTCAGTGATAGCAATATAGTTAGCTTTTGTAGTTTATAGTGCAACAATTTTTTGTATCCTGAAAACCTAATTCACTGTTGTGTTTCTTAAAGTGAAAACATAATCTGTTATACTTCTACCAGTATCTCCTATCAAATTTGAATTTGCATATCCTTATAGATCAGTCTTTATACTTTTTAATTATTTTGTTGATTGTTCCTTTAGAGTATATGAGAATCCACTTAATCACCTTTCAATGATGTTTACTTGAATTACTCACATATTGATTGAGAACTCTCACTGCATATGCAATATCTGGTCTTGTGCATATTATCACATACATCAAACTTTCAACTATTGAAGCATACATAGTTTTTCTCATTTGTATGCAATATACTTAAGATTTAAGCGATTGTTCCTTAGATGGCAAGCAATTTGTGTAAACTAATTTTGCATCATTTATGTTGAATTTGTTTAGGGCATTCACAACATATTCTACCTTAGACAACGTCAATATACCTGCACTCATGTTCATGTTGATTCTCATGCTGATGATTTTTTGGTTGGACATAAATCCTTCATTTCAAAGTTCTTGATAATTGCTCCCTTAAGTCTTATCTTCTTCATATATGCTCCTGTAATCGGCATTTCATCCACATACAAAGAAAATACAATATATCAATTATTAAATTATTTAATAAAACAATATGATATGTCTGACACTTTTTGTACTCACCATCTATCATAAACTTACCTCCTGTACCACTTTCTATGTCTGATTCCAACCCATAAAGGATTTTCTTCAGTCTACAACCTATATTTACTTTTCTTAAATATCATATCCATGCGATTGCACCATGTACAATTCTTCTAAGTCACCATGTAACAAGATTGTCTTTACATTTTTCTGCTTCAGATGTAGCTCTTTCATTGCTATTAAGCTCAACACAACTCTGATACTTGTCATCTTCATTAGAGGTAAAAATATTTTAGTGCAATCAACTCCGTTTTATTGAAATCCCTTTATCACAAGTCTCGCCTTATAGCGCTTGCTATCATTTGACTTTTTTTTCAATTTGTAGACACACTTGTTATGCAGTTCCCTTTTGTCATTTAGCAATTTTGTCAAATTTTATGTTTGATTTGACATTCGTGACTGCAACTTATCATCCATGGTAAAATTCAACTCCTTTGAGTCTTCAATTTGGTGCTCTTGTCATAACACTATTTATTGTTCACTACCAACAGTCTACAATAAATAGTACAAAGAAAGAGAGTGCATTTGTATTAGTTGTTTAATTCTGTTGGACCTCCTTACTTCAGTAGTAGATGTCTGAGAGTCTCATGCACTTCATCAAATTGAGCACGTCTCATTTTTATTTTATCATTCTGATCATTATTATGTCCACATATTTGGAGGGTCCTCGGGAAATCTTGAGTTTTTTCTATGTCCTTGTACATCTTCATTTCATTGAAAATAACATCCATACTCCTTTTGCTAGTCCAAAGATTTATAAAAAATTTCATCCTAATCATATCCAGTGAAAGTAAACTTAACATGTTTTGAATCAAGCTTTACTTTTTGATCTTGTATCAACATGAACATACGATGAACAACCAAATATTTTCATCTGAAATAGAGTTATATTTTTTTCCTATATTTTTTTTCATATAAACATTCATTCAAAGGTACTGACAGATCATGAGTGTATTCAATGTTTTTGTCCAAAACTTCTTTGGCAAGCCTGCATCTCATACTCTTGACATACTTTGTTATTGTTTATGTTTATGTGCTCTGTAACACCATTTTACTGTGGTGTCTTTGTAACAGTGTACTAATATTTCATCCCTCTCTTAGCACAATAACTCTTGAACTTGTGATCATGATACTCACTACCATTAAGTGATTTGAGACACTTTAACCTCAAACCTATCTCATGCTCAACAAAAAATTGCTACTTAAACACATCAAGTACATCATATTTATGTTTCAAGAAATACACATACCTTTCTTGTGTGATCATCAATGAAAATAATAAAATATAATGAATCTTCAATAGACTGAATTAGAGTAGGAACATATGCATTAGCATACACCGACTTCAATTTTTTGGACATCACTTATAACGCACTTTTAAAAAAGTAACATTTTTTTACTTATCATGAACACAATTTTAACAAAAAAACTATATCTATAGACTTTACACCATCACATTTTATTTTATAAAGAAAGGACTTCATACATTTCTCAATCATATGTCGAAGTCTGTCGTGTTAAACCTGCATCATCTTTTGTTCCGGCAATACCAATGAATTCAAAAATCTCATTGATTAAATAAATGGTGATTTCAATATTGCATCAAGTTAACTCTATTCCCCATTTGGTCACTTTCCACAAATCACGTGCGAAAGTAGTTACATACCTTGACCTTGTAAACTGGCACACATAAATTGAATTTCTTTTTAAACAAGGAACATGCTTAACTTAGGGTGCGTTTGGGGCAGCTGCTACTTTTACAAGAAGCATGAGTCTATTTCTGATGAGAAGCAACTTCTCAGGAACTGTCAGAAGCTGTTGAGGGAGAAGCATGAGTTTGTTTGAGATATTTTGTGTTGTTGTTGTTTCTGATGTGAAAGTTTGTTTTCCCTTATATATATAATATATAAGAATAATTGCAATTTTTCAAAATATGCAATTGAATAATCGAAAGAGGCTTGACTACCAAGATAAATACCTGTACAGTATAAAATACTCTACTACATAAGAAGTGATTAGTTATTTTAAGCATTCAACTACAATAGTGAGAATAATCACAGTAACCAGCAAGTCTAGAATGATGTTCGTCTTCAAGTTCTGATGATCATGACTTCAGTATATTCTCCTCTCTATGATAACATCCCTCATGAGTCGATCACTATCCAGAGCGAAGCCATCCATTTCATCAACCCAACAAAGGTAATTGCAATCATCACGTGTACTATTTTTGAGACAATAGTAAAATCTCATATCGTAGCTAGCTTCTCTTCTCGGCTTGTAATCAACACACTGTGTGCCGCAGTGGCGGCTTAAAACTCTCAAAGTACCTGACGGTCTTGAACTCATGTTTTCTTTGATTATAATAAATTATGACGTAATTTGAGAAAAAGTAAAATATGTGAAAGAAACATTTTAAAAAAATTAAACTGTCTTACAATACAGAGTCGTAGAAAGTTATTGAAAATATTCATCCACACAACCAACATACAACTGAAATATGAACCATCAATAAAAAATCACTATGTGATGCTGCATAAATACAGTTGATAAGTTCAACAAAACATCGGTGATTTTTTTCTCTTAACTATATGATCTCTTGCATGCCTTCTCCATCGGAAGCGTTGTACTCAGTTGTACTGATGTCCTCATCAGGCATGTAGATAGGATCTTCATCTAAGACCCTGAAATCGATATCGTCTCGGGATGGATGCTTTCATATAAAATTATGAGTGTGCTCTTGCAACAACAATTTTTCACATATTTTTTGAAAGAGTATGTCGGTATATCTTGAAGTATGACCCACTTCTTTCATACACCGAATGCTCTCTCGATGACATTCCGTAACGACATTGAAGAGTTCATTCCTGTCTCTAATTACTTGACTGTTGTGCTCAAAATCAGAAAGGTGATACCTCGTATTGGAAAATGATTTTAAGAAATCCCATTGCAATCTATATTTTGAATGACTAGGTAATATTTTCCTAAATAATAGCATCATTAGTGTTCTTCATAAAATAGAAATATTCTTGTGATGTCTAAAATGTAGAAACTTTGAGGATGCATTGAAAATTTATATTCACGCTATCTGGTTGTAAATTTGAAATTTTGCTATCTTCAGCACTCACTTCCCAGCCAGTCATCACGAATGTAAAACACATGTTAAAATCACACACTGCTGAGATATTCTATGTAGCAGCTCTACACCTTCCAGTATATGCGATCTTATGCCAAACGTGTGCGTCGACATGTGTGCCGTCAATTGCTCTGATGCAGTCACTTTTTTAAAGAAACTTGTTAGACGAGTATTTCTAATTTTTTAATTGTACCAATGCTAGAATAAATAGAGATACAAATACCTTGAAGAACGATATATATCTCAGATAATTACTGATTTCTTGCAGTGTTCGTGAAAAAGCAGGTTTTAGGGGCTTCACAATATTTTTGGACATTTTCATCAAAGAGTTAACCCTGATCTCGAAATACCTGTTAATTGTCTGTGTGGAATGTTGTAAACGCTTAGAAGCAGCGCAGATGATCAATTAACCATCTTAAAATCACTTAATTTTTAGGGTTGAATTTTCTTAATTTCTAATTACTCGGCCATTTCTTTAATTTTCTCTATTTTTGAGCTTAAGCAAATCTCAAACTTTTAATCTGATGCGATTGAAATATTTTCAATTTTCAAATATATTTTTAAATCAAGTAATAGTCAATTAACCGACCTAAAATCACTTAATATTTTCCTGAATATAACATCATAAGAAATTTATTCAAATATATTTTAAGACTTATTAATTAGAAAATGACTTGAGACACTAATTTTTAAATTTTCATATTCAGCTCAGGTTTCTTCTTAGAAAGACTGGTCATTTATTTTAATTTTTTCTTTGGATCAGTCCTTCTACAATTTTTTTTATTTCTTTGTTTTTTTATTTACCATACTTGGTTGAACACATTTTTCTTAGGATTTTGATTGTTTAATCTCTTCTAGTTGATCATTCTTAAATGATTCCTAATGCGAATTCTAAAATATTATAATTCATTCAAATTCAAGACTCAATTAATTTTGTTGAGCTAAAAATTAAAAAGCTTAAAGTTTCTCTGATTTATTACTTATATTTTAATTATACTGATTTAATTATTCTGAGATTTTTTAGGGTTCAGGAAGAAATTAATAAGTGAATGACTCAGTTATTATGGCATTAAGGGTACATTTGGAGGGGCGGTACGATGATGCACCACAATTTTTCTTGTTTGGCAAAACGTGTTTTACTCGCGTTCTAAAAAGTCTACAATTGAAATCGTGTGTTCTTACTAGCATTCTGCAACTCGCGGTAGCTACTAGAATATTGCGGTTTGACTTTTTCACCTGAAAAAAAAGAATTTATAATAGTCATCGCATCTTTTTGAGTAGTGATTTCTTCTTCAGCAGTTTTATAACTACTTCTTCAAATAGCTATAGCTACCCCAAATATATCCTAATTTGAATCCCTTTCTTTAATAAGTTTTCATAGTTATGATGAAGTCATTATATAATTTTGTTAAAGCAGGATTCCAAACACGGTTCACTACTGCAAAATACAATCAACAACTCAAATATGTAAATCACTCTAAGGCGAGTGTACCTGTAGAGCTTCGCTCCCAAACTTATTCTCTATCCTATGCAAGTCAAAAGAAAAAATGCAGAAAAAGAAAAGAGCATATCATGTAATAACAAGGAATAATACCAAAACTGTAATGGTTTTGCTACTTCGGGGAAGAGAAAGGAACAGTCGGATGAGGAAACAAAGAAACGAGGAAGACCAAGAATGTGGACTCGGGGAAAATGAGCAGGAGGGAGAGGGAGCGAGGGGATGGAAGTCAGAAAGTCAAGTTTACTCTATAAAAACACGTGATGGGGTGAGATTATTTATTTGCAGAAAAAAAGAGAAGAGACGTCGTGATCTCGTGTGGGAGGGAGCAGAAGAGAGACGAAAGATCTCGCATGTAGTGTCGAGTTGAGCTGAGTCCAAGAGGAAGTTGGAGGAAGAACTTCAGTCGGGCGTTAGAGTTCGATTGGAGGAGTTCTGTTGAGCCGAGTAATATCGTTAAAGAGAAGCGAGGAAGAAGCGGCTTGCGTGGGTTGAGTTGTGCAATACCGTAAGAAGGATCAAGGAAGAAGCGAATTGTGGAAGGTAGGGTTCACTAAACCTTAATTTATAAATTTAATATATTATTAATTATTAGTTATTAATAATAAGGTTTAAATAAATCGAGATTTAAGCTAAGGAAATTTTATAGTATGTATGGTTAGGGTTTGATTTTATTTTAGTTTAATGATTTATTTAATAATAAATTGCTACACAAAATAAATATAAATAGAACTATTATATATATATATATATATATTACATATAAATGGCGTCGTCGTCGTCTCTCAGCTCTGCTAGGGTTTCGCCTCATGGCGAATCCTAGCGACTGTTACAGCAGTTTATCACATCGCTCCTCTCCTCTGCTTGCGTCTTCTCTGGCATTGTCGCTTTCGTCGTTCTTCACTGCTGACAGAACGACGTGATCCTTTTGGCTTCGCAGTGCTCGCTTGTCTCCGTGGGTCGCAGTGTCTTTCTCTGAACGGCTGTGCTAGAGCATTTGTTGCGTGCCGTTGTCCTGCACTTCAGTGTATACCTGCGTCTGTTTTGCGGGAGTCGGCAAATACCGCGACCCTGTGCTTCATCTGTGATCCTGCAGCGCCTCTTGACAACTGCAGTGCTGTGAGATGACTTCTTACGCCGCCCTCGCTGACTATAATCCCGCCCGAGCCCCTTCACGTTACAACATGTTCCCGCAGAGATTCCACGATACATTCTCGTCGGATTTCTCAAAAAAACATCCCGTAAAGATGACAAACCTGCAATATTTCTTACTGAGTAAGAGATCTTCATCCTAACTGCACCCTACCGGTTGTTTCTAATAGGTAAATTCCTTTACGGTAACCCTAAACTTGAACTGATCCGTAAGGAATTTGAGCAAATTAAGCTGAATGGAAGTTGGAAGATTGGAAAACTGGATGATCGGCACGTTTTCATCCAATTGACGGATGATGGAGATTACACCCAAGTGTTTGCTAAAAGAACACTTCGCATGCATAATCGGGTGATGAAGGTGCTGAAATGGAAGGTGAATTTTGACCATCGCATTGAACCTCTCATCATTCTTGTTTGGCTACGCTTCCCAGATTTGCAGGTTCACCTTCACGATCAAGAACTTCTATTTACTTTTGCAAAGATATATGGCACACCACTTCAAATTGATCCGCCTACATAAAATCTAATCAGACTTTCAGAGGATATAATATTGATAGAACGAGACATTACGTCACCATTCTCGAAAGAGATATGAATCGTACATACGCATCGTGATTTTAGTAAATGACAGAACTCGAATACGTTCTCTTTATCGCACCCACTCGTCGTATGTTTGGACACTCTCACCAACAGTGTTACCACCTGCATCTGAATCTCAAACCTCCACGTACAAATGTTACTGGGCCACACATTCCTGCAACGGATATACCCTCTTCCTCACTACCTGTGATACCTACTACAACGCCCACGCCGAACATGGTGCAAAAGTCTAATGAGACTGATTCTGAGCAGGTTGATAAAGAACAATTGTTGCAGTGTCAGGTGGTTGTACCTAGAAGGCAGGATGCGGTCGCTGCCCCTTCTTCTTAGCATTCTTCTCCTGGAGTAGCAACTACTGCGAAGGGAGCTCAAGCTTCCCTCCCTGACGTGATTGAACATAGAGAAGAAGCGAACGGTCACATTCAGAGGGAGGAAATGGTGTATACTACTACCGAGGCGAATCACTGTCAAGCCTTGTTACTGCTTCCACACAAACAATGGAACCCATCGCTGCAACTGTATTTCCTCCTATGGTTCAGATCGACAAGTCTTCTGAAGAAGAATGACGAGTGTATACCTCCCGACGGAAGAAGAAGACTGGGGGTACTATCCACCTTGGGAATTTAATGGATGATATTTTGGTCTCCCATGACAATGGAGAAACACTTTAGAGTTTGATTTCTGGATGCGCTACAAAAACCAGGGGCAGAGGGAAGCCTTAGCAACCTCGTCCTCTTTAGTTGTTTGTCTCTCTTTTGTTCTATCTTTTGTATCGCTTTGTTTGAGCTTTATTTGTTTTTTGTTTCTTATGAGTCCAGCTCAATTTTTTGGGTCCTCTCATACTACTTGTTTTGTATCCCTTTTTATTTCAACAAAATAAACTCTAGGGCTCTTTTAAATATATATATATATAAATATATATATATATATATATATATATATATATATATATATATATATATATTACATTAGTAACTAGAAAGTTAAACGGACTTTGTTATCACTATTTTATTAAGCTTAAAGTGTTTAAATAATAATAATAAAAATAATTAAACGACGATAACAATTAGTATAATAATAATAAAATATCATAGGGTCAAGTTAAGGCAATTTATTTTTTTAATAAGATTAACTTGTAATAAAATAATGATAATTTTTATGCACTTGACATTAGGTTTCTTATTCGGAGCAAGTGAAGAGAACATTTAGAATCATCAGTAATTGAGGTGAGTATTTTTACTTCTAAATTATGGTAATAATATATTTTATTCTAAACCACTCACATTAGAATTAGATATTTTGTTACTGCAACTAGAATAAGATTATTTTGGCTTATTATTTAATTTGATCATTTAGAAATGAATGTGAATGATCTGTAAAGTTATACTTTTTACCATGCACGCATGTTATAAGATATTTAATGATATTTATAATGTAATCGAAATAATTTATAGTATTTATGCATGTGCATGTTTGATTATGATTGAGCACCCCTTGCTGGTGCTAGTGGGAAAACACTATAGTTCCCGTGCACGTAAATGAAAAATGATATTATGTCAAAATATTTGATTGAATAAGCTGAATAATTTTTCTTTATTGATGTACAACTATATAAAGATCTTCTCTAGGAACAAAAAAGGCAACTAATCTCCCTAATTAAGGAGAAATATACTCTTTAACTAATTGGCCTAATATAGAAGAAAATAAATAGTGATTCCTAAGATTGCTCATGCAATTTATAAAATTCTAAAAATAGAGAATAACAAATATGGTACATAATCACAATTATTTGCGAGATCTTTCAATACTCCCCTCAAGTTCGGCATTTAAGATGTCGCGCTTAAGGCAGTTCTCATGACTAGATTCTCGTGTTGCACTTTGGGAATGTCTTTTGTTATTTTATCTGTTGTCTGGCTAGCAATGGGTATGTAGGATATACATATCACACCACTATCTATCTTCTCCTTTATGAAATGTTTGTCAATTTCTACATGTTTTGTTCTGTCATGTAGAACTAAATTATGAGCTATAGAGATTGCAGTCTTGTTGTCGCAGTAAACTTTAATAGGTGCTGGTATAGGAATCTTCAACTCTTCCAGGAATCTTTTTATCCATAACACTTCACAAAATCCATGTGCCACAGAGCGGAACTCTGCTTCAGCACTACTCCTTGCCACCACACTTTGTTTTTTACTTTTCCAAGTAAACAGTTTTCCACCTACAAAGGTACATTAACCTGAGGTGGATCTTCTATCATTTACATCTCCTGCCCAATCTGCATCTGTGTAGGCCTCTATCAGAAGATGTTCTCCCTTTTTGAACAACAAACCTTTTCCAGGAGTTCTTTTGAGGTATCTCAAAATTCTGAATACAGCTTCAAAGTGAGTCGGTCCAGGTGAATGCATGAATTGACTAACAACACTCAGTGCAAAAGCTATGTTAGGTCGAGTGTGAGCCAAATAGATTAGTCGCCCTACCAATCTTTGATAGTGTGTTTGTTCATTACCTCATTAGTTGTTGCTACTTTTAACCTTACATTAGGTTCAATTGGTGTATCTGCTGCTTTGCAACCTGTCATCCCTGTTTTCTCGAGTAAATCAAGTACATACTTACGTTGATTGACAAAAATTTCCTCCTTGGATCTTGCAAACTCCATTCCGAGGAAATATTTCAGCTTTCCCAAGTCTTTAATATCAAATTCGGCTTCAAGTTTCCTCTTCAAGTTGCTAATCTCGAGAGAATCATCTCCCATTATGATTATGTCATCTACATACACAATTACAACGACTACTTTACCTTTTGATGGAATGTTTGAAGAAGAAAGTGTGATCAACTTGGCTTTGAGAGAATCCATGTCTCTTAATAACATCACCAAAACGCTCAAACCACGCTCTAGGAGACTGCTTTAACCCATACAAAAATTTTTTTAATTTGCACACTTTTCCTTTTCCAAATTTTTCTTTATATCCGAGTGGCAGGTCCATATATACTTCTTCTCATAATTCTCCATTTAAAAATGCATTCTTTACATCAAATTGATGAAGTAGCCAGTTGAAATTAACTACAAGAGAAAGAAGTACTCTAATGGGCAGGTCCATATATACTTCTTCTCATAATTCTCCATTTAAAAATGCATTCTTTACATCAAATCGATGAAGTAGCAATTAAATTAACTACAAGAGAAAGAAGTACTCTAATGGGTAGGTCCATATATACTTCTTCTCATAATTCTCCATTTAAAAATGCATTCTTTACATCAAATTGATGAAGTAGCCAGTTGAAATTAACTACAAGAGAAAGAAGTACTCTAATAGAGTTAATTTTAGCAACAGGAGCAAAAGTCTTTTGGTAATCAATACCATGAGTTTGAGTAAATCCTTTTGCTACTAGTCTCGTCTGTATCTCTCCACACTTCCATCAGCTTTAACTTTCACCGTTAACACCCATTTGCATCCTACCATCTTTTTGCCTTTAGGTAGATCCATGACTGTCCAAGTGTTATTCCTTTTAAGAGCATTTATTTCTTCCATCACAGCTAATCTCCAACTCGGTTCATCTAATGCTTCCTGAACAGTTCTTGGAACAAGCATATTAGAAATCCTAGACACAAATGCTCTATGATTTTTTGATAATTTTTCATATGACAAGTATTGTGTGATAGGATGTCTCGTGCTTGTTCGGATTCCTTTTCTGAAAGCAATTGGAAGATCAAGATCAGATGGAGTGGAAGTAGAGGGAATGTTACTCTAAGTTGTAGGACCATTATTCGGGAAAGTTGTTTGAACATCTGTTGAGGAAATAACTGGGGATGTAGTAACTTTGTAGAATTTATTCCTAATATAAACCTGCAGCTCATGTTGAGGATTATGATCCGTTGGAAGTATTTCTCCCCCTGTCTCTGATGAAGTAACATCTGACAAAATAGGATTAGTAGTGCTGATTCTAGTTTCCATATCTGAATTAGTTAAAGAAATGGGTAAAGTTTCTCAGAAATTATTTTCTTCAACTAAGTTCTCCTCCTGAAGAAAATTATTTTGAAAAAAAGGGTGATCTTCGAAAAACTTGATATCCATGCTTTCAAAAAAAATTTTTGTGATTGGATTAAAACATTTGTACCCACGTTTATTGGAAGCATAACCAACAAAACACATTTTTCAGCTTTGGGATCCAGTTTTGAGCGAAACACATTTGGGACATGCACATAACAAACACATCAAAAAACCTTTAAAAGGAGATCAGCTGTTATCTTAGATGTGGGAAAATAATTTTTCAAGACTTGTAACGGTGTTTTAAATTTCAGAACTCGAGATGACATTCTCTTTTATTAAATAACAGGAGATAAGGAGTGCATTACCCCAAAGATATTTAGGAACATTCATGGAAAACATAAGTGCCCGAGTAACTTCAAGTAAATGCCTATTTTTTCTTTCAGCAATACCATTTTGTTGTGGTGTGTCACGACAAGTGAATTGGTGCAAAATATTTTTTTCCAAAATGAATGTTCTCAAATATTTGTTGAAATATTCAGTCCTGTTATCTGTACTTAGAATGCCAATTTTTGTTTGAAATTGATTTTCAATCATGTGGAAAAAATCTTTAAATCGTTGTTCAACTTCAGATTTCTTTTCCAATAAATAAACCCATCAAACTCGTGTATGATCATCGATAAATGTTACAAACCATTTTTTACCAGAAAGTGTGTTAACATTGGATGGGCCCTAAACATCACTATGCAACAAGTAAAAGGTTTTGACTCAGCATATGATTTTATTGGAAACTAAACACGATGACTTTTAGCTAAATTACAAGCTTCACAATAAAGTTTTGAACTATCAATACTTTTAAACAGTTTAGGAAATAAAGACTTGAGATATGAAAGCTAGGATGCCCTAATCTTTTATGCCATAACATTACTTGATCATTGTCAAAGTTTGAACTTGTACTACCTAATTCATGAGCTTTTTTATTCGCAGAATCAGTTCCATTATAGTAGTACAACTCATTTATTTCTCTAGCAGTTCCAATCTTCTTCTCTAAGTTCCAGTCCTGAAAAATACAATTGGAAGGGAAAAGAATAATGGAATAATCAGAATCATTAGACAATTTGCTAACGGAAAGAAGATTACATGTAAGTTTCGGAACATGTAAGATGCGATTTCAAAGAGATTTTTTCAAAAATTTTAATATTTCCTTTTCCTGCAATAAGGGAAAAAGTGTCATCAGCTATTCTGATTTTTTCAAAACCAGAACATGGATAATACAAATCAAATAATTGAGAACAATATGTCATATGATCGTAGGCTCCTGAATCAATGATCCAAGGAGTGGTACTTCCTAGAACAGATAAAGCCAAAGGAGTACTACCTGTTTGTGCTATAGAACCGATAAGAGCATTAGATGATGAGCAAGATTTCAGCAGTTTAAGAAGATGGCTTAATTGCTCTTTACTAAGTGGAGATGACTCGACCTCATTTCTGTAGGTGTGCTATGTTCACCAGATTTTTTTCCCTTACCATTAGGTGGTTTACCATGCAACTTCCAACATTTTTCACGAGTATGACGTGGTTTTCCGTAGTAGTCACATTGCAAGTTGTTTTTGTCTTCTACACGCTGGTTGTGAGAAGTTTTCTTACTAACTTGAGCTTCACGAATAGCTAGCGCTGATCCTTCCACGGACACGGTTAAACCTGCAATCCTCTTTCCCAACATCACATGTCTCCGACTCTCTTCTCTCCTCACCTCCGCAAAACCTTCACCAATTGGAGACGGGGGATTTCTTCCAATTATTCGGCAACGAACCTCGTCATATTTAACATTTAGACCTGCAAGAAATTTGAAGATTCGGGCAGTATCCACTATCTTCTGTATCGGTCTGCGATCCTCGTTTGATTTCCACTCATGATCATTGAATAAGTCCAGGTCCTGCCTAATCTGTTTAAGAGAATTGTAATATTTTGTCACAGAATCCTCACATTGGCAAATTTCCCCAAGTCGTAGGGTCAACTCGTAAACTTGTGAATGATTTCCAAGATCAGAGTACATTTCTGAAACATTGTCCCATAATTCCTAGGCGTAGAAGAATACGTGATAATTCGCACTTATCTCTTCGATCGTGGAATCGACCAACCATATCATTATCATTGAGTTTTTTGCATCCCAAATAGCATAAGTTCATTCACGTCAAGCTGCATAGTATCACCTGTGATATAGTCAATCTTTCCTCTTCCTCGGAGATACATGCGAACAGATTGTGACCATCGAAGAAAATTATCACCATTTAGTCGAATTGTAGTGATCTGAATCGAATGGTTTTCAGATGTATTTCTTTGAAGTTTAAACTGAGATGATTGAAGAGGCTGGTTTGTCCTAGACGTGACTTCAGATATTTTAGAGATGACGAACGGTGAAATTGCTCGAGTACGTGTTGTCTATTCGCCCGCAAAAGTTTACTGATGCTTCCGTGCTCGCTTCGTTTGGGAGCGATATCTGGAGATCAAGTGAAGCAGCAGGTAGAACACTTTAGGACCAAACAATACGGTCGAGTGAGCCAACCGAGAAGATGAAGCCGATCACAGTAGGCGAGCAGGCGAATGAATGTAGCCGAACGATCGAAGCCGACTGAACGAGGCCGAACGAGCAGGCGAGCAGGCGAATGACGGAAACCGAACGATCGAAGCTGACCGAACGAAGCCGAACGAGCAGGCGAGCAGTTCGGAGGAAGCCGTAGATGTCGTACAATCGAATAGGTCGAAGATGGATAACCGATTCCGACCTCTGAAGACGATAAAGATTCAGACCTCAAATATTAACACCGCTCTGATACCATGTCAAAATATTTGATTGAATAAGCTGAATAATTTTTCTTTATTGATGTACAACTATATAAAGATCTTTCCTAGGAACAAAAAAAGGCAACTAATCTCCCTAATTAAGGAGAAATATACTCTTTAACTAATTGACCTAATATAGAAGAAAATAAATAGTGATTCCTAAGATTGCTCATACAATTCATAAAATTCTAAAAATAGAGAATAACAAATATGGTACATAATCACAATTATTTACGAGATCTTTCAATATATTAATATTGATGTGTCTTATTTGATACGATTTTTAGACGATGTCTCCTGCAATGACTGTATAGATATGACATTATATTGATATGATAATGATATAGACCTTTTTGAATAGCATGTCAAATGTTTATATAGATTCGTAAAGAAGCTTAACTGGCATGATGTTATTTTTTTTCTTTATATCGTTGTAATTTAGAAGTATGAGTATTCACTACTCATTAACTTATAATTGTTTTAATTAACTTTTCAAGTAAATTTTAAGTAATTAAAAGATGAATGGTAGAAGAAAAAATATTTATTGAAGATAGGACAACAATAAACGAGATAATTTTAATTTATTGTTGTAATTTAAATTATTTTGTGGTTCTTTCATCTATGAAAATGTCGATGAATATAGAAAATTTATTTCACACCGTTCGACCGTCTGTACCCGTCTTAGTTAATTCCAAGTTCCGGGTCAGGTCGTGACAAAACTAACACATGGAGAGCGACGAGTACAACATATAACATTTCATAAGAGATCTGTCGACATTAAAGCATACACATGAAAAGTCTAAATGTGATCATTCTAATGAACTCGGATAAGGATTCCACCAAAAATAAAATTACTCTTACACCAAAAACACAAAAAAATTCAAAGCAAATTTTAAATCAAATGCAAATAAAAAACATGCTCAAAACACAATGTAACACATAGGTAGTCTCCTAAGAATTGCTTAGTTTTACGTTATCAGCTTGACCTGCAGTCAAATTAAACCTAAAAATCTTCCTTCAGGATCAAATATCCATTTCAATAATCCCCAGTCGATTGAATAATTTTTTGTTTGTAGCTCTCACTAAATTTTTCAGGTTTCAAAATTTCTTGAAACTTCTCACTCTCAGTTCAATCACTGTCTTCCAAAGGGTATGTAGGGTCTTTATTCGGATTTAAATTTTTAAGGGTGTTTTCTTGATTCAGAACTCTTCCATTTAACTAACATTTTTGCATATCAGTATTTGCCTCACCAATTGTAAGAAATGGTCTCTCTTGTTCCTCCCTAGGGTGTAAGTCGGGTTTTCCTATGTCTGTGGCTAGGTACTCACCTGGTTTTTTAGGTTCATCCTAACTCTGCAGGACTACTACTCTCCTTCCTAGGGGTGTCTTCTAAATCCTCGACACTGTTAAGTCTCTCTGCCTGCACTTGCTCCTTACCTCCTCAGAATTCACTTCTATTTAACTGAGTAGTGTCCTTTGAGGTTCATTGCTTAAATGATTAACTAACTGCCCAAATTAATTCTTTAGATTTCTTATGGCTACAACTTAGCTTTGTAACTGGTTCCTTATGCTTACTACTAGATCTTCCAAAGATAATTCATCCTTCCTAATTTGGGGATTAGAAATGAGTCTAAATGGGTAAATTGTTCTAATGTATTCACTACCCACATTGTTCCAATTTCTTACAGGATTCGCTTGGGTGCTCTCTCATTGTTGGTTTCCTACACTGGGTTATTGTTGTTCCAATTGAAATCCGGTAGTCCAACCATCTTGGGTTATAGGCGTTGGAGTATGGATGATTGAACCTATTTCTAATGGAATTCAAGGAAGTGGTGCTAGAATCACTTGGTAGTCCATAAGCTATCTCATCATGGGTCAGAATCCTTGCATAAAACTCATTCCTAAGTTTGTATTCTTTCCTTAACATGTCAGCAATTTGTGAGGTTAGATTAATCAACACATCGGTCTTATGTCTACTATTTCCCTTCTTAGGGGCGGCTATCTCGGATAGCCATTGAAATTCTTTCGCACTCATTTCCTCAATCGGTCAATCGGTCAGTAGGCTTCCTCATATGGTTTTGACATAAGGGATCCCCCAGTTGTGGCAATCATAATTAATCTCAAAGATTCTACGAGCCCATTGTAGAAGGTTTTAACAATCAACCAGTTAAATAGGACATGGTGAGAGCTCTCCTTAAGTAGTTCTTTGAACCTCTCCCAAGCTTTAAAAATGATCTCTCCATCTAATTCGGTGAATGTCATGATATATTTTCTAAGTTTAGAAGTCTTGAATGGAAGAAAGTATCGGGCCAGAAAGTTATGGGGAAGTGTTCTAAGTGGTGATCTATCCTCGTGCTAAGGAGTATAACTACCTTTTAGCTTTATCCCTAATTGAGAAAGAAAATAGTTTTAATAGAACATCTTCGGAGACATCGTTAAATTTAGAAGTAGCACACAATTCTAAGAAATTAGCCAAATGGAGGTATTGATCCACTGTACATGATCTCCCAAACTGGTTGATTTGAACCATTAGAATAAATTATGGCTTAAGTTCAAATACAGGAGCTTTATAATAGGATAATCAATACTCTGTTGTTGATGGGTTAGCTTAGTCCCCAAGGGGTTTAAGATGGTTTTCCCGAGTGTTTGTCATTTTTAAGTGTTTCCTTGTTTTTTTATTTTTTTATTATTTTTTTTTTTATCTCTATTTCATGATCAAGTGGCAGCAGCTTACCTAAACTACTCTTACGCATGCAATGACATGTGTACAATGGATGTCCCTATTATAAAGTAAGAAATACAAAAAGTACACAAGAAATACATGAATGAAAAGCACAAGAGCAACACAACTGAATATAAAATATGCAATAATTATTTTTTGGATTTAATATTTTCAAAAATAAGAACATAACATAATTATAAGAAAATTATAAATAAACATGTAAACATGATACAATTCAAACTTAAACTCTATGTGTTTCAACTAAGATTCTTTTAAAGTCAGAAATATTTGACTCATTTCCTCGACAATGGCGTCAAAAACTTAATGCCCAAAATTATTGTAAAGCATCGGTCAATCACAGAAGTACACATGTCGATCAAATAATATACCGATTATGAGTCCGCATATCGATCCCACGAAGAAAGATGTCAATATTTATAACAGGAAAAATTCTAGTTTACTAATCCGCTAATCCTAATTTGAAGCTTCAGTTTGGGTATGAAAGGTTCTATATCTTAATACAGAAAGAAAAAACTAAATAAAATTTTGTGAAGTTTTTCAGGGCCTGAATGATTCATATTCCTGTGCTACTAGCAATTTCTCGATATTTTTCTATGAGATCCACACTAGTGTTGACAATCAGGGATATATCCTTCTTAGCCTATGTTTAAGTCATCAGAAGTGTTGGGAACGCTATTACAGTTAAGGAGGCTTAAGCATATGCATCGTTTCTCAAGAATCATCTAGTCTCCTATCTTGGTTGCAATTTTCTACTGGTAATATGTCTATTCCACCAGGTTATTAATCTACTTGTTCTTCTAAGCGACGATTACAAGTCCTGGATCAAGAGATTTAACTTCCCATTGGGTCATATTAAAAGCAAATTAAGATCGGAAAGTTAACACATCAACATCGGAAGTCTAAGCACAGAAAAGACGTATATGGATAAAATTCATAGGATAAAACAACAAAAAAATCATATGCCTTACATCACAAAAGCATGAAACAACAATGCATGAGAAAATAAATCGCAAAAAAAGTTATTGCGAGTATAAAAAAATAATCCAAAAAATACATAAAACTCAAATCTAAGTTAATCAGTCCTTGTAATATATTGTGATTCTCTTTATTCAATACAAGTTTTTCATAGATCTTTCTTATATAATTGCACTCAATCTCTCAGGACAACCTCTCTAAACAAGAAACAACCCTAAGAATCTTCTCCAAGTAAAACCATTTGCGAAAACCTTAGTGTTGACAAAGACTCTATTAAACTTAAAAAGAAGCAACATTCACAATGTCCAAGAGTGCCCTAACCATCCCATGGCATCTCCTTACCAAAATCGTCATGAAAACACTAGACCAGCGTAATTACGCCGCAAACGACGTAGCTATGCCGAAGCCTGGTGTAATAATGTCGGCCATACAACAAAACTGACGTAATTACGCCTCAAGGTGGCGTAATTACGCTGCAGGGTAGCATTATTACATCAGTGTACCAATTAGTCAACTTTGTGTTCTGGCTTCACAGCAGATATTCAACCCTTATATACGCACAAAACCAGCAAAAAAAAATTCACATGTGCAAATCATGATAATTAAGGAAGATATTACAAACAAAGAAATTTCGTAAATTTACATTGATCAGTGAAATCTCATTTCCAATCATCATAAACTTTTTTCTACTCGCTTCTCTTCTAAGTTCAGCAAAAACTTTATGAGTAGGTGGAAGAGGTTTTTTTCTCATGATCCTATCTCACCTTATCCAATTCTGTGGTTAGTCTCAAAAGAACTTTGATAGTTCTCTTCTTCTCGATGATGGATTTATACATGGCATCATGTGTATATTTTCACATATATGTTTGTACATATCCAATTGAAGCAATATTTTATAAAGGTGTTGAAATATTGGGTGATGCTTTGCTCTTCTTGACGAAGATCATGTAGTTTGGTTTTGATCTCAAACAACTTTACAGTATTTTCAGTACTAGACTAAGTTTCTCTTATAGCCTCCCAGTTTTCATTGGTTGTTTTGTAGAGCAAGAAATTTTCTCTTATATCAATATTCATTGAGTTGATTAACTGAGACATAAACCTATGGCCTTGAATCTTCCATGTGCGATGGTTAAGTGAGCTCAGGAGTTGTGCCCTCTTATGTGAGATATTTCTCTTTTTCTTTTCCATAAATATTCATAAACACGGATTTGAACTATTGAAGAAAGTTATGGCCATTGAATTTATGGTTTGTGATAAAGCTAGAGAGTTCAGAGGCGGTTTGAATAGAATTTCTGGTCTTTGACTTAGAACTAAGATTTAAAGTAGAAGTAGACGTCTTCGTGCCATACTTGGTCATAAACCTTATCTGTGTTTAGGGCTGGAAAAGGGAAAATTTGGCTGGGTGCAACTTGCTGGCCAACTTTGCGTGCAACTTGTTGGCCAACCTTGGTTGCAGGATTTCTGGCTGCCACTCTGCTTGCTCCTATCCTTTGGAAGGCTCTACTTGCTCCTATCCTTTGGAAGGTCGATTGGCTTGCCTGGGAACGATTAAGGAGGAGTGTTGGGTTGTTGGAGGGATGGCCTGCAAACTGGTTGGAAGGATTCTGACGGCTGCAAGCAGGATTCTGGCTGTTGGAGAGTCTCCAAAAACTGTAGGATTGAGTAGAGGAGGGTTTGCGGGCTAGCTGAAGGGATTCTGGTGGCTACATGGAGGATTATGTTTGAAAGGAGCCTACAACTCGTGCATGCGGGCGCGACAAGCGAAGCAAAGGGTTCTATGTACTTTGTGATGCTGCGTCTGTCTTCCGTGAACCCGTCGATCAAAGGTGAAAGCAAGGGCTTCAGCTCTTATTAGTTCACATATGAACAGGAAGGAGACAACAGCCCAAATGAAACCAAAGATGAGCAAGGCTAGCGTCAAAGACAAACGACACCGATTGGAACGATTTGTTGAAGCTTTGATAACTTGTAGAAAAACTTAAGAGGAAATTCTTAGAATTCTTGTTGTTTAATCTCCAACCTTAAGGTTACATATATAAGTAAGCCGGTCCCTCTTATTTATAATCTTACCAAAAATATCTGGCCTAAACATGCAAAGGAAATTATTTCGAAATAAACAAAAATAAGAAGAGAATAACATTAATCAAGGAGTTCTTCAAATTATCTCCAATTAATAGGGAGGTCGATCCTTCTATATTTTCACAAAAAAACAATCAAATGAATCGCATAAACTATAAAATAAAGTTAAAAGTCCAAATCAATTAATCTGTTTTTTTTTCCTCATAAGGACAGGAGTTAATGAGTTTAGTATTTTCAATAATGTCCAAATAACAATGATAAAATGTGTATGTCCTACCCAATTAGTTTGATCCTCCTCTTAAACATCAGAGTTGACGAGTCTAGTACTTTAAATAATTTCCAAAAAATAAATATAAATACAAGTCTGAATTAGTTAGTCAGATTATACTTCTTTTAAGGACCATAGTTGATGAATCTAGTAATTTTAATAATGTCCAAATAAAAAAATTAAAAATTTACATGTCTAAATTATTTTGTCCGATCATCCTCATTAAGGTTGGAGTTAATGTGACTAATAATTTAGAGATATTTAAATGTTAAGATTTAAAATAAATTTTAAACTTAAGTATTTCAAATGTTCAAATCTTCGATGATAGTCGGATTATAATATCTCAACTGAAGTAATCAATTTTTAAATCAACTTTCAAATCAAGATCTTAAGATAATAAATCAAGATATTCAAGTTAAAATCTATCTGCTAAAGGCTTAAAATAAACAAATCAAAACATTTATTTTAAAATCAATAGCATCAAAACTTAAAGCAAACTCCATCCACATTCCGTAACAGTTTGTCGAGGGTGATATTGACTAGCTCATAGAGAACAATGTTATATCGAGTGTATCATTATATCCACACTCAAAGTAATCTCACGTCATTAAGAACACAACTGGAGTCCTCTATTCACATTTTTTAGTCTTACAGCTCCACAAAAATAGCAGTTATGATCAGAGTCATCTGACCTTATGGTTTGCCGCCAGTTGCTCGTATGTTCCCAAATGATTTTTTATCATTTGAGTTGTGAACTATAAATGTATATTTGATTGACACAAAATCTTATGTTAGCTAATGTCACTTAAATTTGTCCCCTTAGACTAACATCCACCTCAGATCTATAAGAATTCCTTAGATGACGTAACCCATTGTTGCTAATAAGAATTTTTCAATCAAGTTGGATCAACAAACTCCTCTGACTAAGTAGATTAGAGACCACGACGACCCGAGACGAGGGAACCATAGTATTTTGATTGAATTTGTCTTCATTTTTCCTACCATCCTCTTTAAGTATGTCGCTATTATATGTTTAATATTTAGTGTTTAATGACTAACCTTAATCGAAATTGTTTTCCTGTTATCGGGAGGGATAATTAGCCATAGGCGCACTATGGAAAATCTCGGACCCCAAATAAAAAAATTCTCTCAAAATGAAAATGAGATCTCTAGGTAGTGTCTTATTTACAATCAAATTTCTGAAAATTTAATCCGGAATATATAACTCAAAACTCTCTCAACAACCAGAGTCCTGGGGACAAATTCTCAGAGCCCACAAAATTAATCCTACCAATTACTGAACTGGCGTGAAGTGAGTAAGGTGTACTATTAGGCTTGGTGTAATATGATGATGTGGAATTGAAGGAGACGTAATTGATGAAAAATTGAATTTTTCATAATTCTTTTTTTTTTTTCTGAAAGAACATTTTTTTAATATTTTTAATGACAATTTTTTTAACATGTCCGCTCTAGTCAAGCTGATTTGTTATGAAACTTATTCTATTTTTTTAATTCAATTTTATGCTTTTAGTTTGTATTATTCCTTTGGCGGGAATTGATATCTGACGGATATTTATGTTCTACCAACGTTCTAGTATAGATGCTCTTGTAGTTCCTTAATGAATTTTTCTAATTTCTCTTTTGGAGCGTATTGAAATTTGTTTATTATTTTATTTTTAATATTTCTTTTTTTTTGCAACTTTATTTTTGCAGCTCTATTTATTTATTATTCTTTGATGCAGGTTGTGCTAGACAAGCTTGTTAAACCTGTCAACTCTATCCTTGATTACAATACTAGGTATGCTAATAATTAGGATCCTCTACTCAACCATGGATAGTATTTCCCTCGGCTAGCAATTTGGCTTAAGCCCATCTGGGATAGTGCATTTTTTTCTTCATTGAATAGCTTAAGCATAAGCTTTGGGTTTGGTGATACAGCTGATCTTTTTTATGAAATTAATCTTCTAATTTCTGAAACTTACATAATGCTTTTTTGGTGCTGAACCAAGTTCTTACCTCTTTCTAGTCGGTTCTTTAACTGAGTTTTTTTTTGGCTTTGAGTCCTATGCCTTTCTACAATTTGCTCAAGGCAAACTAACCCTTGGTTCAATTAAACAAGGACGCCTTAATATGAGGCTAGGTGTGTGCAGAAGTTTTAATGTTTAGCCCTTTGCTTAGAAAATCAGGACTATAACAACAACAACAAACCTTTATCCCGCTAAGAGGGGTCGGCTACATGAATCCTTTTTCTTCATTGCGTCCTATTTAGTGTCATATTTTCATTTAATTTTAATAAATTAAGATTATTTTTTATACAATATGCGCAAGTCTTCTTAGGTCTACCTCTGTCTTTTTTAACATAAGGCGAATCTAAAACATCTACTCTTCTAATCGGATCATCAGATGGCCGACGTTAATGTGACCAAACCATCTAAGACGACTCTCTCTATTTTTATCTATCACTGGAACTACACCAACCCTATCACGGATATATTCATTTCCCATTTTGTCTCTAAGTGTAAAGCCACTCATCCACCTAAGCATTATCATCGCAGGAACACTTAACTTAGTTTTATGCTTCTCTTTTGAAGGCCAACATTCAGTGTCATAGAGCATTGTAGGTCTCACCACCAAATTTTCCTTTCAGTCAAAGCGATACTTTTCTATCACTCAATAGGCCCGAAGCATTCCTCCACTTCAACCAACCAACTTAAATTCTACTAATAACATCCCCATCAATATCACCATCACTTTGAACATAGACCTGAGATATCGAAAGCGTTCACACATTTTAATAATTTGATCACCCATAGTTACATTTTTGTCACAAAAGCTACTGCTACTGAGTCAATAGCCGTTGAACCCCGGGTTTGGAACAATGTGGGAAAGTGTTGTTCCAACTTTTCTTAAGAGACTAATCTGTTTTTGTTGCTCTCCGTGGGATTAGCTACTTTATATGTGATGATCTGTTCCGAGACTTGGAATTATGAAAATGGGAAAAGATAGTCGAACAGTAAAAATCATTTTTCTTCATTAATTAATAATTATTCAAATAAAATGAAAGGGTCACTAATGAAAGAAAATTAATTAAAACAATTTAAAATGAATTTACATTCCTCCAAATTAATTGTCTTCTATAAACATTCCTTTTCGTCACTCTTTTTCAAATTCAAGTTTAAATTCTATTTAAAATAACGTGAGCTATCAGTCAACGAATAAATGCTAATATTTCTAAACTACAACAATGTACAACTACTACAACAAGCCTTTATCCCACTAAGTGGGTCGACTGTATGAATCATTATCTCCATTGTGTCCTATTGAGAGTCATATTTTTATTTAATTCAAATAAATTAAAATATTTTTTTATACAACATGCCCAAGTTTTTTTAGGTCACCTCTACCTTTATTAACAAACGTCAAATCTAAAACATCTACTCTCTTAATTGGGCATCAGGTAATCGACATTTAATATGACCAAACCATCTTAGGAAACTCTCTAATCTTCTGTCATTGGAGCTACTCTAATAATAATAGTGTAGTGATAATATTAATAATAATATGCATGCTAGTTAACAACAACAACAAGCGTTTGTCCCACTAAGTGGGGCCGACTACATGAATCATTTTTTCTCTATTGCGTCCTATTGAGTGTCATCTTTTCATTTAATCTAATAAATTAAGATTATATTTTATACAACATGTCAAAGCCTTTCTACGTCTATCTTTGCCTTTCTTAACATAAGTCGAATCTAAAGCATTTACTCTCATAAATGAATCATCAGATGGTCGACGTTTAATGTGACCAAACCATCTAAAATGACTCTCTAATTTTATCTGTCACTGGAGCTATACCAACTCTATCACAGATATATTCATTTCACATTTTATCTCTAATTGTCAAGCCACTCATCCACCTAAGCATTCTCATCTCAGCAACCCTTTGGTTTGTTTTATGTTTCTCTTTTAAAGGCTAACATTCTACATCATAGAGCATTGCACGTCTCACCACCATATTATAAAATTTTCCTTTTAGTCTAAGTGGTACTTTTGTATCACACAATAGACCCAATGCATTCCTCTACTTCAACCAACCAACTTTAATTCTACTAATAGCATCCCCATGTATGTCACCATCTCTTTGAACAATAGACCCAAAAGATATCTAAAATTTTCACACTTTTTAATGATTTGATCACCCATAGTTACAACTCTGCCATTAGAGCTACTACTACTAAAATTTCATTCCATGTATTTGGTTCTAGTTCAACTCAAAGGAATGCCTTTATTCCTATATAATTCAATTTTTTCCTAAACTCTTTCCCTAGTCTTATGCACAAGAAGGTTATCATCAGCGAAAAGCATACACCAAGGTACATCCTCTTGTAAATGTCCAATAAGAGCAACCTTAACTAAAGCAAAAGGATATGGGCTTAAAGCTGATATCTGATGTAATCCAACTGAAATAGGAAAATATTAGGTCAATCCTCCTTTTCGAACAAAAGTAACAGCTCCAGTATACATATTTTTAATGACTTAAATATAAATCATATCAACACATTTATTCTCTAGAACTCTCTAAATGATTTCTCTTGGAACTTTATCTTAAGCTTTTTCTAAATCAATTAAAATCATATGTAGACCCTCCTTATTCTCTCTGTACTTGTCCATCAAATCTCTCAATAAATTTATGGCATCCATAGTATCCAAATAGATTTTAAGAAATCTTTGTAATACGTCTTAAACTATGTTCAATTACCCTCTCCCATAATTTTATATTATGACGCATCAACTATATCCCTCTATAATATGCACTCTTACGCATCCCCTTTATTCCTAAAAATTGGGACCAAAATCCTCTTCCTCTACTCAGACATTTTTTTAGTTTCTAAAATAATATTAAAAATTTAGTAAGCTAAGAAACTCCTAAATCTCTTAAATATTTCCACACTTCAATTGTGATATCATCTGGTCCTACTGATTTTCTACCATTGGTTTAATTTAAAGCTTCATCAACTTCTTTTTTAATAATGCGAAGATAAAAATAAAAATTATTATTATTTTTAGCATTATTAAGATCACTAAGCTTAATCATATTTTCAAAAACCTCATTGAAATGTTTATCAAAATAGCTCACTCACCTATGCTGAATATTTTTTTTGAAGAAAAATACTTTTTTATTTTTATCTTTAATACGCTTTACTTGAGTTAAATATTTACTTTTCTTTTCTCTTTGTTTGATTAATTTATGCATATATTTTTCACCTTCTTTAGTATTTAATCTATTATAAGATCACTAATAGCAAAATTTTAACGACACAAATTGTTCTCTTATACTTCCTGCAGGTCACCTTATATTTTTCTTAATTCTCTAAACTTTTACATTTAAATCAATTCTTATAACACATCTTATATTTTATTTTTTCTTGCACAGTACTATTCCACCCCCAATTATTTTTATTTATGGAAACTTTTGTTTTAATTCTTCAAGTGCATTTTTTGTCACTTGTTTAGTAGTGCTTGTTATTTTATCCTATATAGAATTTGATTCTTCATGAATATTCAAATCCTAAAATCTTTAAGTTTACTTGTAAAAATATTTTATTTCTCTCTTTTAGGTGCGGCCATCTACTTCTATGATAATGGTTTCTAGTATTTTTTATCTTACAACTATTCATCTTAAAATTCAAAAGTAATAATTAATGTTGTGTAGTTAATTTCTCTCTTGGAATGACCTTACAATCTTTACATTCTCCACGATCTCTTTTTCTCATAAGAAAATAATTAATTTGTATTTAATTAGATCCATTATTATAATTAATAATATGTTTATCTCTTTTCTTAAATAAAATATTAACAATAATAAAATCTTGCATTAAAGTAAAATCTCATATGGCTCTACCTTCTTCACTAATCACTCCAAAACCATAGCCACCATGAATATTTCTGAAATCTTTTATTTTTCTATCAACATGTCCGTTTAAATCCCCTTCGATAAAAGTTTTTTTTCTAGGAGGTATCATTTGCATTAATTTTTCTAGGTCATTTTTGAATTTTTCTTTAAAACTTATATTTTTACATACTTGAAAAGCATAAGCACTTATAATATTAAAAATTTTGGTATCAACAACAATCTTAAGGACTATAATTCTATCTCCAATTCTATTAATTTTTACAATATTATCTTTCAAACTTTTTTCTATAATTATACCTACACCATTTCTAGTGTGACTCCTACATGAATACCAAAGTTGAAAACCTAAACTATCAATCTCCTTAGCCTTCTCTCCAACCCGTTTAGTTTCTCAAATAAATAAGATATTTATCTTCCTATGAACTATAATATCAACTAATTTTATTAATTTACCTGTGAGTATCTATATTTTAAGATCATATCTTAATATTAGTTTCATGGAGTAACATTTTTACCCGCATCCTTCCATAATGTGGGAACCCTTAATTATTTGACACTACACACGTGTGCCGGTGTAGCGGCCCTTTCACACTTTTCACTATATTCAGGCTATACAGTGTGTTGCTTCCAAGAGACAGCCTAGCATTTACACAAGAATCTAAAGGATTCATTTCCTGATTTTTCAACAAATTTTACTCTGGTTGTCGACTACCTAATGCAAACCTCTACTTTTCACATCTGGGGCTTGAGACCCAACAATGAAAGTGTTTATATGCATGCTAGTCAAATATAATAATTTAGTATAAGAAAATAACTAACAATTTTTAATTGAAACCATTCAAAAATTTTCTAAACATTGTCTGGTACCTTATCTTATCATTCACATCCATCTGTTGTAACTATGACGAGGGGTTTTTTCCTATTTTCGAAGACTAGTTCCATACTTTAGACGCATTGTTAGAATACGACATATTGGGGGATGCTTTGTGACGTGGAGCGTAGGAGTTGAATCATGTGGTTCAGCAGCAAGGAGGCTGGACCAGTTGACTAACCCTTGGGCGGGAACTACTTCCCCCTTTCCCCCTTCTCTCCTACTTATCTATTATAAATATGTTGTTTTATGAGTTAGGGTTCATTCTTGTTTTTCTGATTTCAGATTTCCGCCTCCAATTGTTTTCCCTTAGCGAGTTGTATCCAAGGACAGGTGGTGCTTTGACTATATCTTGTTTCATGGTTTTGACGACCTTTTCCTACCTCCCCCACGCACTCTTACGCCTAACTGTTGTCATCCAGCCGATGCCGGTCTTTCCAGCATCGGCTTGCTGCCACCCTACCCTTTTCCAGTTTCCAGTCGCTGACTCGCTATTACCCCTTTCCCTTCCAAATTCTCGCCACCGGTCTGCTCCCGACCTTCTTCCCTCCTATTCCCACCTGCCGCTCCACCTCCTATCCCGCCATCAACCTCCTGCCATCTCCTTCCACCAGCCTTCCTGCACCGGCCACCCAAGACCCTCTTCCCCCTACTTCCCATCACTAGCCACCTAGCCTTCCCTATCCTACCTATCCATCTCCATCCTTGCCCTACTCGACCGCCAACCACCAAGCCACCACATCTCTGTCCCCGGATGTCACTTCCCGGTCCTAGCTGGATATTAATGTTTGTTGTGTTTTCATTTTCATTTAAGTCTTGATTATAACTTTAGTTTCTTTTTCTTAATAATATTTATTTTCGTTATTGTGGTTTGATTAACTCCGGTATCACTCTGTCTCATCTAGTAATTAATACTTGAAATGTTATAGTTTCAAACCAGAGAAATTGCAGTGTTTCTTCATGTTCAATTGATCTTAAGATAAAACTCACCACTCATAGCACGTGCCAATATGCAGGATTTGATTTTCTTTTCTCTTTTTTCTATAAGCATTGTGATTTTATAAGAATGCATTCATGACATAAGAAAGACTTATAAAATAGCGTAGTTATTGCTTCGATTTGTTCAAAGAAATGTCTGCATCTCTTTAGTATTTTTGTTTAAATTTGTTGATTATTTGGTCAGGTACAGTGGAATTACTGAGGAGATGCTGAATGGGGTGACAACAATGCTCAAGGATATCCAGGTATGTCAACGTTTTGTGTTTGATTTTCTACGTGTTGGTTATAAATGTAAAAATTGAAGTTCAGGTGTTAGATAAGTAAATAAGAGCTGGTTGATATGTATGTAAATGCCCCTTTTTGAAAGATTTACAACTGATTTTTGTTACTTTTACAGGAAGAGTTCCTTAAACTCGTTTACAAAGAAACTATCCTTGTGGGCCACTCACTTGAGAACGACCTGTCAGCAATGAAGATATCTCATCAGTTAATAATTGATTCTGCTATTTTATACAAAAACCCCTGTAGCGAGGGGCATAAGACAGCTTTGAGAGTACTCTCTGAAAAATTTCTTTCGAGGCAGATCCAAGTATCAGGAAAAGGACACGATAGCGTTGAAGATGCAAGGGCAGCCTTAGAACTAGTATTGCTGAAATTCAAATATGGTGAGTATTTAATCATATCCTGACCTTTCCGAGTACTTCCTAATGTAAGAAAGATATTCTGCACGTCTAAACATTTTCTAAGCAACACGTAAGGCTGCAGTAAGGATTTTTATCGGTTCTGCTGTTGAACCTTTTGTTTTAAAGTCTAATGCTTACGTATTCATCCTGTTCTTTTGACAAAACTCTTTTTTGGATATTTCTTTGTTTATTTCTATGCTGCATTGGATTCCCTATGAAGTGATGTTTTGTGTGAAGCACACTGATAAGATCATTTAACATTCTTTTTTTTTTCTTGAATGAAAGGCGAGGGCTGGGGATATTATTAGTAGAATTCAAGTTGGTTGGTTGAAGTGGAAGAATGCATCAAGCCTATTGTGTGAAGAAATGTACCACTTAAACTGAAAGGAAAATTTTGTAAGACGGTGCTGAGACCTGCATCGCTTTGTGGTGCAGAATGTTGGCTTTTAAAAGAGAAGCATAAAGCAAAGTTAAGTGTTGCGGAGATGAGAATGCTTAGGTGGATGAGTGGCTTGACATGCAGAGACAAATGCCAAATGAATATATCCAAGATATGGTTGATGTAGCTCCGATGACAGACAAAATTAGAGAGTCTTCTTAGATGGTTTGGTCACATTAAATGTTGATCATCTCATGATCCTGTTAGGAGAGTAGATATTTTAGATTCGACTTATGTTATGTGTTGACCTCGCTTTTAATCGTGCTCGTGTTAAAATTTTGCGAAGATACCAAATTTCGAAGAAATTTTGATGCTACCGTCGACAAGGTTGCCCAGACGACCTCGGACGACGAAACGGACTGCGCCGATGCGTCCGGAACGTCAATTTCACTTAAAATTGACATTAAGTTTGCGACGACGACTCGTCGGGGACTAAAATCGTGATTTAGGGTTTAATTTTTAATAAAATAATAATAAATATGTATTAAATTAAACCTAAGCCCTAAAACCCACTTACCCCGCTCGGTTGACTTTGTCTCTCCCGCGTGAGCTTTCTGAAAGCTTCGCTCGATCCCTCTCCCGCGCTCGATCGTTCCCCCTTTGCGGCCGTTACTCCTCGAGCCTCTCGCGATCACTCCCATTCTCATCCCTGCGGCATTTCTCGCACGGGGGTTATCCCTGCGGCGCGTGCGCAAGTGGCCCGAGCCTCCTTGCGGCATTCTCCCCCATTCTCTCGTACCTTACCCGAGCCTACTCGACTCCACAGGTATGGAGCGACACTCATCTTCCCCTTTCGCCTATAAAAACCCCATTCTGGGATGTTTTAGGGTTGGCCCGAAAATCCTTGTGAGGAAGGGGAGGTGCTGTTGGATTGATACCTGAATTTACTATTCATTTTGTGTGCTTCCTGTTGTCTGATAACTTCCCTTTACCCCTGTTTTACTCTTAGTTTTGGCCCAGGGAGGCTGTCACCTGCACTGTTAGCTTGATTTGCCCTGTTTATGGTTTTGGCTAAGCATTTATATGTCATGGAGAGCTTTACCTACTTGCTTAAATGGTGTTTTCTCATTCCCCCTCTTTAGTAGCATGCTAGTTTGTTCCTATATGAAAATCTGAGGAGTTCATTACATGAAGCATGTGTGGGAGTGGGGGATATGGCATGATATTAGGTCCTCCTTTTGCTTTATTTGCTTAACATGGTGAAGTTTTAGCATGGCTTTAGCTTCTATTTTCTTTTGTTTAAAGCAAGTTGAGATTGATGGAATATGGTTTTGAGGTAAAGCTAGCCTCTCTTGATAGCATATGAGAAGATTGGGTTTAAATGTTTTAAGCTTCACTCTTTAAAAAGGAAGGTGCATACTAGGAATGTTGGGAAGGAGATCCTATGCGTGTTCTTATTTCAAGCATGTACTGGTCTTTTACTTTTGATGTATTAAAAGCATAAGCTTGATGCAATTAATAATTTCTTTTGCAAGCATGTTGAAATGGATATTAGAATAGTTTCTTTGCTTACTTTGGTATGAAGCATGGAAGGATTCATTTGACTTTTTCAATATGCATGTGTGGCTCGGCTTTTGCCCTTTGTAACTTTTCTTTATCAAAATGGCATGTTGGAAAGTAGCTTAGTTCAATTTGAGAAGTTTCATGCTTGTTCTTATATAAAGCATATTGTGGCTCTATGTTTTGAATATTTGGAAGCTTAATTCTTGGGCTTCTTGTATCTTAGCCCTTCATGAAGCATGATTAACTAATTTGAAAAGCTTCAATGCTCATTCTTGCTTGCAAGCATATGGTAGTTGAGGTTTTAAAGATATATATGTGTTTTGAGCTTTAAAAGGGAGAATTTGCTTCAGCTTTAAGTTGGATTTGGATTTAACTGTGGATGGAATCGGTTTTAGCCTCATATGGCTCGGTTTTTTTTAGTCCCACCGTATTCTTTGTTCTAAGCTTAAATTCGGGATTTGGTTTTGGCCTTATGTGGCTCGGCTTTCTGTTAGTCTTGTTGTTCCTCTGTTTCAATTTAAAGCTGGATTTGCCCTCAGCTTAGTTGTGGCTCGGGTTGGCTCTTTTGACACTTCTAATTTTGGTTTTATGTTGGGATTGCTGTGACTTGGAGCTGGGCTTGTCTTCGGCCTTGCTGTGGCTCGGATTGGCTCTTTTGACACTTCTAATTTTGGTTTTATGTTGGGATTGTTGTAATCTGGAGCTGGGCTTGTTTTCAGCCTTGCTGTGGCTCGGTTTTGGCTCTTTTGACGCTTCCGGTTTTATCTTTATGTCGGGACTGTTTTAACTTAGAGTTGGGCTCGTTTTTAACCTTGTTGTGGCTCAGATTTTGATCATGTTTCAGCTCAGGTTGGATCTTTTAGCACCTTTTGCTTTAGCTTTGTGTTGGGTTGTTTTAGTCCGGAGTCAGTCGATTTCCAACCATATAGTGGCTCGGGTTTGACCAGCATTGGCTCGGTTTTGCCCTTATGAAGTAGTTCCCCTGTCTTGGCCTTGTGCTAGGCCGGCTGTAGCTTGGTGTTAGTTCGACCCTAATCTAATAATGGCTTGGGTTTATACCTTGTGTTAGCTTAATTGTGGCTTCATGTGAATTCAATTTTATGGCTATTTGATGAATACCTTTATACACTTAGTGGTGAGCTTGGAGTTAAATTGATTTTGGAAAGCTTGTCCATTCACTCTCTTATAAATTTGGAAGCTTGTCCTTTCATTGGGAGTTTAGGGATCTTCTTGTTGTTGTTGACTTGGTCCCGAGCAAGATGGTGGTTTTTTAGTCACACTTATCTATGGAATTTATTTTGGTGATATGGGGTTTTCTTTAGCTTGCTGGTGAGGAAAGATCTCAAGAGGTTGTTGATTTCTTTGAAGTTTGGAGAGTTTAACTCTAGCATGGGTTTGGAAAGGTTAGCAGCCAGTCCTCTTCGTTTGATTTTAAAGGCTTTGGACGATTTTCTCGGAATTTGCTTTAAACTCTTTTTGATCTAATTGCACCCTAGCGAGAAAATGACACCTTCGGGGTCAATTCAAGGATCTTGGGCTTTGCTTTCAGTGTTTTATTATTACATGTCTTAGGGGAGTTTTAGATTAACCCACCTGTCGTCTTAACCCTTCAAATTCGAAGGTGGATTAGTCTTCTTCCTTTCCCCTCTTCGTTGCTTGACACGTTTTCCCCGCTTCACTCGGAGTTGGTTTTGTTTTTGTTTTGGAGCAGTGACGGCGATGATGCTAAAGGCACGCCAGTGATAGAGTAGAATGATATCTCATCTTACGACATCAGGACAGTTCCAGGGCCCCGGTGAACCGTAGGATGACGGTATCATTCACCGCTATAAGGAAAGCGGGGCACCCGTACCTTCTTAGGATTGCTAGTGACCCTATACCCGATGAAATGATCAACTCGTGGGCAATCCCAATTTTCAAAATATGATAAGAATGGATACTATTTCACTACAAACAAATAAACTCTCTTTTGTATGCCTGAAAACCACGTGCATGCTAAAAATATAAATTTTAAAATCATATTATAAAACTTGGTCGTCCACTCGTCGATTATCGCGTGTCGAGTTGAACACCCTCCCGAGTTAGGTTTAGCAGAGACACTCCTCTAGTTGAGTAGCGGGCTCTATACACTCGGGTGACCGAGTAGCCTTCGACGACCCTTCGAGCGGTACACAGTTCTGAGCCTAGACCCGACCCGAGTGCTTGCTGTCTTTCTCGCTTTGGTTCTTTTCTTATGATTTTTTGATAAAGCACTCGTGGTCCTTTTTTCCTTTGGGATTTTCTCGTGATTTCTGTGACTTTTGTTGAGTCGTCAGTTATTTATCGGTTTTCCTCGAGTTTTCCACCACGGGCCACTTACAGTTTTCTCTCGAGCTTTTCGACGACATTTCTCTTTTTGCTTGGCTTTCATGTGATGCATTTCTGCCGGCTACATATAAGAAGACTACGGATCTCCTGGGTATACGAGTCTCTTTACATTCATAAGCATATTACCTTCCTATCGCACTCGTTACTTGCTTCTTTCCTTACATAAGATGTTGTACCATACTTTCGTCGCATGTTCTATCGTTTTCCCGCGTCTATATACCCTCGCTACACATCGTACAACATTTAAACATGTTTCAGATAGGATGTTTAGGAGAACTCAACTATAGGGCACTCGATTTGATATTATGACTTGCCACCTTAGAAAACTCAACCTCTTCACGGCAAGGAGCTTGGAGCTAGCGGTGGGCAGCACGACCATCTTCAACAACAAAACATGTCTTCACCAACTAAACCATTCTTTAGTGATTAAACAACAATCCATTGGATTTCGAGGTTGTTCGCCTAGTACGACGTAAATCCTCAACCTCTTTTTGGGCCTTTGTATAGCTCTGCCGTACACTATAAGCCCCTACTCGTTTTAGGATTCCGAGGTTGTCGTTCGTTACGACCTAAGTCCTCACATCTTCTAGGCTATTCATGTGATCGCTTCACACAAATGTAAGCCCTAATTAAATAAAATTGGCGGGATGAAACATTTAAATAATATCTCCTAAATCTGAGCCAAACCGTAGGATAGCTTGGGAAGTCACCGAGGTTCGCCTCCGGATCTCCGACATCCCCTAGTCCTTCCTTTGGATTCTATAATAAAATGTTCCAAATTTGAGTCAATCCCCTTTCACACCTCTTTGTCCGATTTCGTTGAAAAGTCATTTCATTTTGGCCTCTTTGAAGATAATATTTCCTGATTTTTATCGAGAGTTTTCTTAAGTGATTTCGGTCATTTAAGATGTAATTAACTATAGAGCTCACCTTTATAGAAGTATTTCCTAACTCATTTAAAATAAACTCTATTTAATTCTTCATATTAAATCGTGAACTTGTCAAGCAAATAAAATGGTTTCGCAGACCAAACGGACGTCATATATTTCTTAGTTTATTTGATCGAGCCTCACCCTCAAGTCTTGTGTTTGTCTTTCGGGATAAATGCATGACTTGAGGTGTAACGCTTTTTCATTTAAACTATGGAAAATATGGGGTCAGTTTGATTTCATATTTTTTCTAAAAATTACATATATATGTAAATCAAAGCGTCCTTCTGAAGCGGGCGACGGAATTTCAATTCCGGCGACCGACAGCTTCCTACGGGCACTCCACACCCAAAACAATGCCGACATTATGAAAGATAGAAGTAGAACTAAAAGACTTGAGCATATTGTTTAAAAAATGATCTCAATTTATTAGAATTGAATGAAAATATGACACTTAATAGGACACAATGGAGAAAAAAGGATTTATGTAGCCAAACACACTTAGTGGGATAAAGACTTGTTGTTGTTGTTGTTGAATGACAAGCGAGGGGTTTTAATCCAAAAGTAGTGATATTTTTATCATGGAACAAGAAATGATAAAAGAATGTGTAGAGGAGATAAGAATTCTTTGGCTTTTTGGCAGGGATGTTATTTTTCTAAGCCTAGGTTCCATTACCCTCTTTCATAACCTTATTATTGGAAGATAAGCTTGATTCCTCCATAACTATCACAATTCTGAATTTCTCATTTATTTTAAAATACTAAAACAAAAATATGTCTAAAGTCATTTAGCATCTATTATCAATGATAACTTCAGAGAATTTACCTACCACTTTATGACCAATAGATATATTTCTGAGACTCCACCTATAGCAAAGATATTAGTGAAGGAGGTCCCAACACAGTTTGACCAGTTGCAGATGAAGTGTGATTCGGTCTAGCCAGAGGAACATTTCATAGTCAGATATCTAGCTAGTCTGAAATCAGCTATCAGCAACGTCGTTCAGCTGCAGCCCTATTAGACATTGAGAGATGTCCAGATCTTAGTCCTGAAGATAGAGAGGCAGCAAAAACAAAGCAGGCAAGACATCAACAAGAGCCTGTCTCAGGGAGTTGAGAAAACTATTTGGATAAGGACAAAGCCACCTTGAATGAAAAGAAGCCTGAGAAGAGTAGCATGCCTACTACAATCTTCGCCAGAAAATACTTCAAATGTCATGGATTTGGGCACATCACATCCAACTGCCTGACAATTCGAGTTGTCTTTTGCTGAGCAGGGTGCAATGGAAGAGTTTAGCAACGAGTTGGCGGTTTAAGAACAGGGTGACATGTATCATATTCAATCGTATGAGGGTGAAATGCTCATGGTTCGACGGGTCCTATAGATTAAAGATATGAAGGATCCACAGTGGATCTCTCACAAGGAGCAGCAATAACGTTGTGTCAACACATATGATGGAGAACTTGGGCGTAATGACTCGGAGGCATTTCCAACTTTATTCTCTGACTTTGCTGAAGGAGAAGAGGATCAGCATTGACGGAGATGTACAGTGAATTTTTTTATTGGAAACCAACTATAGAATCAGATGTGGTGCGATGTGGTAACCATGAATGTCTGTCACCTTTTGTTGGGGAGGCCGTGACAATTTGACCGTAGGAACATCACAATAGATTCAGAAACGCCTTCACCCAAGATGCACATCGTTCTATCTTCTGTGTTGCCTGAGATCACGGGTGCCCTTGCCAGCAGAGCAACGTCGGTGGGAGCAGTTTTGGTGATGACAGAGCATGATAGAACTTAGACACTGATTTCAGACATGTTACAATCACGATAAAGAGCATTTCAGGACCACGAATCATGATCAATACCTTATTGCCATGAATACCACCATTTTGAGAGCTTTAGGTTACCTTCACTTCAAATCAAGTTGAGCCAACCTTGGGTTACTTTGGAAGGATTCGACAGTATATGCGTGACACGCAATCCCAAATCAGTAGTGAACTCCCATAAGTGAGGAAAGATCCTCAAAGGCCTTGGGGGTAGTGCAGTTGCCAGTGAGATTCAGATGCTTCTTGAATGGCGGTTGAATTACCTTCAACCCCGGAGGTTACGACAGCTCCATCATCGGCAACGAGCAAACAAAAGCTTCAACTAATGAGGTCAAAGCTCCCCCAATCTTGGAAGATTGACATGGGGCCTTTTAGAGGGTTGAACCGGTTGAATCAGTTGAACTAGTTCAGCCAAGTGGAGAGCAGGACCGGCATGTCCATGTTTATGAGCTAGGGGTTGCCCCTCAAGGGGAGGGGCCCCCCTCCCAGTTATGTACTATATAGATATGTGTGTTTTTCTTGTGTTAGGATTCAATTTTGGTTTTCTGTTTGGACAGCCTCTGATGTCCCCATTTTCCTTCTAGGGTAGTATCCAATTACAAGAAAGTGTTCCGGTTGTAACTCGCCTGAGATGGTGTGTATCTTTCCTTTACTGCTTGCTGCCACCTTCACCTATCCCTTCCTGCTGTTACTGCAGCCCCCTCCCAACCTACTGCCTGTTGCGGCCAACCCCCTACAATTTATTGCAGGTGTAACACCTTCCTCCCTATTCATTGCTACTAGAGTCCCTCTGCTCGGCCTTCTTGCTTGTTGCCGCTAACACCTTTCTTTCTTGAAGGGTGTGCACTTTGCATTAATGTAAAAAAGAAAACAAAATATTACAAGATGTGGCAAATAAGCCATCGAAAACCCAAAAAGAAGAGGATACTAAGTAGTACCCCCACAAAAAAGCTTATCGCTTGTAACAAAAGGAAGCAAAGGATGACTTCCTGTAAATCTTTAACAAAAAATTTTCCTTTTAAGGCATGCTGAGCAAAAAAAATGTGCTGCCTCATTAGTAATTCTATGAGTATAGGAAAAAGTACACTTGTCAGGCTTTAAGGAAGACAAGCACCGTCCATACTAATTTTTACCCAACCAAAGGGTGGGGGTGTGGTGGTGGTTGCGTGTGGTGGGGCACCAAAGAGTATTAGAAGACGGACTATCAGGCCGATCAATGCTCTATTGCCCCTGAATGGGAAAAAGATGCGTACGAGTGAGGGAAGATAGAGTAGTCAATGCCATCACAACCGGGTAACTGTGTGGTCCCCATGCTTTTTGGCGTTGCATCCAACATTGATAGACCGTGCCACAATAAATTCGGGCCATCGAGACTTGGTTTGTCGGGCACTATTGCAGCCACCTCAATACCTCCTCAAGGCTATTAAATGGTGGACTGCTAACACCCCATTTACTCTATGCTTCAGCAACAGCCTTCAACGTTCTGCAGCCCACCGTAACATGGAAGAAGTCCTCAACTTCCCCACAACCACACGGACACACATAGGTTCACTGCCAATGTTGCGGTTGTACAGCCTAGAGTTGGAGGGAATAGCCCCATGTGACAGACAACACCAAAATATTGCATTACGAGGATGGATCTTTAATTTATCAATCGACCTATTCTCACTTCACAATCGAAAAATTTCCTGTAGGCAAGTGCAGTAATTGTATTTCCCAAGTGTGCCGGAACATGACCCTCATGATCCACAGGGATCCTTCCAGGCTGTTGCAAAGTGCAGATAACCTTATTAAGTTCATCACCGAACCATTGTTTCATATACTCCACATTCCAGGAATTATCCACAATAAAAGCATCCACACATATATCTTCCACCATCTGAACATTTACAAAGGTAGGCCAGCGAATGGTGGGTACATTTACATTAACACCATTTCCATTCTCCCATCTAATAATGCCGCGTAAAGCAATACCACCATCAGCAATGATATGCGAAGCCTGTGAATCGGTTCTATTACTTTCACGTCCCCATGTCAAACTTCCATACATTTCTTTAAAACAATTGAAGGAAAGCAATTGGGCTTATGAACTAACCCCCTGCCAACTCAGCCTGAAGGGGACTGCGCCACCCGGAAGCCGCATGAAATCCCAAACCCTCAAATTCCTTCGCTAAACACAGTTTCCACCAAGGAAAGCAATGCAGCCCATGTTGAAGTGGGTTTTTATCCCATAAGAAAGCCCTGCAAGCTTTCTCAATATGATCCAGAATGGCCTTAGGTGGGTTCGAGTGGGTAAAAAGGAACGAGGACACAGGTAACAGAGAGCATTTAACAAGAGTTGTTCTACCTGCAAGGGAAAGATGTCGATTCCCCCAAGCAGAAAAGTTTACCATCAGTCTTCTTTAAAAGATTGTCAAAGTCAGCAGCCACTAATTTTCTCATAGCCAGTTTGATGCCGAGATAACTCTAGTTCCTCAACTCTTTTATAATTTAAGAATCTAGAGATTCGATTCTTCCTCCAAAGTAAAGCCTTGTGGTATAGCCTAGCCGCACCGCTCTCTGACATGCAGTCCCACCGCACTTCCCCCTTTCTTCTACTCACCGTAGTCCAACCAACCTTCATCCAACCCTGCTGATCAACCATCAGCCTTCCCCTCTCCACCTACTCAATCCATCCACCCAGTCACCCGTTAGCTATCCGTCCACCATACAGCCCCTCCATAACTTCTACTTCCCATCAAACACCAGCACCTCCACCCTGGCCTAGGCCCTAGTATCTGTGTTTGTGATGCTATTTTTTCTGTTCCCTGTTTTTCTATATTTGAATTTCAGCAATAAAAGTAATAGTCCTTTGTGTTTTGGGTTAATTCCGGTATCCGTAATTTATCAAAATAGCATTTCTCTATATCCTTATTATATGTGATATATGTGTGTGTGTGTCCCCTTGTTATATATGTTTTTAACTTTATTGTTATTTATTTATTTATTGGTGAGAGCCGGGCCAAAGCCCATCCCGGCAGAAAATGTCAATAGCATACGCTTTAAAAATTACAAAATCTTGAGAAAAAAACACATTTATGGTGACAGAATGGAGAATAAATGTTATACATTTTTGATAATAAGATCCTTAGCATTGCTTGGGATCGTAAGGTTTTTCATATTGCTTCTTTGACGATATTTACTTTATTTTTCTTTTCTTGAAAGAGTTCGTACAATAACAAGCAAGTGGTATTATATTATACCAATTGACTTAATTCTTATTTCTGATAGCTTCATGTTCCTATCCTTCCAAATATTCCGTATTAAGTATGTCTTTATCTTTAACTATGATCCTCTTATCCTCAATTCTTTCCTCTTATCATTATTTTTTTTTTTCTCTTATCACCTGTGCAAGAATTTTAGCTTTCATAGTTCTTTTCTAGAACCTTTTGAAGTTTTATATCAATCTTATTGATAAGTTAGCCATGTAATCTACTTTCATATTATTTTTAACAACAGAATTTTAATTTACTTCTATGAATAATCTATGTTGAAATATTAACAAAGTCTCACGACATTTTAAGTTTTTTTTCACCTGATCCTATAGCTACCGATTTTTGTGAGTCTTTTGTTATGTTTAATATTTTTCTTCATAGTAGCAAACATTGCATTTGAACTTCTTTGTTCTATTCTTAACTTGCACCTATATTTTCATCTCATTTTTGTCGCATTATTATGTCCTTTGAGTCATTTTGTATTTGTTAGTTTTATGTTTTTTAAAGCTTATCTAGGGAAGCTTTTGGTCTCTCTGTGTCTCCCCCACATAGTGGAGCATCTAAGTGGGGTGTTAAGCTTACCCACCACATTAAAAAATGCATGCATGACTAATGTCATAAGATATCTTGAACAAAGGATCTTGAAACTGACCAAGTTTAATAAAGCGTGATAACTCTTCAAAACCTACATAAGACTATGTAGGGATTCATTTGTCACGTTAGAATAATGCATGCAAGTATTTTTAATTTTGCACAACGATTGTTTCTTGCATTCTACCTTTGCATCCAATGAGACGATGTTGTTGGCAAGGTGATAAGAATGCGGCAAATCAAGCACTCAACCTACTTTTTTTTTTCCTCCCCCTTTTTTCACTTTTTTTAAACGCTATTTCAAACACGTGTTAAGGAGGTCAACGATGACAAACGAGTTTTGTTTGGTTGAGATTAGGTGGTCAACCCGAACCACAATAAGAAAAGAAAATATCATTATTGAAACTCAAATATAGACGTACAAACAACCAACTAGAATAGGAAATAATAACAATCACAACACGAGAAATTAAAAGTAGCAACTGACACGACACAGACACTCAATGAGAATGGATCCTGGGGTGCTGGTCGTTTTCGGTGAGGGTTTGAAAGCTGGCAAGGGTGGAAATGACAGTTGGCAAGAGGACAATAGCAACGTAGTAGTTTTCCCCATGCTAGACAGCAAGTAGGCAGTTGGGTGATGATGCAACAACTGTCTGCGTAGGTAGCAGCAGGGGGGAGGGTGGAAAAGGCTGTGGCTGCAACAAGGGTGCAGCCGGAAGCTACTCGGCGGCTGGCCAGCTGGTGTGGGAGGCTGTGAGGAAGGCTGGGTAGTCAACTAAGAGGGCTGTGTGGGCTGCTGAGAGGATGGCAGTAATGTTGGCGGCTGACTAGAGGCAATAGCAGTGAGGATGGAGGGCTGTAATAACGATGATGTGGTGGGCTGCTGGATAGCTAAGGAAGGTGGTCCTAGATGGGCGTAGCGAGGAAAAGGGCTGTACAACGAGAAAGCCACGGGAAAACAACAAAAGGATTGTTGTCCGGGCAGCCTGCAGCAAGGTGGAATGCGAGGCAGGGAAGCGGGACAGATGTGGAGTTAGAGAAAGGTAAACACCACTTAGAGACCAAATTACAACCAAAGCACCACTTCGAAATCAAGATACAATACTCGAAGGGAAGAAGAGATGTTGGCAGCTGTCCCGATATAAAACACAAAAATACTAAATTTGAAATATCAAAAAAATAAATTTATAATAAAAGGATAGCGAGGGGTGGCTCAAAAGTGCCGACCAACTCCACAACAGCGAAAAAATCTGGGTTGTTTAGTCCAGTCATGAAAATTGACGCCCCTGATCGCAGGACTATAACAGATTGCGGAAACATGCACAATACTGTAGCAATTCCCCGCATTGCAACATCCTCATGGAATGGGGGTGCTATAGGTAGTTGTTGACCTCACTTTTGTTGAGGTTTAGTTTTTTCTCCTAGGATTTAGGGTTCTAGCTTTAGGAGCTTCCCCGACGATCTTAGATTCTTAGCAATGGGCCCACCTCGTTTTTAGAATGCTCGAAACCAATTCGACACTCTTTTGAAATCCCGGACAAAATTTCTGACCTCTAGCTCACAGCAGGTAGGTTGGAATTGGCGTTAGGACTCCAAATTGAGTTCCTATAGGACCACCTGGACCTAGTGATAGCGATCGTGCACATTTTCCGCACCACCGAGCACAAATTCCTCGAGCGACGTCGAGTCGAACTTCGAAAATGTCGGATTTGACGCACTTTCGACGCGATCGTCGACGAGGTTGCCCGAACGACCTCGGATGACGAAACGGACTGCGTCGTTGCGTCTGGAACGTCGTTTCCACCTAAAATTGATATTTAATTTGCGAGGATCGCATGCCGGAGCGGAAATTGCGATTTTGGGCGTATTTTAATAAAATTAATAATATATATATTTTTTAAACTTATTTATTCTATCCTAAGCCCTAATCCCTACCCATTCGATCGGCTGGCTCTCTCTCGCTCGTTCGATAGGGCTCCCGTTCCCTGCTTCTCCCGCGCTCGAGCGCGCCTCTTCCTTGTAGTCGTTGCTCTCTCGAGCCTCGCGTGGTTCTCCCCATACCTTCTCGAGTATTATCCTCGCTCGAGGGTCACCTCGCGTGATCTCGCCGCTCGATCCCCGCTCCCGCCGCCGAGCTTCGTCTCTTGGGCTGCGACGCTTGTCGCCTTCTTCCCGCCGCCCTTCCCCCACTTGCGTCCGGCTCCACGGGTAAGGAGCGGCCCTCTTCTCCCTCCTCCGCCTATAAAGGCCCCGTTTTTGATGGATTTAGGGTTGGTTGGTTGATCGCCCGCTTCCTTTCGAGGAATTGGTGTTGGATTGGGGCCTAGTTTTCTTTTCTCTTTCTTACGTGCTCTACGTTACCTGCTATGCCTTCCTCCCTTTCTCTCCTTCTCGGTTTGGCCTAAGATGGCTGCGGTTTATGGCTTTTGGCTTGTTTTCTTTCCTGCTCGGTGGTTCGGCTAAGAACTTATGTGTCATGGAACTTGATATTTATTTGCTTAAATGATAACATCTTATTTCCCCTCCCTGGTTGCATGCTAGTATTAAGATTTGGGAGCTTTTTATCACTTGAAACATGCTAAGAATGAAAATCTGAGCCTATTCTGAAATATAGGTTTGGTTACTTGCTTGAAAAGGTGGAAATAGGACATCGCATTGGCTCCTCTCTCTCTTTTATATCATTCGAAGCATGGAAGATGTGTTTAAGGCAAAGTATTAAGCATTCCTTTAGTATGTTGGGGCATGCATTCTAAGCCCCTTTTTCTTACTTTCTCTCTAGCATAAGTTATAAAAGAGTTTATTTAACTTTATGGCACACATGTGTGGGGGCTCGGTTTCGCTCCTTATGGCTTTCTTTATCAAAGTGGCATGTTAGTATGGGTTCATATGAATGTCCGAGAGCCCCTTCTTTCATTTCCCTGTTTCAGTTACATGGTGGCTGCCCCCCTATACGTTTGGGAGCCTTGGTGGTCTTGTTTTGGGTGTTTTGCTTCGACTCGGGTTTTTCTCTCGTTTCGTTTCTAGTGGTCGCTCCATTTGAGAGTCCGTCATTTTCTCTTTCTCTTTTCTTTTCTTTTAACTCATGGCCGCCCTCGTGCACCTACTTCGAGGGCTCGGTTTTCTCGGTTTCTTCGCTCTTGCACTCGCTCCCTTCGCACTCGATATGGGGGCTCGGTTTTGTGCTTTCGTCGCTCTCGCAGCTAGCCCCACCGCACTTGAAAGGGGCTCGGTTTTGTGTTTGGGCTGCCCCCGCGACTGCCCCTTCGGCATCCGACTCTGGGGATTGCTTTTGTCTTTGTGTTTTTTGCTGCTCCTGCAGCCGTTCCCCTCTATGGCATTTGAATTTGGGAGGGGCCTTCTTTTCTTTTGCTGCTTCTGTCTTGCTGTTCCCGTCCCTCTATGGCATTTGGATTAGGGGCCCTTTTGTTGCTTGGTTTTGTTGCTGCCTAGCAGCTATCCCCACAGTATATGGGGGCTTGGTTTTGGTTCCTGTTATTCCTGCAGCCTCCCCCGGTGCAGCCTTTGAACGGCTCGGGTATAGGTCTCTCCTGGGCTCGGGTTTGTGCTTCTTTTAGGCTGTAGGTGGGCTGAATTGCTTGGTTTCCCTATGGATTCATTCCTATGCATTTGTGGTGAATTTGAATTAGTATGGGTGGTTTGTTGGGGCTTGTTGCGAGCCTCATTGTGGCGATTTGGATTGCTCGGGCCTTACCTCTTGCTGCCCTTTGTTGTAGCTTAGGCCGCGAGCCTTTGTTCCTGTTTTTAAGCCCCGGCCGAGAGCCTTATTGGGGTGATTATCGTGATGGTGGCTTTGCTCTTTCGCTTCACTTGTCTCATGGAATCGATTTAATGAATTTGGAAGAGCTTTCTAACTTACTTGTGGGAATAAATCGAGCACGATATTCGAAATATGTCTTCGAAGTTTTATTTGGTGGAACTGATGCTTGTCTGGTGGCTTACGGCTTATCCATTCTCTTTCTTATGCATCGAAAGTTTATCGATTCTCCTATCGCTATAGCTCGAGTCCCGAGCCCGTGGGAGAACGCACGGGGAGTTTGTGTTTCAAGAATTGAAAGTCGATGCGGGTACTGGAGTTCGGAGGAATCCCGAGCAAGTGGCCCGCAGTCCGAGACTTGGTCAGTGTCTTTGTCTGTTTGTCATGCTTTTACAGCTGTCGTTTGGGGAAAGGGGTGTGTTCCCTAGGGTCTAGTCCTCATCCTCTTCGAGAGCGTCGTGGTGTCTTTAGGTCCTTTTTCTGTGATATGTGAGGACGGTCAGGAAGTGTAGGGTGATTTACTTACCTTCGATCATCGGAAATCGGTTCACCTCTTTTTCGAAATCGTGTTAGGTGAACCGCTTTCCTCTTTCTTTCCTCGACCTCTCGTCCCTGCTTTCACCTCGTTTCTCGCTCAAAGCACACACCTACAGGGACGTGTAGGTGTGCACATATAACCCCTCGGGTTATATGTGGGGCCACGTCAGGTTGCAAGTGCGGTGGAGACATGGATGAGACTCGCAAAGAAAAAATTACGAGAATCATAGAATGGGGCCGCCCGACTCGGAGACTCGCAGAGAGTAGAGCGAGAACCACGGAACCGTTCGCCCGTCTCGGGGTTTCTACTCGCCGATGCCTACAGGATGTTCGTAGTCCAGTCCTATTAGCAGTAATCAACCCATGACTAAAAAATATTTTAAAACAAAAATATATATATATATATATGTTTGAAAAATACAAAATCACCTCCACTACTACACAAACTTACCTACTCTACGGTTTTACTTGCATGCAAACCAAAAATGAAATGTGCGAAAATTTATAAAGGTCCACTGGTCGGCTATTCGAGTCGGATTAGATCGCCTTCCGCAGAAAGTCGGCCCCAGTAGCTAGACTCAAGTCCGGATATTAAGCATAGCTCGAGTCCGAAACACCACCGCGCTTACGGTGTCTTTCTTTCCAGTATGCCCATGGCTTTCTTACGGTTCGCCGTGAGTTTAGCGGGCCATCCGTGAGTTTCTTCCGTGTTCTTCGCGGTTTTCTCGCGATTTTGTTTTTGTTTTCGTTCGCGACTTTTTTCGGAGTTTCCTACTGACGTTCTTTTTCTTTCTTTCTCGATTTTCCGGTTTTTCCTCATGATTTTATTCGCTCCCCGTCGTTTTTCTTTTGTTCTACCTTTGGGTCTTCGTATTTGCTACTTTCGTACGTATCGTAAGACTCCCGTCGAGCTGTGTGTTCGCCCACTACTTGTACTCTTGCTTTTCCTCGCGCTAACGACTCTTCGCGTAGAAATAAGAAAAAAATGAAAATGATAATAAACGAGAATAACGATGCGCATGGATAAAGAAAGATACCGTACTCACTGTGATAGTCTTTACTTTCCTTATCGTTATACCTGCTTCGTATATTTTACTTTTCAAAGACACACTCCCGTTGGTCTAGTGTTGTTTACTTTCAAGACATATACTTGCTAAGCATGTTTACACTTCACGTACTTTCTCCGTTGAAGACGTTTTACATTTCCCGTACTTTCTCCTCGCTCGGCATGTTTTACTTGTTATAAGACGTTACTTCTCGCATAATTAAGATACTCCTATTTAGCATGACATGTCTCATCGTTTAGCTCGCTATAAGCACGCTCCCCGTTTCATCGCTTTTCTTTACTCATGCCACGATTGCCAGACACACTCACTCGTAATAAAAATAATAAACGACTAGCATGCTCACTTTAACTTAAGACTTTAAACATAAACCGCGATCCCTGCTACGACGTGGAGCTTGGAGCACGGTGGGCGAAGACGGCCATCTTCTTCAAAGAAACTCGTGTCGACATCGCAGAAACCATTCTTTAGCTTAAATAGCGGCGCCCTGTGACTTCGGGTAGTTCGCCTAGCTCGGCGTAAACCCTCACTTTTAGGCTTTTGCACAGCCCTCCTGTGCGATATAAGCCCTAACTCGCTTAGGTTTTCGAGGTTGTCGTCTGATACGACGTAAGCCCTCCTGTTTTTCAGGTAGTTTGCATGATCAGGACATTATGCAAACGTAATTCCTATAATTAATTTGCAGGATTGAAATTAAAATAAATCTCTTTCCAAAATTTAAAGCCTCAACCATAGGATAGTTGGGACGTTATCGAGTCCTCCTCGAGATCCGCGACATCCCCTACCCTTCTTCTTCGACTCCGTAAATAATCGTTCCACATCGCGCTTTCACCTATCGGATTTCCTACTACCAAATTTCGTTGAAAACCCTACCTTTGAATTCGTGAAGATAAATCCGCGATCTAAATCGAGAGTTCTCTCGAGTGACTTCGGTCATTCGAGGGGTAATTAACTATGAGGCTTGCTCTATAGTGAGTTTTAAAGCACTCCGGATAATATAAACCCTATTTAATTCTTTTGTATTAAATAGTGAATTCTGTCTGGTCCATATAAAGGTTCGCGGACCGTAACGGATGTCATGAATTTTGTGGTTTATTTGATCGAGCGATATTGTCGAGTAGGGTGTCTATTCTTCGGAATAAATGCATTACTCGCGATATTACGCCCGTTCATCTAAACTACTTAACGAATGAGATCCGTCTTTTCTCATTCTAATATTTTAAAATTTAAAAATCTTATTTTCAAAGCTAATATACATATATCCATTAAATTGAATCTAAAAAAAAAAGAAAGACGCAACTTTAAGCGGCCGACAATAGTCAGAGTCAATGTTGTAGGAGGCGAATGAGCTCGTATGGAGAAGATGAATTTTCGATGTTTGCTAGAGTTTCTAGTGGCGATGGCTTCGGGTGATTGGGTTTGATAGGATTTGGAGTTAGTGATCATCCTCATAATATAGTTTGGTTTGGCTGGTTTTGTAATAATGAAAGGTCAAAATGGAAGAATGGGTACTCGGTGGTAAATTTGGAATGATAGACGGGACACTAGATTTAATTATGAAGATGGAATATTTTGGAGGTTTGAAATAGTTTGTCTACATTTTAACTCATTAATAAAATTAGTTATTATTGAAGTTGAACTTGATTACCTATGTCCCTTTCATCGCCATTTCTTCAAACATATCTCTCGTATATTTTTAAAATTATCTTCCAATTCAACTTCTGGAGTACAAGCACTTGTTATATTTATGGTGTTATCACAATGTTAACGAAACTTAACAAACACCCAAGGAAAAGCAATTATTATTATTGAATTTAAAATTCGAAATAAAAATAGAAAAAAACAGTATGAAAATCTGGAATTATGACAAAAACAACGACACAACACTAAACTTTGAGTTGGATCTATGGTGTCGTAGTTGTTGCCAGTTAGGGTTTGGACCTCCGGGGTAGTGGCAAGGGGCGGCTAGCAAGTTTGAAACAATCATAAAAGGGGTTGTACTAGGTTGCAGCATCAAGGAGGGAAGGGGTTCGGCAACGTTCTAGCTAGGGGAAGTGGCAAGGGTGAAGGGAATGAATACGGGAGAGTAGAGGAAGGGTAAAATGGGATCCATACCACTTGGAGACTAACAGCTGGAGCATCACTTGGAAGCCTAGAATACTGCACTTGAACGGGAAAAGAAGATATCGAAGGCTGTCCGGAAGCAAATCACAGAAGTACTAAATCCTAAATATCAATGAAACACTTAGATAGACCTACTACTAATATGTCTTGTGTTTGCCTTTTTTCATAATCTTTGCTTGTGTAGGACCACACTTTGGTGCTCATCCATTGATTGGTCGGAAGAAGTTGGTTTCTGTCTTGCATGAAAGCGGCAACACGTGCTCTCTTGTTGATAATTTGTTGATAGTAAAGAGATATTCTGATGGATCATGCAACTCCATCCCTGTTTCCTCCGATGACGAGGCTCTTTCTAGAACCATTAAAGAGGTTTTTTTTATTATTCAACTTGCCAATGACTTTACATGATTCGTCTTATGCTTACTAATTGTTTCCATTCCTTTTTTTTTTTTTTTGAGGTGCAAATTTACATACGTAGCACACAATTCTCATGTATTTATATATCTCACGCCTAAACTTTCATATTTGACACAGAACATTTAAATCTTTAATAAAGAAGAATTGAACTCTATGTATGTAAATGTGAAAGTTTAGGTGGTAGATATGTAAATACATAACAATTGTGTGCTAGGTGTGTAAATTTCCCCCTTTGTTTCGTTGTCATCTCAGATAAAAAAGGAAAAAGTCAACTTTATTTGGACCAGGTTCTCAGGATTGGATTCATATTACCAGATGCAAGCAGAGGATCCAGGGAAGCTTGGCTGTAGAGTTGCTCAAACAATTTCGTTGCGTACTTGTAGTAGCAAGTCGTCTGAGGAAGATATGAAAAATGGCATGTTAAATGTTGAGCTCAGGGATATTCTTTCTCAGATTGACAGAAGAATCCAAAAGCTCTATAATGATTTACCTTCTAATGCTTTGTTTATTGTATGCACTGGACATGGAGATACAGCTAGTGTGCAAAGGTATGCAATTTTGCCATTTTTCATATTTATTTTTCCGTTTGCCCTTACAATCATTTTATATTATTTTTGGAAAAAGTTGGCACAAGTAAAACCACGCATCCTTCAAGTACATTGAGGTGTGAATATATGAAATCATTATTTTTCTCCCTTGAGCTTTGGATATGTAGAAGGAGATATTTGGTCAGCGCATGAATAATGATATACCCACTCCCCCTTTTAAACATTTATATTTCAGTAAATGCTTAGATACTTCATATTTAACCCATGCTCGCCCCAAACACGATCACCATTCTCGAAAACAAGGATGGGAGCATTTTTGGAAAAGCACCTGCTAAAGAGTAGTAATTCACATGAGTATGAAATAATACTCGGATAAAAAGTAGAAAGAGAGCACAAGGGATTCACATGGTTTGGTGAGATCCACCTATATCGTTGTTGTGCGGTGAGATAAATGCATGTTTGTCCAGTTACAAAATAGAATACAAATATTTAATTTGAAATCTGAAATATTTTTTCCTTCACTTTCATCTTACCCGTATTCTCCTCTCTCTCTCTCTCTCTCTCTACCCTTTATTTGCCCTTTCCAAAATTGAGCATGCTTCCTTTTTTTAGTTTTTTTCGTCAAAATAAGGCAAATTTTATTTCCTACAATGTCGAACCACCTTATAGGTCACCAACTATTGTGTTAGTCAACAAACTTCACTTGAGAAGACTTTCAGTTGCCAATTGTGTCCATCAACCCTTTAATGCTCATTATTGATTACTCGGTAGAGAAACTTCTCTGTTTTAAACAGACCAAAATTACTCGTAACTCCCTATCACTTCAAACCAAAAATCTATTGGACATGCTGAAAATGCTTCTCTAAAAAATTATACATCAGAATTTCATCAAACTACACAACCACAATTTTCTTATGGAGGCTCAAAAAGACTTGGTTCATCAACCACATAAAAGTGCTTGGTGCTTGATTCTCCACTCATACTTTATCTCGTATCTTGAAAATTGGTTTCCATTGATCTCATAGTTTCCTCTTGATCTGGCAATAACCTCTATGCAAATCAATATTGGACAAAACATTGGTTCTATGTAGCTGATGTCACAAATCATTATCTGTAGCATGAGAAATCGGTATATGATGATAATTTTGTTCAAAGCCCTATTATCAATACACGTACGCCAGGAGTTGTTTTATTTTTTGGCAAAATTAGGGCTGGAACAACACGGACTAATACTCTCATGAACAAAATCTTGAGCTATCAGATTATCAACCTATTTCTGCAACTACTCATCCTCTATTGTTGCATCTGTTTAGCCGGTAGATTCGAGAGCAATGATCCTAAAATGAGATCTATGGCATGTTAAATCACATGTAAGATCTTGAATTTCTCCAATAAAAGCTACACTGCTTCAAGTATTGGCTCTTCTATCTCACTGTCCTTCAATATCACCAAAGTCAGTTCTACTCGTATGACTGTAAGCCAAGCCAACTCGTGAGTCGGCTCAAGCTCGGCTTGTTAAGCGGCTCGTGAGCTAAGCTCGATAAGTTAGACCTAATTCGACTCGTGAGTCGATTTGCTTAAAAAAATATATTAATATAAATTGTACTTAATATATAAAATTTTAAGATTTTATCTTTAAAATATTAAAAATAATAAAAATAATAATTTATGTTTTATAACAAGTGATTTATTATTATTCATCTCATAATTACTCATTCTATTTATCATTTTATTCTGACACTAGCTTAAATTAATATTGTTTTCTCTTATTTATAATAAACAAGCGGGTTCAAATTCGTAGGCTTAATGTCACTTACAAACTTCTCTGAAATCTCTTGTGCAGCTTTACACTCTTCATTAGTATTAAATCAGTCTAACACTTGCAATGCTTGAACTTGTAAGCACCAAAACTCTCTAGGAAGAATTAGGGAGAAGGTATTGAAGAAAGGAACAATTCACCAAGGAATTAGGGATTACACTTTGTTGCCTAGAAACCTTTGATTGATACAGATGAGGAGGGAATTCTATTTATAGTCCTTTCCCAAGATTTAAAAACTTTCTAGATTACATTAGAAAAAACTAACTTCTTGATGGTTCCACACCACTCTCTTATCCATGTACATAATTCTAGTGCTTCTAGATTATCCTAGATTTTTCTTTGAAGCATCCCCTTCTAACATTCTCTAAAATGCAGTGGAATCTTCTAAAGTCTTATAGATTATTCTCCTTCTCTCTTGTTTTCTTTAGAATATTCTTCTTTTGGCAGAAAGGATGTGGCTCACCTTTTTTTGAGATGGAGGTGCATGACATTAAGCTCGAGCTTGAACTCGATTAAATTAATCAAGCTCAAGCCGAGGGTGGATTTAGCTCGGCTCGACTCATTTACAATCCTACCTATTGACACTTCTTTTATACCTTTTAGAAATGTAGCACAAGAGACTATAGCTTTTCTCTATGCATGAGTATCCATCACCGTTGACCTTTTAATGACAAATGTATGATACTCCTTTTTATTTTTAGATAAATTTGTTGGTACTTCTATGGTCATCATAAATTAAATCTCTATTATACTAATCATGATCAGCTCAATAGATTGTGAGATGCATCTATGGGTACAATGTTACCCAACAACTCATTCTATAGCTTATCTCCAATAAAAAACTCTATCAGGCATCTCTTGTTAATACTGATTCAATTCCCCTTCTTCAACCAAGTTAGGAAATATGGTGAGAATGCTTCTGGATAGCGAGATTTAATTTGACCGTCATATGTGTAGACATCGCATTCTTACAACTACTTCCATCTATATGATGAAATCACACCATTTCTCTTCAGAGTTACAACCGGTACGAAAAATATTATGTTTAAGCAATTTCTGGTTTCCCTTGGGCTCTAGCCTGGAGAACTCGTTAACCACAAACATCTCATCATCATCATCTACAGATAGTTATTCTTATCCAGTCTCTTTCTCGCTAGAGTGTCCACTGTTTGCTTGTTCCATTGCACCTCACGATCCAGCCTCATTAGGTGGAAGTAATGTGTTCATACCTATAATACTTGAAACACCTTCTGGTTGAAAATGTCTTGGGGTGCTTGTCCAATCAGTCCTTTTTTATTCCATGCTAGTGTCTCTTCAAGGGGGATAGGTCCTAGCATTCTGGATAATGTGATCTTGTTGCCCAGCCCAATGGTTGAACTCTAATTGAAGGATGGAGTGGATTTGAAATTAGTTTGTTATTTCACCTTTATGGTTAAAGTCGTAGGGTATAGACCAATGTGGTTGTGGTTGCACTATATTGTTAATAGTTGGTTTCAATCCTCCAAGGTACCTTGTCACTATGTGATCCTCTGGTTTCAGCAACTCATTTCGAGTTGATCAAATTCAGTTGCATACCCCTCTACAAAAAATTCCTCTAATACATGTTATAGAGAGGAACATAACATGTTGGTAATACCAGGGAAGATATTTGGTTGAAATTTTTTTTTTTCATCTTGGGTCATATGGTTAGCTTGCTTATCCATTCTCGTTATCAAAGGCGCTTTAGATTTTCTCACTGTGAAGAAGCATCTTTCTGAATCTGATGGCCGATAATTTGACTCGTTTCTCACAAAACATCTTTGTATTAATACTCAATGAATTTGTCCAAATCCGGGCATCCGCTAAATCTAACAAATCGATCTTTGTCTTGAAATAATTCTAGCTTTTGATATTCAACACCAAATCATTGGGCACTGGTTCTTCATTACTGAAAACTTCTCAGTGGAAAGCGTGAACTACTTCTTTATCAAGCAAGTAAACATTATTGTGATGGTTGACCTCTTTGGGTTGCCTCCTCTCGAATCGGGCAAGCCTTTGTTTTAATTTGATGATCTTTTCTAGCATATGTTCCATCATAAGCAACTGGAAGCCTCTTTTCATATTTCTCCTCGGTGCTATGATGTATTTTTCTCTAATTAGTGCTCCGGCTAAAATAGGAAGGCAGTTGTGGGTGTTTGAAAGGTGAAGGGGCGAGTTGGATGAATTAGGTAATGTGGACTTGGATATAAGACTGGAAAAATAAATCATTAAAGATTTAGGGTTTGTCATATTCTAATAATAAATGAAACCAATATAGGGTTATTAGAAAGTGTGGGATGATTAAGAGGGTTAAGCAAGTTGTAGTATGATAAAACAGTGAAAAGAAGATGACGACTGTGAAATCAGGGTTCTTAGTAGCTGGACAGCAAGTTCGAACAAGAAAACGATAGGTTGGCTACGAAACCGATGGCATAAGAGGTCTTTGGACGTCCTAGAGAGATCATCACATCAATCCAATCAAAGTTGGGGGCACATGACCAAAGAAAGATAATACAACACTATGGGAAGAGAAATAGGCAAAACAAAATCTCTATTACATAAATCAAAACTCAAAAGTATCAAATGAGATTTCAAACAGTATACTCATACTAATATATAAATTAAACCCTAATCATAAATCAAAATAAGGTAAACAAGAGCCATAGGGTTGGTGCTCCTGCAGAAAGCAAAAATTTTTGTAAGTGCTTATCTGTATGAATTTGGGTTGTGTTGTTCTATTTTAATGAAATAAAATATTTGTTTGCCCTAATTTCTGTGGAAAATCTTCGAGTTTGTATTAAATTGGTATCAGTGCTTTCATTTCTGGGAAGAAAGAAGGGATTGTGACATATAGGGAGGACGGGACCTCGAGTTACAACGGTCTTCGTGACCTAATATCGTAATACAATCGTGATTCAAGCTGTTGGGAAGCCTACGATGGGATCACGGCGTATAGGCTTTTTCTGTGTGTCCAAACCTCATGACACAATCACGATTTGAGATAGCTAGGAAGCCAAGGGTGGGATCGCGCTAGACAGGAGCACACGCATTCATGATTGAACCTAGATTGATTCTTGTAATCAAAGACGGAATCACGACGTAGAGTGTTCTAGCTTGATTGAATATCATGATACAGTTGCAATCAGCTAGTTGGGAAGCAAATATGGGGTCACAGCATATAGGGCTGAAACTCGTAATACAGTGCAATTTCGAGCGAGCAGGGAAGAAAATAGCACGATACAGTCGTAATCGAGTTAACCAGGAAGCAACTCAAGAATCACGGGAAGCAAACAATCAGATCACAATCAATGACCGGATCTCGGTTTGCGATATAGTCGCGAACAAATGAATTCTCGGCAAAGGAAACAACATGACTCAACCTAGTTGGTTGGGAGCAAAGATTGGATCTCGGCCATATAGGACTAGATACATACTCGATTCAGTCGATCTAGTAAGCTAAAGTTGGGATTTTAGGGTACAGGAATTCCGTGTTTGTGATTGAAAACCATCATTGGAGTAATGTCAGCCAAACAAATAGAGGCTTTAGATGAGAAATTAGAGGGTGAAGTGAGCTAAATCAGATCAGAAATGGAGGATTATTTCTCGATCATAGAGGGACGGCTATGATCTATGGAGGGAAGGATGGAGGGAGATTTACACCTCTAGAAAAAATGAGGCAGAAGATTGTGGAATTTTACACAAATTCTTTGGCCTTGGGTCAAGCGACAAGTCGTGTGCGAATAAGAGTGGCAGCATATGGAAGAAATAGCATGGCATTCTGAAGGCTAGAACAAACGGAAGCAGGAAGGATTGAGCGAAAAAGTTGGGAACGAATTTGAGTGGCAGCATTTAAGGGAATTGCACTACATCTAGAGCGTTGGAACTAGCGGTAGCAGGTAGAATGGGAGGGCGTGTGGTTTGGGGCTGGAGAAGATCGATTTGAAGGATTTCGACCTAGAACAGGAAACTTCCGTTGGTGAGACGCCGGTAGAGGGTTGCATCCAACTGCACTAGTGTCTACTGCTGCAATTGTTTTCGGGTGGAAGGAGATTCAAGAGTAATGATGGGAAGGAGATAGGTGGACTAGGATCTGATTTTGACACTGTTGAGCATTTAGAAGTGAAACAAGATTTTGGTGCTTTGCAGTGACCCTAGTTTATGCAAAAATTTGGTAAAGCTAAAGACCATAGTTAAAGCAATACAGGACACAAAGTTTGGATTTTCATATTATGTAAGAGACACATATACAAAGTTGACAGAGATTACGGTGATTGATGAGCCATTCGAGTTATTTGGAGTTGCAGTATTCTTCAAGATTGACATGAAGTCAAATTATCAACAAGTTGTGATACCGGAGTTATCTCAAAAAACACTATGAATAAAATATTATTACTGAAAACAAATAGACTGTTACAACCAAACACTTGAATGAGCAAATATAACAACACAATGCAAACTCACACAGGTGTCCAATCCTAGTATGGTGTTGGTCAGCTAGAAGGATTGGAAAATGGGTGTTAGGTAACTGGACTTGTGGGAAGGGTGTGGGAGGGTGGCGGTTGTAGTGAGTAGATAAGTATGAAGGGCTGGTTCTGGGGTGGAAACAAATGTATGGCTGCTAGGAGAGGCCAAAGAACGACATGTTAGCTGTTCTTAGTGACGACAGTGCAGGGAAAGGGTACTGTGGCAAGGGGAAGAAAGTGGAGGATGAACGACCACAGGATATGATGCAGTCCAGGCGGCAGCCAGACGGAATGAAGGCTAGAATGGCAGAACCGCATGTTGGATGGAAATTCTGGGCGGCGACGGTGGCGGCGGCGAATGAAGTTGGCAGGAAGCGAGGTGGGAAGGTTTGGGCAATTCAAGATGCAGGGCTGGGATTTTGAATCAAATTGAATAGCAAGGAAGCAACACACATTACAGAGTTGACAGTGATTACGGCGATCGTGAGCTATTGGAGTTGTTTGGAGTTCTAGTATTCATCTCCAAGATTGACATGAAGTCAAGGTACCAACAGGTTTGGATGTGGTTGAAGGATATGATACTGGAGTTATCTCCAACAACACTAAGAAAAGTAAATTTTATTACTGAGAACAAATAGACGGTTACAACCAAACACACTTGAAAGGGCAAATACAACAATGTGACACAAACTCTGGAACTCGATCCCGGGATAGTGGTGGTCAGCTAAAAGGATTGGAGAGGGTGTTTGCTGGCTGGAATCGTGGGAAGTGTGGGAGGGTGGTGGTTGCAACAAGTAGGTGTGTATAAAATGTTGTTTCTGGGGAGGCAACAAATGTGGGGCGGCAACAAATGTGGGGTGGCTGAGAGAGGTCAAAGAATGGTAGCTTAGTTGTTCCAAGTGATGACGGTGCGTGGGAGGGGTATTGCGGCAAGGGGCAACAACCAGGGCATGCAGCGACTATAGGACATGATGCAATCCAGGAAGCAGCCAGTCATAATGAAGGCTAGAATGGTAGAACCACAGGTTGGATGAAAATTTTCTGCGGCGAAAATGAAGGAAGTAGGCGGAAAGCAAGGCGGGAAGGTTGGGAAGGGTGAAAGCTAGCAGAGTTGGGTGACAGCAAGCCTAGGATGCAGGGAGGTCGCTAGAATTGGTGAAGGGAAATAATAGCAAAAACTGCTATTCCAGCGATTGCAGCAGGGAAGTGACAATAGAGATCGATATGGGAATTTTGTTGAAGGTCAGGGGAAGGATAATCACTATATTGGGAGTGAGATACAGCCGGAGCACCACCTAAACCCTCAGATACAACTCTCGAAGGAAAAAAAGGACGTCGGCGGTTGTCCTAAACAAACTCACGCCAAAGTAAATTAAACCTAGAACATCACAAAAGCAAATATATAATAAGAGGATATCAAGGAGTGTCTAATGAGGGTCAGTCGACTTCGAAATAGCGAAATAACTTGGATCGGTTCTGTCTAGCACGAAACAGGAAGCATGCATGGTCGCGGGACTGCAGATCGTGAAAACATAGTGTGGTACTGTCGCAGGGATACAAAAACAGGGCCCTTGGGTAGCTCCTCTTTCAATGTCCTTAGATTAGGGAAGCTTTGACATCACCTGTCGAACCTTTTGTCTCATAGTAGTCAGGTCAGTCTCGTTGAAGGTGACGAAATTGTTGCAAACTTCCGGTAAGTCAATTTTAAGTTTTCATTCCAAAGTATATCCTGATAAAATAAATATTCATCCACATTAGGCACAACTTGAGCTTGAGTTGCAATAACAAAGTAGATTCTCACGAGTTAAATCATGAGTAAGTAGATCTATAAACTGCTTCTCCCACTCCTACGCTATTGAATGTGTCTGATAAACAAGTCTGTTAGGAGAAATAAACTCTGGAGAGAAACCTATAGTGAGTTGGGCCTCTTCTTCTCTAAAACAAACTGGATCCCACTATAAGATGTTCCTTCTAGCAAAGCTCTTAAGGCGATTTCCAACACTATGTTTCATCCATCCTGCTTGATCAGTTGTTATTGGGCATAGTGTTGAGTTGAATTTAGCACTCCAATGACTTCTTATGTGCTTCCAAAAATGGCACCAAAGTGTTTTATCATGGATATATTGGACCACTCCCAGCAGGGGCAGCTCGGGAAGTAGCATGTTTATTTGAAAAATCTGAATATCTTTTATTTGGGGTTGTTCTATATACATCCAATGCTAGTTCTACTGATGCTCCTCTTAATGCCACTACAATCTCATACTCTAGTTGAACGCTCATTACTTCGAACTCACTACCTTCCATAGTTACTATCAACTTGGCTGAAATCTCTCTTGTAGGTTCAACTAAAATTGTTGTCATCTCGAGTCCTCACTGAAATTTTCATCTTCTCCTGGATCATTTTTTGTTTTTTCAACTGCTCTCTAATCCGTGAAAGAGATCATTCTCCTGGTGTGCAAGCTGCCTAAATTTATGGCACTTGAAACATTTTCTGATTGTAACAAATTTAGAAATGTGCATTGGTTCCACCTGTTCTCCACTCTGACCTAGTGCCTCGTCAGGAGGGGTTTGGTTGGATATTCCCTTGAGTGTATTAAATTCTACCTGTAAGATGTGGGCATCAGATAATGTTGTGATGCGGGGCTCATGGGAGGGCCGATCGGGCATAGGTCCAGCCCAGCTGGACCGACAGGTCCCCTTGGAGGGGGCTGCACCTCCCCCTTCTACTTCTTTTCCTTTCCCATTCCTCCACTCCTTGTCTTTTCTTTTTCTTTCTTTTCTTTCTTTCCTCCTTAAACCTTTCTAAAACCAAAATATGATTTTATTCTCCTTCGCTATTTTAGAAGTATTAGTGTTGTCGAGAATGATTAGGTGGATGAGTGGCTTTACACTTAGAGACAAGATGCAAAATATATATATCCATGTTAGGGTTGGTGTAGCTCCACTGACGGACAAAATTAGAGAGAGTCATCTTAGATGTTTTAGTCACATTAAACGTTGACCATCGGATGATCCATTTAGAAGAGTTGATGTTTTATATTCGACTTATGTTAAGAAAGGCAGAGGTAGACCTTGGAAAACTAACTTATAGAATTAAATGAAAATATGACACTAAATAAGATGCAATGGAGAAAAAGGATTCATGTAACCGACTTCACTTAATGGGATAAATGTTTTGTTTTTGTTGTTGTTGTTGTTGTTGTTGTGATTTCAAAGATCTTGCCTAAATTTTGAAATCTGATATTACTCATTTCCTATTTTAATGATTTCTAAAATTGAGTCAAGTCTTTTATAAATAGGTGCTCTTTTGTTTAGGGTAAGGGGCTTGTTTTATGAACTTTGAATTCAGTTTTGTTTGAGTATTTTCCCTCTTATGGGTTGTATCTGATGTCGAGGTAGTGCTCCGCTTGTCCCTTGTCCGATGTGGTGATCGTCTCCATAGGTCTGGGTGGTGCTCCGGCTGCAGCTCGACCCCGCCGAGATATTTATCTCTCCGTCCATATTCCAGGCTGTTGTCCTACTTCTTCCACATCATTCTCACCTCTCCGGCCTTCACCGCAGCTGCCAATCCAGCCTCCGACGGTATTCTTGCACCCCTCCAGCTGCAATTCAACGTCGTTATCATCACTACCCTTACTGCTACCTCCCAGAACAACAAGTTTGGGTGAGACTTCCAAACTAATGAAGAAGGTAGATTGACAAGCTCTTTGTTGAGTGATGGTTTCTGTCACTTGGTTTGCTTTTAACCCTCCTAAATTTTTTTTTCACAATATCCCACAAAATTTTCCAATGTCAGGTTAACACTCGCCATATGATAGTTTTATGAAGAGCACATGTTCAATAGTAAGAACACTCTTTCTGCCTTTTAGTGTACAATGTTGTCATAATAGCTCGAATTTCCACCCACATTCTCCTTCTTGCAAAGCATATATCGAAGGTTTTACATGTATCAATGAACTGGTTAAGATTTGATTAGTGTAAATGGAAAAATTTGTGTATATTTCAAAAACTCAACATCTGTCTCTTGAGATTTAATGCATTGTGTAATGTATATTTTGTGGTTATCTAAAAAGATTTGTGTAATATATGTTTTGTTTTTGTGTAAGATATGTGGATGTTGTGTGATATATGGTTTGTTTTGTTTTTTATGTACAGTGTAATATATAAATCATTCTTAAATTTATTGTAAATACTAGGCAGGGTTTTTTGTGCAATTAAGTATCGAAGCAAATGTTCGCAATAACCCCGCAATAACCTCCGCAGGGGTTATTTGTGAGTTATTCTAGGGTTATTTTAGGTTATTTTCACTCTTCTACGCAATTTATTCTGAAATCCTTATGTTGGTTATTTCCAGGTTATGTATGCGTTATGCCTAGGTTATTTTCATCGTTCTAGAGAAGTTCCGTTAAACCTAGCGTTGGTTATTTTGAGAGTATTTACGGGTTATCCCTCAAGTATTTTTAGTGTTTAGTGCAAGTTATTCAGCGACTCCTGGGGTTATTTGTCAATTATTTTCGAGTTAGTCATAGGTTATTTTCATTTGTATGTGCAAGTTATTCATGGGAACCGCACGTGGGCTATTTGTACGTTATTTTCGCGTTATGGCTAGGTTATTTCGTCATTCTGGCCAAGTTGTCCAGTTGAACCTTGAGTGGTTATTTGTAAGTTATTTCTGGGTTATCACTCGGGTATTTTCAATGTTCAGTGCAAGTTATTATCGGAACCACGACGGTTATTTGTGAGTTATTATCGGGTTATTTAAAGTTTATTTTCATTCGTATGTGCAGTTATTTAGGGGAACTGCATGCGGGTTATTTTTAAGTTATTTTCGCGTTATGGCTAGGTTATTTTCGTCATTCTGGCCAAGTTTAGTTGAACCGCGCGTGGGTTATTTGTAAGTTATTTCTACGTTATCACTCGAGTTTTTTCAGCGTTCAGCGCAAGTTATTCAGCGGAACCGCAGGGGTTATTTGTGAGTTATTTTCAAGTTATTTCTAGGTTTTCTTCATTCGTATGTGCAAGTTATCCAGAAGAACCGCATGTGGGTTATTTGCAAGTTATTTCCGCATTATGACTAGTTTATTTTTGTCGTCCTGGCCAAGGTTTTTTTTTTTAACATCATGTGGGTTATTTGTAAGTTATTCCCGAGTTATCCCCCGGTTATTTTCATTGTTCTATGCAAGTTTTTCAGCAAAACCTCGGTGGTTATTTGTGAGTTATTTTCGGGTTATCTTTAGGTTATTTTAATGTTCTGCTCATGTTATTAAGGGGAAGTTATTATAGGGTTATCACTAGGTTATTTTTTCATTGCTCTGCTCATGTTATTTAGTTGAATCGCTCGGTCTATTGAAATATTGCATAAATTGAATCATATTTAAAGAATTATACACAAATATACATAAAATTAATCAGACCTATATGGGCTCAAGTTTCAAACATCATAAATTCAATCAGATTTACAAATATACAGTCATATACATAAATTTATCATCAAAATAACGTAAATCTACAAATCTCATATGCATACTCAAATATATAGTCATACACATAAATTTAGCATCCTCATAACGTAAACCTACAAATCTCATTTGCAAGCTTTGCCCCAAATCGAGGCACATCATCCTGTCAATTTAAGTTGTCCTTTCAATTGACTTTCTTCTATTTGTGCAATTGTTTCTATATATTTACATACGAAAACACTGCAATCGACTCTATTGTTTTGTGTAGGAACGCCTCTGACCATGGAAACTTGTCATTTTATCGGGTCAGATTTGAAAGCTTTCCCGACATCTTTTACAAAATATTTAATCTGAAAATAATGATGTTAATGTAAATCAGTGAAAGCATAGACAATGAAAAAACTGCTTAAAGAATAAAGGAACTAATACTAAGTTTGTTTACAACGTCCCGGGTGATAGCCAAATGCATTTTATTAGGTAAAGAGTTATAGAATCTCCACTTGCGGGCTTTCGGATTCCTAACAAGTAGAGTCTAATGTTCATTATTAATTACTGGAATCAAAATTAATTATGTTTGATCTACGGTAATCTCTGTAATATGATCAACAATCCCTCTCATTTGATGGTGTTTGTACATCCACACGACAAGTAATATGATTTCATAAGTTTTATCATGGTGTATATAAAATGATGGGAAGTTGGATGTTTACCCACTGTGCTTCAGACACGTCGAGATATGGTTTGTAAGAATTGGGTGATTGGTACATCTTATTTTCCATTCCAAGTGCAAACATATCTACATGCTCAATTTCCAATTCTTCATTATTTCAGAGTGCTTCAACATAGTTGTGACTTACATGAATATGCCCCCGTTGAATTAACATATCATTGTTGCATTTGAAATAAATAGGTTTTGTTAGAGTTCAATACAGGACTCAGGCAGAAGACGAATAATGAATGATAGTTTACTTACGAGGCTTTGTATTTGTGGAAGAATGAATCAATCGTCTGTTGCATGTGTCTTGGTATGAGATCTCGGTTAGGAAATTCTATGATTGGATAATCTACAACTGAAGGTGTTGGAACAACCTTATCATGGAGGTCACCTTCAAATGCAGTGATTGCTCTCTGCTGTTCTCCCTCGTGAACAACTTCAACCACTTCTGCTGTTGTGATCTCCGTCACGGGTTCCCCAACTCCCTCGACATGAATAGGTGTTTGGGCAGTAACGATGTCAGAAGTATTCAATACTTTTGTTATTTTTTGTTGTTCTAATTCATAATCAACCTTTATTGGTTCGGCAATAGCCTGTAAAGAATCGTGTAGATGTTCTACTAAATAATTTAATCTAATCTTTGGTAGTTCCTCAACTTTGTTTATTGGTCTTGCTTTCTTTCTCTCTATGATGGTGAATGAGGAAATTATTTTTCTCTTCGTTCTCGTGCTTCTGGCCTTAACCTTTCGGGCTAAGCTACCCACTATGGCTTCATGGATCCCTTCATATGTAGATTCCCCATCACCTTCATTTATTATTTTCTTTTTTTCTTTGATCGTAGAGCCATCGTCTCTTCTATATTATTCAGTCGGCTATTTATAGATTCTTTGAATTCAAAAAGAAATCTTTGTTTCTCCCTCAGAATTTAGAAGGTATCTTCTAATCTTGTATTGGTGTTTGATTATGTTTGTGAATGGGTCGGTTGAGGGATGCTTCGACTGAGGGCCAAAGGATTAGCACCATAAGAGTCGGGTGACAGTGGTGCGGAGTGAGTTTCGAGGGGTGGAGTGGTCTTCACAGGAGTAGAGATTAAATCAATTGGAGGGGCAAGTAATCCGTGCTCATCAACTTTAAGGTCTACAAAAGAATCAGTCAAACAATTAAATAAATAAATTAAATGACCCAAAATCAGACTAATCATATAAAAGACTCCACAAATCCTAAACTTACAACAAAAAATAAATTACTCACTTATGCAGTGGTGAGCCTCTGAAAGGCTAGATGAATCTTTGCGGGGTTCCAACCCGGAGTTATTGGCCACCTCAGCATGCAAGATCTGTCTCAGGGACAGTAGGGACTACCATAGCGGTGTGCTCATAAAACCACAGGTGTGCAAACATAAATAAATCAATATTTCATATGACCTAAATAAAAAAAGAAACTTTCGAGAGAGCTGGATAATAAACTAACTGTTAGAAGAAAAAACAAATCCATTCAGGTCTTTCAATGGCTAACCCTTCCTTATTTTAACTACGCAGGCATTGACTTAATTAGGAAGTCACATACCGTTGTAAGTCGTTAAATGAAGAAAAATAATCTAAATTCTCTGCAAATGCATAAAGTCTTTTGGGTACACTAAAATTGTAAGAAGGAAAAAATAAATTTGACAATAAAAACTTTATAAACATTTAATCAAGTGGATTGGAAGATTCTCCGAGTGACACCTTCACTAGTTCACTCTTTCTCTGTCTAGCATCCAGATCATTGACGTGTTGTTTTTTTCAAGTTGCTGTCAGTCTTCTGTTAGGCATGTCAATCAGCAAAGCAACTTGATCTGCATCAAAACTGAGCTGCTTCCCGCCCATTATAAATACCAAATGATCAATATCCCAGCAATTCAAAATGTGCATAGTTACGATATGATCTTGATGATATAGGTGTTCAAAAAAATGATTCGCATTGCATTCTCTTAGTTTTGACCAAATCTCCTCAGAGACAGTAGGTCGAACCTTGTCCAAAACTTCTCTAACCGCCGATGTACAGTATCTACAATTCATAGACTTCTTATTCATCAACCCACATGGATAAGAAACAATTTATTAACATAACACATCAACCTACATAGTAACCTATATAACCCCAGAATAAATAAAGACAACATAACCCAACAACAATCCCAGAAAACCTTCCTCGGAAGCCGATGATAAACATAGAATAACTCTTAGATAATCTGAATAACCCAACAATAAAGTGAGATGAATTCTTAAATAACCCAACAATGAATCGTTAATAGCATCCAATAAAATCATGAAACTAACTTCAGAATAACTCAAGAATAACCCACGAATAACCAAGAATAAACTCCTAAATAACCCTTGAATAACTCAACAATAATCTGACAATAACCCAGAAAAAACCCGCAACTAAAGGGAGACTAACTCATAAATAACCAAATAATTATCTTAGAATAACCCCACAATAACTCCAAATAAACTCGCAAAAAACAAATTGAAAATAAAGTGAGATGAACTTCTAAATAATCATTGAATAACACAAAAATAACCCAGCAATAACCCAACAATGAACCGCTAATAGCTGCCAATAAAATCCAGAAACTAACTTCAAAATAACCCAAGAATAACCCACGAATAACCCAAGAATAAACTTCTAATAACCCTTGCATAACCTAACAATAAACCGACAATAACCTAGAAAAACCCGCAACTAAGAGGAGATTAACTCATAAATAACTCAATAATAACCCCAGAATAAACTCACAATCACCCAAAATAAACTCGTAAAAATAACTCGAACCTAAAGCGAGATGAACTCCTAAATATCCCTAGAATAACCCAAAAATAGCTCTATAATAGCCAAACTTTGAACTGCTAATTTCAGTAAAGATTAACTTCATAATAACTCAAGAATAACCCAAGAATAGCCTAAGAAGAAACACCTAAATAACCCTTTAATAACCCAAAAATAACCCGAGAATAACCCAACATTGAACCGCAAATTGTTGTCAGTAAAGACTAACTTCAGAATAACCCTTGAATAACCCAACAATAACTTAAGAATAAACTCCTAAATAACCCTCGAGTAACCCTATAATAACTCAACATTGAACCGCTAATAGCTGCCAATAAAGACTAACTTCTGAATAACCCTCGAATAACCTAAGAATAAACTCCTAAATAACATTTGAATAACCCGAAAATAACCTAAGAATAACTCCCATAACAAATCTTAGAATATCTAACCTGAAATATCTCAAAAAAACCCTACAATAACCTAAAATCAACCTGATAATAACTCCACAATAACCCCAGAAAACCCCACATCTCAAGAATATCTCCACAATAACTCTAAGGTAAAAAAACGATCAAATTTACCGGGCCAAGTTTTCCGCTTCAATGGTCTCCCGCGACCTTTTTGCCTCCTTGTTACTCTCTTTCCTTGACTCTTTCTTGGGCTCTTCCATGTCCATCTTGTTCGGCTCTTCCAAATCCGATCTTGTCGGCTCTTCCAACTATTTTCTTACTCCTTCGAAACTCTCCATAGAAGCACCACGAACCTAGCATAGGTGAGCAACGCGAAACCTTGCAGAACAAAGAATGAGGATACAATTTTCTCACAGCGGAAAAGGATTTCGAAAACCTATTTTTCAATAGTCTAAAAGGTGGGATTCGAAAAGGCGGGATGGTAGAAGCATCAAGCCGGGTCGTGCAACGTTTTTTGGGTTTTTTTTTTTTTGTCTTCCCACGTGGAAACGCTGGACTCACAAATACACATGGCATCCTTTCATTGGAGTCCGGATGTTACTCTACCTTCTAACGTCGTTGCGGTGGAGCACCGCAGTTTTTTCTGTTTGACAAAATTGTGTTTTGTCTGCGTTCTCAATAACTGCAGCGGAAATTTGTCTTTTCCCGCCAGACCTGGCAACCTGCAGTGGATGCTAGAGAGTTGTGGTCTGACTTTTTCAAAAAAACAATAATTAAATAAATTTTTGTAATAGTCACCATAGCTTTTTAACAGTAGCTTCTTCAGCAGCTTCACAGCTGATTCTTCAAACAGCTACAGCCTCCCCAAATCTTAATTCTATTAGGAATTTTCGGTCTATGGATATTGAGAGCATGCTTGTCTTCATTTATAGATCTGTCTTGAACTAGATGATACTGCATGAAATAGCAAGTTCTTATTTTATTTACATGAAATTCCTATAAGATTTTTATTATCTGATAATTTCTCTTAAGCAATCAAGAAATATAATGCATTTGTCTTCAACCTCCGTTGCCTGTTCTGATTTAATCATCATCTCATTGTCTCTTACATCTCATTAAAGATTGAGAAAGATACTTAGAGAGAACTGCAACTCGGGGCTTCGCCGCGAGGATATATTGCAAGCTCTAGAACAGCTACAAGTTCGAGCGGAGAAAGCTCTGTGTTTTGTTACTGTTAAACACTTTACATGACAGGTTACCTCAATCTTTTCTGTTATCAGGGATCCACAGGTTTTATTTGGACAATGAATCAATGATTTTGTAATTTTTTGTACCAGGATCTGAAGCCTTTAAATTCTCTCTGTTCAAGATGTTGAGGAACTGCTGATTTCATTATTTTCTGGCCAGTTTATGAAGCTTTTCTGTTCAAATTTGTTTGTGAAAGATATGCAGGATTTATTAATTTTCTAGGTAGTGAAGTTCATCCTGCTGTAATCTTTAATTTATTTTTGAGAAATTTATACATGTACCATAAAATTCCTATATATATATATATATATATATATATTATTATTATTATTATTATTATTTTGGAAACTGAACAGTCGAAAACTTTTATGCAATACGCACTTCTTATGCTCCTCGTATGAGCAGTTGCTACGCAGCACAAAAATGATCACTGTACCTGAAAACTACCAGGGTCCATGATAACAAGTCACTGAGCATCTATGTATTAATAGTTTTAAGTGGCATCTAAGCACACATCACTTAATTCTTATATATTTACATATCTAACACATGAATTTTGAAATATACATCCATATAATTTAAATATTTAATATCACGTCAAAAATATTATTATTATTATTAGCTATTTAAATGGTAATATATATTCATGTATAATCTATAAAACACTGTTATAAATTTTTCTAGGGTATTTGTATACCATCCAATTTCTATGTATTTACATATCTAATACCTATATTGTTTAAATTTCTACCACCCAAATTTTTTTACAATACAAAAATCACTATATTTTAACTATAAAAAAGTGCAATACCCGTATATGTAAAAATTGAAGTTGTTTAATGGTATGTGAATATTTCTTGACTTGGGGTTTGACCAGAAATTTTAAATTTAAAATCCATGTGGCAATTTTGCAATTATACTTTAATTTTCATGAGGGATTTCATAAGCCTTAACACCGTTCTGCTAAGTTTAAATGGATTACCTCAGAAGAATATATTTTAAAATTCCGCGGGATCAAAGAAATTAATTTAATGATTAATGCTAATCAGGGCTTTTAACAATCCAATTTCGAGCTCAAAAAGTCAGATCAACAACATTCAAACTAAATTTATTAAATTCATAGTCCTAACATCACTAAAATTATTGGATGAACGGATTTCAAGATGAACAAAAATCAGGTCGAAAACAATTTTATACAAATTCTAAAATTCAAATCAATTTTTGACAATCTTCTCGCTAAATTCACATCCCTAATACGAGTCCCATGCATCATAAGAAAATGCAACAAAAATAATGCTCAGCATCCAATATTTTTAATTTCATCTAATTATAAAATAGATTAAAAAGGACCATTAATTATTTTGACCAATAGAGAAGAGCGACAAAATCGTTAAATCCAAAGGCCAATATTTTCTCTATTGCCCATTTATCATAAATTGTTTTGACCATCAAAAATTATAATTAAAAAGGAGAATTAAATTTAAAAATACATCCGCTTCTGTGTGAAAAATCTAAATAATAACAAAATTATTAGCATACAAAAATAACAACAAACCTACCGCCATTCCTCAAGTCAAGATGGAGTCTTTTGGCTTAATTGAACATTTCATTTAAAGTCCAAAAACATTTTCTAATAACAAGATAACCCCTAATGATTTTTTTTTTTTTTTTCTCCCCTCCAAATGTGTGAATGCCTTACTCCTCTTCCTCGTCAGTAAATTTGATCTTCTTATTTTGCGTTGGAACCAGCCCCACCTGTATTACAACAGAAAATGAATAACTAAAGGCATAAACAGAAGAAAATCAAGACAAATATCATCATTAATTTTCAATTTTTATGTTTTTTTTTTTTTAATAATTTCATGTCTGCTTGATTGAGTTTTAATAATGTAATGTTTCATCTGTCACAGCTATTATTGGTATTTCCACACCTACTCAGAAACAAAATGATGCATCATTGATCAATAACGCAAACCTTACCTACAACAAAATATCTAACATTATTTTTATAGTAACCAAACAATATTTCAGGTGTTTTAGCATATTTTCATATGTTTCAAAAACTTCCAAAGAAGGAAGATTTACATACATACATACAGTCATTGCTTAGGTAGTTACATATCTATAAGTTTTGGTGTTAGATACGTAACTACCTATGAATTCAGTGGTATGTATGTAAATCTTCCATCTTTGATATAATGCCCACTTTATCTAAGCATGAAAATGTGTATTTATAGTCATATTTTTTATGTGATGTGAAAGATTTGGGTGATATAATTGCAAAAAAAAGAAATACAATGTTTAGAAGTTAGATATGTAAATACATAGGAATTGGATGGTGTGTATGTATATGTCCCTACAAAGATTTTAAGCCAAGAAAAAAGACAGCAATCATTCATACATGTCAACAAGTAATCAACCAATATTGTATTGCATCAAACATGTGGTTCGACGAACTTTTTGGGACATGCAAACTTTTGGTAATTAAATCATAAATCCAAAGTAATTAAGATCACAAGTTTTTAACTAGACAAATGTCAAGAGCTCACACTAAAATTTCTTTTAAGCTGGGTAAATTTTTTAGGTTTATTTAGCACTTAAATTTATTGAAAAACAAGTAAGAAAGTGGTTAAAATATTTAAAAACTTACATTTCAACCGCCCAATATCTTAAATGAGTGGGTAACTATGAGCGGCTGTAGTGAAAAATACAAAGTTTTGGGTGATTGAAATGCCGATTTTTAAATTTTGAGAGGTTAAAATGCTATATTTAATGTTTTGGGTGATTGGTATGTAAAAACCTCAATATCAAAATGTTTTAAAGTTTGGGCAAAAATTTTCATGTGTTTCAAATTACATTTTTTCGTGTTGGCAGTCTGTAAAATTATATTAATCCTTTTTTTTAATTATTTTTGCAGTTCAGAATTCGAATGACCCCTTAAACTACTCGTACCGGTGTGATTGTAAAAGCGGAAGCAGCATAGGTTTTTATTTACCCAATCAACAATAAATCAACTTCAAATCATGGAACTAAATTAAAAACAAGGTGCCGGTACATAAACACCACACAATTACTATGTATTTACGTATCTATCGTCTAAATTTTATTTTTTTTCCACCCAAATCTTTCACATCACATAAAGAATACCACTATTTAAAATTTTAAACCGTGAAATACACCTTTCATGCATAAGTAAGGTTGCGTGAAAAAATTGAGTATAGGTGTTGGATATGTAAATACATGAATGAGTGGTATCTATATAAATCATTACTAAAAACAAATTGTGACATTTTGCACTTGGAAGCCTAGGTATCATGGAAAAAATGTCGATTCACCAAGATATGAACCAACCATATTTCCAAGGTCATGTAGTTCGAGCATATGATCCAAAAATGAAAAAGGGAAAAAATAATAATTACACTTACAAAGTCAGGACATTCATATTCGATACCAGCATCCTTTATGCGTTTGCGCCGTTTTGCATCACGCTTCAAAATTCCTTGCACCAAATTCTGATGTTCTTTGGCGGTTCTGTCCTGCAAAAAGTTGCAAGAAGACATTAAACATTTAGCACCTTGAAAGAACAGGTTTAAATCAAAAATTTTCATCCACATATATAAGTATAGTTACCTTGTTATGCCTCCACCTTTCGATATCTGTCCACTTCTGTGGGTTATGGATCTTACCCACACCTTTCCACCTGCAAGCAGAAGAAATATAGAAGATAAAATATTGAAATTTCGATAGACTTGTCCAGGAATGAAATTACAGAGGCCAATGAATAATGACAGTTGAATTGCGTCGTAACATACCGCTTCCAATTTCAAGGGAGAGAGTTGGGCCTCATATTCAATTTTCAGGAACAAAGTTACTTGATAAAATCATAACGGCTAAAAAAAAGGAGTATTTACAAACATACCACTCAATTCTTATGTATTTACATATCTAGCACCTAAACTTCAATTTTTACATATATGCTACCTTATCTATCGATGAAAAGGTGTATTTCAATTTCTAGAATTAAAATAGTGGAGATATGGGAGGTATAAATGTAATAAACACAGTTTAGGTGTTAGATATGTAAATATATATGAATTGGATATGAATTGGATGGTATGTATGTAAATGCCCCAAAAAAGATATTTAATTTCTAGGCAAACAAGAAATAAACTAGTCACTGGAGCAACCAAACAATGACAACAAAAATGTAAATGTTGTTAAATTACTAGATAAATATGAGTCACTTTCCCAAAATGAAAAAACAAAAAAAGTTCAATTTTTGCTATCTTTCTATTTAACTCGTATCCACCATAAATCCACCATATTCGTGAAAACAAATTGCTCAGAAGGACTTCAAGTAGAGGATACTTACAATTTTGGATGAACTTTTTCTGGAGGAATCAGATGAATCTGAAGGTTGTGCTCAAATAGTAGATAATTATGAATCTCATTAGCCACAACCTTAGCCACCTGCTTTATAGGAAATATTATTGCTGCTTCGTAAGCAAATTAGAAAAACTCAATTAGGGTAGAAAAATTTTAAGAATGTGGCCCAAAAAGAGCTTACCGCTGGGTTGTCAAATTCAAGGAAACCATAATGCTTTGATCTTCCAGTCTGGAAATTAAAATGAAAAATGTCAGATTTTGCTATGAAAGAACTAATAAATAACAATGCTACATAGAACACTCATCATCATCATTAGCCCAATCCAAGTATTTAGATCAAAGTTATGAATCCAATTAAACCCATTCTTTTGAAAATCATTTTGCAAAAACTTCCATCCATGTGGCATTAATTTACCAATTTTTCTTCCTACTCTTCTAAAATTATGCATATCAAATTGTCTAACAAATGTATTTTCTGCGCGGCATTATATATGTTCATAATAAAAGTGAAAGGAAAAACCAAAGTATAATCTCTTATAGAAGATCAAACATAAGAAAAATCATAAAATTAAGTCATCATTTTGCATGGTTCCTGGTTTTCATTTTGTTGTCCTCAAATGAAGTTTCTTTTAAATAAATTTTGGTAGCACGAAATTAAAAAAAAATTTCAAACAACGCTCTAATTTATATTGATTGATTTTCCCGCAACAAAAACAAATACAAGGAAGAAATGAAATAAAATCTAAAACATCAAAAGATGCATCTGAAAAAGTGTGCGTGAGTGGATCAACAAAACACACATTGCAATCAGACGTTGCCTAAGGAAAATCTTAAAAAAATAACCATCAAGACTTAGTTATCAATGTAAATTCTTATGCCAAATGATAAATAAGAAAGAAACTGTTAAAAAGGACACAGAAGATTAAGTCCAATATAATATTCACAAACTTTATGAACTACAAATAATATGTAGGCATGCATAAACAAAGATATGGGGAAAGTGCTCTCATGTTTGGCCCGCATGTTCACCTAATATGTGTCAAATCAATTCTTAAGGTTTTTTGATCATATTGCCTACTCAGTGTCATAAAAACCCTTTCTTTCCTTTCTACACCTTTTATCAGCTACAATAACAAGCAGCCTTTATCCCATTAACCGGGGTTGGCTACATGAATCCTTTTTCTCCGTTGAGTCCTATTGAGTGTCACATTTTCATTTAATTAGAATAAATTAAGATCATTTTTATACAATATGTCTAAGTCTTTTTATGTCTACTTCTATCATTCTTAACATAAGTCGAATCCAAATTATCTACTCACCTAACCGGATCACAGATGGTCGACATTCAATGTGACCAAAGCATCTACGATCACTCTCTCTAATCTTGTATTCCACTGGAGCAACTAACCCTTTTACGGATACAGAAAACCATCTCCATTCTAATATCATGTCAAAAAACCAAATTGATTCTAAAAAATAAAATTCTATGTTTTATTGCTTCAAAATTTAATTATCAATCTCAATTTCAATGCCAAAGTGAAAAATATAAAAGAAAAATAGCATTTAAATAATACATAAAAGGAGAAATCAATAAAACAGCTTTAACAATCTAAGATTTATCAAGATGCGTGTAAACAACAAAACATGTAGACATTTAACAATCAAATCAATTCTCAAGTTATTTGATCATATGTCTCATTAATAACTATCATCCCCCCCCCCCTCTGCTCATGTAAAAACATTGAATCTCATAAACTTAAACATTGAATGACTCACAGACCTAATCATCTAATAAATAAGAAGAGTTTGCACTTAGGAATCTACTCGTTAATAAACTTAAACATTGAATGACTCACAGACCTAATCATCTAATAAATAAGAAGAGTTTGCACTTAGGAATCTACTCGTTATGAGCCAAGGTGATCATATTCATTGTGTGGGGTATGCAAGATCAACCCTTCAAAGCATCTATTAAAAGTGGAGTGACTAAAACTATCCAGTAATATAAATTTAATAGACAAGATGATCAACTTGGCTCATATTCTTTGTGTGGGGTATGCACGATCAACCCTTCAAAGCAGCTATTAAAAGTGGAGTGACTAAAACTAGCCAGTAATATAAGTTTAACAGACAATATGATAACATTGACATCATCTGGCAAATCTCTTCACAGTAACTGTAGCCATTAAATTTTGGAAAATTAACTTATTTCCATCATCAGGACTACCAAACACAGCATAAATAAACATGTCAAACATCCACAGGTCTCTAAGAAAAAGAATTTCCATGAAAGTACACTAACGAAAAGAATTTTACCATATGGTAAGACTCCATTCAACTCAATGCATTCAGTTAACCGGATAATAACACCTTTAATAGCCATAGATATCAAAAATTATTTATCACATAAAGTCTGTTTCTTGATGTAATAAAAAATTGCATTAAAAAAAAAACCCACCTTAAACAAATATCCTAGAAAGACTAGTAAGATGGAATGCAAAATTGTAAGGCGAAGTAAAAATGTCATAAAAACTTCTTCTCTATCATATCTTTAACAACAACAAACTATTCGTAGAAAAAAAAAAGGAAACCATCATGGTGCATCATGATCTAAATTTAAATAGTGGAGGAAACCAAAAAATGGCTTCCACTAAGCATAGTTTAAATTTATTCATATTCCAAGGTTCTACAAATTATAATCTATTAATATAGCTAAGCACAGGGCAGTAAAGTCGTTAGTAAAGTAAAAGTTGTGCGCAAGGATAAAAGTTTTTAATTAATATAACAACTTCCAAAGATAGAAATAAACAATTACAAAATCTAGCGATAAGCCATGAAAATACGAACATCTAAGATATATTAATATAGAAGGAAAAAACATTTACTCGGAATAAACCATATCCCAAGTCTAACCTGTATTTCATTACAAATGAAGGACTAAGTCACATTCTACCTAAAGAACCAGAAAAAAGTTGAAATTTTATCAAAGCTGAAGATGTTTAGACACCAGTCATCAATAATATAATAAATGTATTCTAAAGCATAGTTATAAAAAAAGGCCCTTTCTTATAACTGATAACCCATCTATTAAAGAAGATGATATCCAAATTCAAGAATAGCACAAACAATGTATAGAAAAATCTACCTTTCTATTCCTAGCAATCCTCAATCTCTTCACCTTGCCAAATTGCTTGAAAAAACCTGTAAAATTCCAGCATAAATAGGTCAATAACAATATTATAATGCAAATCCAAAGATGGCCGTCACAAAATTCTTTGCCTCACCTTCCATTTGCTCCTCATAAAATCCATGAGGTATATGACCAATATATAGAACAGTAGCCTTCTCTTCCTCTTCTTTTTCCGGAATTTTCGTAGCCTTCCCCCCTTCCAAAGGCTGTTAGAATCAGGATAAGCACAGTAAGAATAAACCATCACACTCCAACAAGTGAAGTAAAATGTTAGATTGAAAAAATATACAAAATTACATACATACCACACTATTCTAATTTATTTGCATATCTAACACCTATACTTCAATTTTTACATACATACAACCTTACCTATCCATGAAATGTGTATTTCACTTTTTAAAAGTTAAAATGGTGGTATTTTTTAAATTGATATCAAGGATTTGGGCGGCATGAATGTAAAAAAGCGAAACTTAGGTGTTAAGTATGTAAATACATAAGAATTGGGTGGCATGTACTTAAATGCCCAAAAAAAATATTATAGCAAGGGAACATACCAGGAAATCTGAAGATTGCTCCTTCACACGTCGAGCAGCAGCTAATTGAGAGGCTTTAATGAGTTTCCGTTTTAGTGATTTCTTGGCCTTTGCACCCATTTTGTTTGCTAGCCCGTGGAGGAAGAAAATACTGCAAATGAATTACAACTAAGAAACATAGCATATGCAAACGAAATTATAAAATCGTTAAGCTATGACCAAGGCATCAAATTACTATGTTTGGATAAAGACATCATCTCACATTCTGAAGCTAAGGCTTCACTCACTTAAACAGATTAGTCAGCCTCAAAGGCATGTTCTAACAAAACTCTATTCCAATAAGTTTCTATAAAATTATTAAGGCTAAGGAAAAACATTACACCTAAATATATTATCAAGCTAATTATAATTAACATAAAAAAATGTGTTAAGGTATCAATTTAACCAAAAAGATGGGGCTGACAGATGAACGGGCTCTGTGTTTGCGGATTTGAACAGGATTTGAACAGGAATTAAGCAGGACTTAATCTAAATTCTGCCAGAAGGCAACAATGAAAACTTTAAATCCCTACAGGTACATAAATCACTTTTCTCCTCCGTTTTGCCTTAAATGCCAGATTTAATAAATCCTTTTGAAAGGTGGAATTATGGACTTTACAGAAGCTAAAGTGCGCGAAGGGGGGCGAGAGGAAGGAAGAGAAAGAAGAGGGTTGGTCGGGTAGGAGCAGAGTGGAAAGGGTGGATATACCGGAGTTTTGGAGATCTTTGTAAGCCACGATCCCGTCGTTGTCTTCTCAGCTAGCTATAGTAGCGACTGTACAGCGAGCGTTTCAGGCGATTATAGGAGGATTTATAGGATTAAGAGATACTAAATAAAACGAAAGGGGTAGGGAGAAAATAGAGAGTTACACTCATTTCAGAATCTTCCTTCTCCTTCGCAAGCTGCTTACCGCTGGTCCCTTCAACGCCCTCCGTAAGGCGAAAGGGTTTTGGTGAAGCTATGGACACGCATTTTTATTTTAATTTTTTCTGTAAATATTGAATGTTAATACTAATGGATATTTATATTGCATTGATACGGACACATAGACGCAGACATGACACAATATGGAGAACCCCCAACCTAGAAGGAAAGATAAAGATACAGCATCAAAATTTACTACATTAAGCAAAAAAAAAAGATGTAGAAACAAACGCATTGTCACCACTTACAAATGCCACATCAGGTGATTCAAAAGCTATAAAGACCAACACACATTAGCACAAAAGCTACGAAAGGTTGGCAAAAGAAAATATGCTGACCCACGTTGGGGAAACTTCAATTTATCTTCATGGAAAAACTTCTCCATAATGCATAGCGATGAGACTCCAAGTTCTCTCTACTAAGAACCCCCTTCAGAATGTGTGACAAGGAATTTCTCCCATGCAGAACCACAACATCAACTGTGTCCAGTAAATCTAGACCAGTTAGGTATTCTTGTGGTTATCTAGCCTCGGTTGGATAGCCACACCCATAGTTGTGTCCAATAAATCTAGACTAGTTGGGATTCTTCGTGGTTAGCTAGCTTCGATTGGCTAGCCACACCCTCAGCCATGTCCAGACAATCTAGGCCAGTTGGATTTTGTCATGGCTAGCTAGCTTTGGTTGATTAACCACACCCTAAGCAATGTTCAAGTAATCTGACCGGTTAAGTTTCCTCGTGGTCAGCTAGTTTTGGATGCTGGTTGCACCCTCATCCAAGTCCAGAAAATCTGGATCGGTTGAGTTTCTTCATGTTTAGCTAGCTTCGGTTGGCTAGCCATACCTCAACCATGTCCAAGGAACCTGTGTTGGTAGGGTTTTGTCATGGCTAGCTATCTTTGATTGAATAGCCACACCCTTATCCGTGTCTAGCAATCTGTGTCAGTTGAGTTTCCTTGTGATAAGCTTGTTTCGGCGGGCTAGCCACCCCCTTAGTCAAACCATGTCTAGTATATCTGGCCTGGTCGAGTTTCCTTTTGGTTTTCTCTTGGGGCGTCACCTGGACTACCAGGAAGGACATTCCTATTAGATGCTTCCAATAAGTGAATTGTGTCTCAGCACTGTAGCACACTTGTTGGGGTCCTTCGTTGGCATCACTTTTTGATGTCACAAGTGTATGGTGTTCTCCTGCATGACTCGAGATAGATTATGGTTCGTCTATTACATCTCGTAGCTTAAGACCGCATGCAGAACTCTCTAGCATATGTTTGGGGCACGGAGCTAAGGTTGACAGTGGTTTAGCCTTACGAGGGAGAACCCACAACCAGAGGGGCTCATTCAGAACACAAGCAATATTTGGTGTCCATTCTTGTGTTCAGAAGTTACCACACATTTGTCTGAAGTATCTTCATGGCCAAGTGAAGTCATGGAGTTTTAAGCACATTGCGGGAAAATTAGGGTTTGTGATGAACTACTCATTTTGTGGCTTAGTGCGACCATCGAAAACAAATCCCTTGAAATACTAATAATAGTGTTCATTTTTGTAGTTATGGGATCATATTTCAATCAGATGTAGTCTCCCACTGTTTTCTGATTGAAGAAATCCTCCGTAGGACATTTCTAGTGAAAATTAGGGTCTGGACCGGCTTACCCCCGTAGGGGTGGGGGGGTGGCATTGAATTATTCTTTGTGAGCAACAGGGTCAATATTCTAGCGACAAAAAAGTCGTGGACTTTCGGACCAAAAATTAGGGTCAAGACCATCGAGGTCATATTCATCCCCCCAGATGCAATTTTTGCCTCGTACAGTGCACCTTTACCATCCATTAAGATGTCGAGAGGTCCATATTCATCTCAAGACACTTTCTGGAGGTTTGAGGGTCCATTAGAACCCCTATCCCCCCCACCTCGAAGTTTGAAGTGACGTGAAGTGAAAAAAGAAAAAAATAATTTTTTAGGGGGTGGAGCCTAAGCGCCCAAACATGGCATCCTTGTGGGCATTTGAGAGCCCCAAAAAGCCCTACGTACAGGCCCTGGGGCTCTGGCACATAGGCTCCATACTCAAGTTATCTTGTCGTTTCGAACCGCAAGACCCCAAAAACCCACTAAAACGCCGCATAACTGTCGAATAACCGCCATGGACTAGTTCTAAAGCCAAAAATGGGACCTGGACTCACCTAGGATGCTTCCTAATGAAGCAAGTTGTCATTCCATGCATTGCTCCCAAGGAATATCTCCTCAAGTAGGGCCTTTCTGCAGAGATCGAACTCCATTTGCAAGTATGGTCAAGGACAGCTGTGGGAGAGTTGTGAAGGAGCTTTGGAGAGTTTTTGAAGAGATTCTTTAGAGATTTAGAGATCTTCTTCCCAATTCTTCATCCATCTTCCTCTTTCAACTCATCTCTGTCATTTTCTTCTTCTTCCTCTTCATTTCCCTTTCCAGCCACCATTTCACTGGAAAGGATAGAGGAAGAGGAGTTTTTGTGCGCTACCTCGCCAGAGTCTCCTTGAGGAGAGCTTCCACAATTATGGGAGAAGGAACTTCCCCGAAACTCAAATTTTATCAGAATCTCACTAGCTTCTCCACCTAAATGAGAGCTTCCGTCATCTAGAGGAGTGGAGTGGACTTCATCAGAACTTTGCCATCTCTCCTACCACTATGAGAACTCATCCTATGTGAAGAAACGCGACATCAAACGCCACGTTGGTGAGGAACCCCAAAACCCTTGGCATATTCTTTCTTAGCTAGCCCTATGAGTAGATTTTGCTAGGCTTGTGGGTTTAGTTGGCCATACGAGGTAGGTTTGATCGGTCACTCGGCATCATCTAGCTCAATCGATCACCCCTCATTAGACGACCTGATTGGTCGAACGATACCAGTCGGTCGGGCCAAGAGCCTTTTGATTGGCCAGTTTTGTGGTTTCATCGTAGGTTCGATCGACCACACTAGGCAAGTTGGCTGGCCGACATTAGTCGGCATAGCCACACAGTCATTGATTGGTCGTTTATTCCTATAGGAAGCTTTAGGTTAAGAAGCACATTCATGGCCAATTCCTTTGCGGATCTGAGTCACTTCCCATTACAAGCCATAACCCTAATCCTAGCAGGTCAGTCTCAATTTCTCATGGCGTTGGCGCTTCCAACTTTCCTTGGAGGGGTTGGAATAGTTTATCTTGAATAATGGAAAAACTTTGTAGTTATCTCATTTCCACAAGATCATGGAGAAGTTGTAAGACAGAAAAAAGTTTCTAGCTTGTCCACCCTACAAACAGTGAAGCACTTCTCCTACGAAAAATTGTGAGATTGAGTTCTCCACATTCTTTGGCAAAGCCGAAGGAGGCTGTCCCGCATATCTAAAAGCTAAACACTAGATCATGTCAGATCGATAAAAGGAGTTTGATGTGCCATCAAGAATTTTGAGTTGCATGATCATTTGTGGCATTGTTATATTTTGTATGCTTGTTTGCATGGTCACTTTGATTTGATCGGCCACACCGGTACAATCGACCGCCGTTTTGGGCTCGATCAGCCGCCCTACCTCGATTACTCTATCTCTTGGGTTTGATCGACTGCACTGGATCTATCACCCACTCCGAGTCTGATCGTCGTCCTGGTCCGATCAACCCATTTCCCGGGCTCGATCAGCCACCCCGGCTCGATCTCCCAATCTCTCAGGTTTGATTGACTGCTCTGGTTCGATCACCTGCTTTAGGCCTGATCACTCGTCCTAGCCTAATCGACCCATTTCTTGGGCTGGATTGGTCGTCCCGAACTGATTGCTTGACATGTTGAGTTTGATTGACTGCATTGGTTTGATCACCCCCTTTGGATTTGATCAGCTGTCACGAGCCAATCAACCCGTTTCCCAGGCTCGATCGGCCACTGATCCACTTAAAAAATTACCTATTTCTATGCACATTTTATGCTCAATTTTTTAGGATATTATACTTTAATGAAAGGTATTTTTATATTTTTGGTTTGCAGGTGTAAAAAAAAAAGTTTAAGAGTAAAATGAGCAAAAAGGGCTAAACTAAAGAAAATTATCATACCAGCCGAACAGGCACCTAGGCACCAGTTAGCGGAAATTGGCTAGCGCCTAGGCGCAACAGTTGGGAACCTAGGCGCCACAGTTATACTCTAGAAGATCCATTGAATGAGGCCGAATTTTGAAAAGATATATGAAGCAACTCTTAGTCATTTTCAAATAGGGACTAATTCTAATAGTCTAGGGGAGTCGGATATAGAGTGTCACATAGTGAGTGTGTAAAGAGTGTGAGTAGTCTTCTTTGTGGGTTTTTGTGATTTCTGGAGTTTGGAGACTTGTAAAGGTTTGCTGGAGAGAGAAGTCAAAGAACTTCAAAAGTGTGCTTAAGAAAACATTTCAGATAAGTATTTATCTTTTTGTCTTTAAGAAAACATGAAGATGCGCTGTATGGCTTGAATACAGTGGAAAGTGTGCAAGGGCCGCTACACCGGCGCCCGGGTGTAGTGTCAAGTAAGCAAGGGTCTCCCACATTATGGATGGAGACAGGTAAAGAAGTTAGTCCATGATACTAGTATTAGGATAGGATCTTGGAATATAGGTACTATAAATAGTAAATTAATGGAATTGGTTGATATTATGATTCATAGAAAGATAAATATCTTATGTATTCAAGAAACCAAATGGGTTAGAGAAAAAGCTAAGGAGATTGATAACTTGAGCTTTAAACTATGGTATTCGGTAAGAGTCGTACTTAGAAATGGTGTAAGTGTAATTATAGATAACGATATGAAAGATAATGTTGTTAAAATTAATAAAGTTGGAGATAAAATTATAAAGACTTAAGATTATTATCGATACTAAGATTTTTAATATTATAAGTGTTTATGCTTCCTCAAGTTGGTTTAGATATAAGCTCTAAAGATAAATTCTGGAATAATTTAGAAGATTTAATACACTCGATACCTCGAAGAAAAAATTTTTATTGGAGGAGATCAAAATGGACGTGTCGGTGGAGTGGTAGAAGATTTCGTAAATATTCGCATGGTATGCTACGGTTATGGAGCGATTAATGATGAAGGTAGAGTACATTTTAGATTTTGTTTTAGCAGTATGATCCGATTATTACTAATACTTTATTTAAGAAAAGATATGAGTATCTTATTACTAATAAGAATGGATCTAATAAAACACAAATTGATTATTTTCTTATGAGAAGAAGAGATCGTCGAGATTGTAAGGATTGTAAGTTCAATCCAAGTGAGGAATTAAGTACCCAACATCGATTATTAGTTCTAGATTTTAAGATGAAGAGTTGTAAAATAAAGAATACTAAGATGCAACTCCGTAGAATTAGATGGGGGTATCTAAAAGACACAAATAAAATTATTTTTATGAGTGAAATTCAAGATTTAAACATTTGGGATGTCCATAAAGACGTAAATGCTATGTGAAAAAAATTAACTAATACTATTAAACAAATGGCTAAAGATGTATTTGGAGAATCAAAAGAAAAAGTTTTTATAAATAAAAATAGTTGGTGGTGGAATAAAAATGTACAAGAAAAGATAAAATATAAGAAATGTTATAAAAACTGGTTTAAATGTAAAAGTCGTAGAGAACTGGAAAAATATAAAACGTACTGTAGAGAGTCTAAAAGAATAAACCGTGATGCTAAAAATTCGTTTTTAGTGATCTTTATAACATGTTAGATACTAATGACGGTGAAAAATATATGTATAAACTAGCCAAACAAAGAGAAAAGAAAAGTAAAAATTTAACTCAAGTAAAGTGTATAAAGATGAAAATCAAAAATTGCTTTTCTTAGAAAAAGATATTCAACATAGGAGGGTGAGTTATTTTGATAAACTTTTTAATGAAGATGTTGAAAGTACGATCGATCTTAGTAAACTTAATATCGTTAATAATAATAAAATTTTTCATTTTTATCGTCGCATTAGTAAAAAAGTTGATGAAGCTTTAAAGAAAACCAAGGGTGGAAATTCTATAGGACTTGATGATATCCCAATTGAAGTGTGAAAATGTTTAGGTGATTTGGGGGTTTCTTGGCTTACTAAACTTTTTAATATTATTTTAAAAACTAAAAATATGCCTGAGGAGTGGAGGAAGAGCATTTTGGTCCCCATATTTAAGAATAAAGTAGATGCACAAGAGTGTGCAAATTATAGAGGAATTAAATTGATGTGTCATACTTAAAAATTATGGGAGAGGATAATTGAACATAGGTTAAGACGTACGACAAAGGTTTCTCATAATCAATTTGGATTTATGTCGGGCAGGTCTACTATGGAACCTATACATTTATTGAGAGGTTTGATGGAGAAGTACAGAGATAATAAGGAGGATCTACCCTTGATTTTTATTGATTTAGAAAAAGCTTACGATAAGGTTCCTAGAGATGTTCTTTGGAGAGTCCTTAAGAAGAAAGGTGTTGATATGACTTATATTCAAGTCATTAAAGATATGTATGCTGAAGCTATTACATGTGTTCGAACTGAAGGAGGATTGACCAATTATTTTCTGTTGGTTTACATCAAGGATCGGCTTTAAGCCCATATCTTTTTGCTTTATTTATGGATGATCTTACTGGGCATTTACAAGAGGATGTACCTTGGTGTATGCTTTTTGCTGATGATATCCTTCTCGTGGATAAGACGAGAGAAAAAGCCCAAGAAAAATTTGAATTATGGAGGTCTACATTGGAGTCTAAAGGTCTTCGTTTGAGTAAAACTAAAACTGAATGCATGGAATGTAATTTTAGTAATAGTAGACCTAGTGACAGAAGTGTAACTTTGGGTAATCAAATTATTAAAAGGTGTGAACGATTTAGATATCTCGGGTCCATTGTTCAAAGCGATGGTGATATAGATGGGGATGTTAATAGTAGAATTCAGGTTGGTTTTTGAAGTGGAGGAATGCGTCCGGCCTATTGTGTGATAGAAAAGTACCGCTTAGACCGAAAGGAAAATTTTATAAGATGGTGGTGAGACTCGCAATGCTCTATGGTGCTGAATGTTAGCCTTTAAAAGAGAAGCATAATGTTAAGTTAAGTGTTGTCGAGATAAGAATGATTAGGTGGATGAGTGGCTTTACACTTACGGACAAAATGCGAAATGAATATATCCGTATAGGGTTGGTGTTGCACCGATGACGGATAAAATTAGAGAGAGTCGCCTTAGATGGTTTGGTCACATTAAACGTCGACCACTTCGATGATCCGATTAGGAGAGTAGATGTTTTAGATACAACTTATGTTAAGAAAGGCAGAGGTAGATCTAGGAAAACTTGGGCTTATTGCATAAAAAATGATCTTAATTTATTAGAATTAAACGAAAATTTGACACTAAATAGGACGCAATGGAGAAAAAGGATTCATGTAGCCGACCCCACTTAGTGGGATTAAGGCTTTGTTGTTGTTGTTGTATGCCTTTAGCACATGTTGAAGAAAGAAGAATTGTAGGAGAAGTACCAAAATTTCTTATTTGAAATTGAATATGTAATGTTTCTTGTTCAAAACCTTTTAAGGTTTGTGTCACAATGAAGGCTACCACAAATGCCAACAAAGCCGTGCTTTCCTAGCACTAATTCCTATGCATTTACACATGTAATTCATAAGCCTTACTTTTACATCTATATCACTCAAATCTTTCAAACCAAGTCAAAAGAAACGCCACCATTTTAATCATTTAAAAAGAAATGCATATTTTCATCTTTAGGTGGCCTGTATGTAAAGATACCTCTTTGAGAAAACAAATCATATAAATATTGGAGGTATATCAGGTCGTCATCTCTTCTGTAGTAGAATCCAACAAACCTATCTTAGCAAGAATACCAATCTCTCCACTTATGCACAAATAAGAATCAAATCAGCGAGTTATGGGATAAAGACACTAATCGAAATGAAGATTGATTAAGACAGAATGACAAGAAAACAGGTCCGACTACTAATTTATATAAACCACTTGATAATTATCCTATACAATACATGGAAATATACAATTCATGCAGAACCTGGGAGCTTAATTGTGTATGTGTGCTTCTTTGAAACATTGGGAGCTCTAAAGCATTGCTATTTACAAATGTACCACTCCTTAACCATCGTTTAAACGCATATTGAAAGTGAAATAAACGTTTGTATGACACCAAAATGTTGTAACCAGCTAATGCGAATATCAAAATTTAGGTGTTAGAAACGTAAACAAATAAGAATTGGATGGTAGGTATGTAAATATAGAGACTTGTGTTAGACACGTAAATATGAAAAGATTGTGTGGTATGTATGTAAATCTTTCTTGATAATAAAATGTAAAGAGAACAAACAGATTGTTCTTCATATTTTATGAATCCAGGTAAGCCACTATTGCAATCTCCCATTCCTAGAATAACCGATTTTCCTTAACCTGAGAAGTATATGGGTCGCATAAGTTAAGGTGGCAACCTTAACATTGTTTTGCACAAGGTATAAGGAAAGATGAAATCATTTCTTTGCATAATTTGCTTTTGATAAGACCAAAGAACTAGCTCTCAATTCAAAGCTTCTTACTCTTGCACATATCTTTAAGTTTTAATTCAAGGCTTACCGACGCTATAACCACAGCTAAAAAAAACTTTTGTTATTCGATCCTCTTTACACATTTTTTTCTTTTTTAGTTCATGAGGAAAACAAAGTTTCCATGTACGGTGGAACATAGAGTTGAGTGCTAACATAGTTCAAGAATTCAGAACTACTCCAGCTATTTGACAACTTTACGAAACAGAATATTTTCCTTGGGGTATATGGCTCTGCATATGGTTCCAGATTTTCTATTGAGACAAGATGCAACAATAGAATAGTTTTGCAGAATCAATTCTACCACAAACATGACAAGAAAAAGTTCTTTCAAAGATAATTTATAGGGAAATTTTGGAAACAGATTTGACAAAAAAGAGTTGCGAGGTACACGGTTCGTAGGCACCTGAAGTAAAAAAAACGTCGTTTCTTTCTTCTTCTTCTTTTTTAATGCGAAGAAGGTGCAATCAATCAAAAAAAGTTACATAACTTAATTTTATTCCCTGTAAATTCTTTCAACCCAAGTAGCAGACTTTATTTGGATCCTTTCCTATTAATTAAATCTTGTCCAAAGTGTTTTGAGATATAAAATGAGTTTTATAGAAAAGAGTAGACAGGAAATGAGCTCAAATTCGTAATTATCCAATCAACGGGAGGACCCAACCACCAATTCTCCATCAGAAGAATAGAAGTAGCAGTTGCCGCCAGACACAGGGGCCATCCAAGCTACTCTATTGCCGTAGGATGAGATGGTGATGAAGCATGATAACCACTAATAACATAGGCAATATAAATGAAATCCAACTTTCTAATATGAAACAAGCAAGTCCCCAAAGAAACCTATTAAACTCATCCGCTAATTAATCATAACAATCCATTCACGGTTTATAAGGATTAAAGCAAGTATTAAGGAGGAAAGAATTTCACCAAGCAACCAAAGAAAGAAGAAGTGGAAAAGATTTTCATCCACAAAGGGACTTCTATCGTGAATCCTCCGTACTGCGTTAAATCATTCATATCAGAACTGATTCAATACAATAACCCAGCATGCCTGAATCAGACTTCTAAATCTCAATCGAAACAATCATGAAAGAAGCTTAAGCATCAAAGTGAGTAACTCAAACCTCAAGAAATTAAAACAAAAAAGGCCCAAAGTTTCAGCAGCAAAGCTTCAGCAAACGCAAAGCTTCACCCCTTCTCCTCTCTTCTACTCCCTAGAGAATACAGAACTCCAAAATAATTCAAGCACACAGAATGAGCCAACCAGAAAACAAAATCACAACAACCCCTCCTTTCTCCCTAGAGGAGTTTTATAGACAAAAGGGAGGAATAGAAATACCTTCACCTTAACTGGGTTGAGCCGACGCCGACGGTACGGGCGAAGGTGACGACAAACGACGCAGAGGGTAGGTGGAGACAAAGCACACAGGGAGTGGCGGAAGAGGATGCTTGCCAGGGTTCGGTGGGGGGAACTCGGCCGAAGCTTCGCGAGGAAAAGGGGGGACCCCGGGCCAGCTAGGGTTTCGCGAACGGGAGGGAGGCGCCCTCGTCTGGTTTCGCGAACGGGAGGGATAGGCGAGCCGCGGGTTCGAGCGCAATTTGATCGCGAGCGACCGAAGGGGAGGACGGGTGCGTGAGATTAGGAATTTAGTAATTTTTTTTCTTTTTTTATTTCATTTCTTTTTATTTTAACATTAATTTTTTATTTAAATTTTATCTGTAATTTGATCCTATTCGGAATCATATCAAAATTAACGTTCTTTATAGGTAATTTCGAGGTTCCAGAAAAACCGGTGCAGTCTGTTTCGTCATCCGAGGTCGTTCGGACAACCTCGTCGATGATCGGATCAAACCACGTCAAATTCAATTTTCGTCGCAACTTTGCTTCGCGATTGATTGTTTTAATAATTAATTTTGGTTTTGATTAATTATGCAACATATAAAGGTTTTAGATGACATGAATTGCAATATTAAAATGTGTCGACCGTCCGAATTGTGATATTTATGCGCTCAAATGTTTAACGGTCTTATGGGGATTCCTTTTGAGTTACCTCATGTTAGTTTCAACCTTCTAAGTGCTAGAGGTCAAGAACCACATATGCGGAACTCCAAAACGAGTTAAGAAGCGGTTTGAATTTTTAAAATAAGGTGGGCTCCACTACTAAAGCTCTAGGATAATCAAAGAGAGAATTCTAATATTATACCCTAAATCCTAAAAGAAGAAACTAGACCACACCAAAAATGAGGTCAACACTGACGTGTTATGATTGATGTACAAAAAAAAGAGTTGACCATGAAAGTTAATGATCATGAAGTAACATTTAATGTTTTAAAGTCATTAATGTACCCTACTAAAGAAAATTATTATAGGATGGATATTTTTAATTATGTGATTGCTAAAAACTGTTAAGAAAATTGTGAAGTCATTTCTAAGGAAAAAGATGAAGTGATATTAGATCCAAAAGGATTTGATAGTGAAACTGAAAGTGATTTTGAAGAAAATTTACTTGAGACAAATGTTGAGGATACTAATTATGTTCAGGAAAACTTTGAGATTTTGAATACTACTGAAAATAGTAAATCTTTCATTCATTCAATTGAAGAACATCCTGAACTTGAGATGAAAGAATTTATTACACATTTAAAATATGCATTTTTAAGAAGTTGTTCAACTTTACATGTGATAATATCCTCAAAGTTAACTAAAGATCATGAAAAAAAAATTATTGAAAACATTAAGAAATTAAAAAAAATTAGATGGACACTAGCTGATATTCAAGAAATCGGTCATTCAATTTGTATGCACAAAATTTTAATGGAAGATAAGTATAAACCTAAGGTTGATCCTCAAAGAAGATTAAATCCAATCATAAAAGAAGTGGTAAATAAAGCATTTTAATGTGGTTAGATGTTGAAATTATTTATTCTATATCTGATAGTGCTTGGGTTAGTCCTATTCATTGCGTGTATAAGAATGGGGGAGTGACTGTAGTTGAAAATGAAAAGAATGAATTAATTCCAATAAGAGAAGTCACTGGATGGTGAATATGTATTGATTATAGAAAATTAAATACCACCACTATGAATGATCATTTTTTTATCTTTCTTTGATCAAATGTTGGATAGACTAGCTTGACATTAATATTTTTGTTTTTTAGATGTATATTGAGGTTATCACTAAATATTAATTGCTCCGGAAGATCAATAAAAGACTACATTTACAAGTCATTATGAGACATTTACTTTTAGAAGAATGTATTTTGGTTTATGTAATGCACATGCAACTTTTCAAAGATGTATGATATATATTTTATGTGACTTAATTGCGAAAGAAATTGAAGTTTTAATGGATGATTTCTCAGTTTTTGGAAATGATTCATGTTTAGATCATTTAGCAAATGTTTAAAAACACTCTAAAGAAACAAATTTAGTTCTCAACTGAGAAAAATGTCAATTTACAGTTACATAAGAGATTCTATTGGGACATAAAATTTCTAAAAATGGCATGGAAGTTGAAGAAACAAAAATTTAAATTAATGTTATGTTACAACCTCCTACTTCAGTAACTTCAGTAAGATGTTTTCTAGGACATGTTAGGTTTTATAGGAGATATATTAAGGAATTTTCTAAGATTGATAAGCCTCTATGTCGTCTTTTAGGAAAAGATAATAATTTGGATTTTAATGATGATTTTCTTAAAGCCTTCACTTTATTAAAGGAAATTTTATTTACTGCACCTATCATTTTTTCACCTAATTGAGAAAAACCGTTTGAATTAATGTGTGATGCAAGAGATTACGTCATTGCAACTGTTTTAGGACAAAAAATATAATAAAATTTTTAAAGTTATATTTTATGCCAGCAAAAGTCTCAATGAAGCTCAAATTAATTATACAACAACTGGAAAAGAGTTGTTGACAATAGTATACGCCTTTGATGAATTTAGACCATATTTAGTTTGAACTCAATGTGTTATGCATACTGATCATTCCTCTATTAAATATCTTATATCTAAGAAGGATGCAGAACCTAGATTAATCAGATGAGTTCTACTTTTGCAAAAATTTGATTTTCAGAAAGTGGATAGAAAACGTGTTGATAATCAAATTTCTAATTATTTGTCAAGACTTGAACATGAAAATGAAAAGAATGATGAAGATGACATAAATGAAAATTTTTCTGATGAACAACTTTATGTTATTGCTAAGTGGAATATTCCGTGGTATGCAGATATAGTTAACTACTTAGTTAGTAATACTCTACCTTATAGATTAACAAGCCACCAGAAAAGAAATTTATTTATGATGCAACATTTTACTTTTAGGATGACCCTTATTTATATAAAAAATGTCGAGATTTTGTCACTCGAATATGTGTACCAATTAATAAAACCACAAAAATTATACAAAATTGGCATAAATCTGAATTTAGGGGATATTTTGGAATAGATGAGACTGCATTTAAATTTTTATACTCTGGATTTTATTGGCCTACTTTGTTCAATGATGTTAATAGTTATGTTAAAACTTGTGATCGATGTGAGAGAGTAGGCAACATTTCTAAAAGAGATGAAATGCCCCTAAATTTTACTTTAGAAGTTGAAATTTTTTATATGAGGGGTTTAGATTTTATGGGACCATTTGTACCATCTTCAGGTAAGATTTATATTTTATTAGTTTTAGATTATGTGTTAAATGGATTGAAGCGATAGTTTTACCTCATTGTGATGCTTTGAGTGTTGTTAAATTCTTAAAAAAAAATATTTTTACTAGATTTGGAATGCCATGAATAATCATTACCGATGGGGGAAGTCACTTTAAGAATTTTAGATTTGACACATTACATATAAAATATGGAATTAAACATAGGATAGACATAGCTTTTTATCACCCTCAGGCCAATGGATTGGCAGAAGTATCGAATCGTGAAATTAAAAGGGTTTTGGAGAAAATAGTAAATCCTAAAAGAACTGATTGGTTTGACAAACTTGATTTTGTATTATGGGCTTATATGATTGCTTATAAAACTTTTATATGAATGTCTCCATATTGGCTCATATTTGGAAAAATTTGTCATTTACCCGTTAAATTAGAGGATAAAGCTAACTGGGCGATAAAATTTTTTTTATTATAAATTCAAGAATGCTGGAGAAAAATGATTATTGCAATTAAATGAGCTCGACGAAAGTAGGAATGAATCTTATGAAATTGCTAAAATTTACAAAGAAATGATGAAAATTTGGCATGACAGTAAGATTTTAAGAAATAATTTTGAGCATGGACAAGAATTTTTATTATACTATAGTCATTTGAAATTATTTCCTGGAAAACTTAAGTCCAGTTGAACAGGGTCATTTATTATGATAAAAGTTTATCCTTGTGGGGTTGTGGATATTAAAGATCCAAAAACTGAACATATAATTAAAGTAATTGGACATAGGTTGAAACCTTACATTGGAGATAACAAGCTCTATTATAAAGAACTTTTGATATTGGGTCAATTCGAGTAAAACATTTGAATATATCGGACTGACGACGTTAAATCAAACGCTTTGCGGGAGGCAACTCATAATCATTTGTGTGATTTGATTTATGTTTGTTGTTGATGTAGTATCTTAATCATCTTTTACTAGAGTTTTTAACATTATTTAAGGTATTAAACATGACTGAAATTTGAAGAAATTTGACGATAGGCGAATCAATGTTCACTAGAACATTGGTGCCTAGGTGCCAAAATTGGCCCCTAAGCGCTAAAGTTCTGTGAAACTGGTGCATAGGGGCCAGAATTCGTTGTCTAAGCGCCAGAATCTAATGCCTAGGTGCCACATTTTCTGAACGTGGGGAAAACTGCCCTCAAGCAGTTTTCACCATTTCTTTCCTTTTAAAATGTCATATCTTCGTCCCCAAATGTCAGAACTTCGAAAATTATACCAAAGAGAAGTAATATAGAGGGAGTTTCTGATCTTGATTGCTTCCATGGAGAGTATAAATAAGAGTGAAAAAGAAAAGAATGGATGAAAAAGATCCTAAAAAAATGTGAAGAGAAGCTTGAGGAGAGGTCCTAATCAAAAATTGGTTTCACTTGAGTCATTCTAGAGTAAGGAACTTAGAACAATCCTAAGCTTGCTTTATACTTATATTACTTAAATTATTCTTAAGAGAGTTCTTAAGTCTAGAAAGTAAAGTTCATAGGATCCGAAATTTGAAAAATCTGCATATTTTTTTGAATTAGATAGAAAAACAAATTCTCAAGTTTGATGATAAATATTTGAGACCCTGGGCTAGTGTAATTCACTAGAAGTTCTTCTAAGTTGAATCATCACATTTTTAGAACAAAATTTTAGCAATTCTAAAGGATGACCCATTAACTCTAATCTACATATATTATTTTAAAAGTGTAGTATTACTTGAAGACAAGTAATGTTTAAGTTTGTGGGATTTTGATCCACCTAAAAATGTATTACTTTTTATGCTAAATTTTATAATGATATTGCACTTTAAAGTTATGGTTTCTTGTGTTTTTGGTTGTAGGTACATCAAATTGAAGAATTTAGAGTGATTGGAGCAAAATGAGCAAAAGAAACAAAAATGAAGCAAAAATGGTGTAATTTGGAACCAAAACGAGCAAGGAAGAAAATTCTGACCTGACATATTTTGGTATGTCTTTCTATGATTAATATATTTTTCATTTATCATGTATATTTGAATGAAATTACACTTTATTTTTATATCTATCTTGTAGGTATATTTGTTAAGAGCGAAACACAACAGAAATGAGGCAAAATGGAGCTGAAACTGAGCTCAATGGAGCAAAACAGTCCAGCTGCGCGCAGGATGGTGCCTAAGCACCAAAGGTGGCCCATAGCCCCCAGAAGTGGTGCCTAACTGCCACCAAATCGAAGCATAGGTGCCAGAAAATTGTTGGTGACTATTTTTGCCATAACTTCTTGAAGAAATGTCAGATTTGGACTATTTTTTAAGCGTTGCGAAGTGTGTCTCTTGGGGAATTCATTGGGAATGATAAAATAAACTTTATAGAAGGATTTGGGGTGGTTATAAGGAGTTTTTCTTGAAGAGGTATGTCTCTTAGAGTGAAAATGCACTTAAGGCACCCTTTGCAAGATTCGTTGAATGTGGACTCTTTTTGAAGAGACACTTAAACATCTTCTGGAAAATTATAATTAGGGCTTGGAAATTCTTGAAGAAAAAAATTTAGAGAAGAGAGAGGAACAATTAGAAGAGGAGAAGGAGGCTTGGAGAAGAAGAAGATCACTTGGGTGTGAGCCCCAAGTGGGGCGATAAGGTGAGAGAGAAGGAGAGAGTGTGAGAATTTCATCTTTTCTTTCTACTTTGTTCTTGGATAGGATTTTAAAGAGATTGTTTTTGCTATACAATGAGAGTTTGATTTCCATTAAAGATAATTATTTTCATTGTATTTTAATTTGAATCTTGTACTTTGTTTTTGTGGTTTAAAAGTTTTGTTCAATGAAAAGTTCTTGTTGTTTCTTTATGTGTAGTGAGTAGTTTTTTTTACTATTCCCTCTTACAATGAATTAGTATGCATGTGTAAGATATTGAATTGAGTAGAGTGAGAATATATCATGATGATTTTACTTTATTCTTCATTTACATGTAAACTTGATCAACTTGCATGTTAAAATCTGTTGTGAGAACATGTAAGAACCAATACGGTATTGTCTCAGTCTATTATTGGTAAGAATCACATGAGATTATATGAGTGAGAATGTAGTTCATATAATTGAGTGCAAATAAATAGAGAGATATACTTTGATGGGTGTAAAATTAGATGACTTTAGAGTGACAGGCTAAAGCCCCCAATTTGATTTGTTGTTTTAAGTTTTGATATGAGTTGTTAGCCCCTAGGTGGAGAGAGAAGAGGTAACTCTAGAGTGAGAGCTAGTATCTTCCCTGCCTAACCCATCTTCATAATTTCAAAGCATCAGATTAACATATGTTCTTTATATAAACAAGTAAGGGTAAATAATATAATTGCTCATATTTGTCACAATCTCTCTCACTACTTGTTTTACTTTTACACATGTCACTAATTTCATTACATGAGGAAGAGTACTTTCAATATATTAAACTCAAATTTCTGATTTTCGCTAAGTTTTTTAGTTAAAGATTAGAAGTAGTATTGTAGTAATAATTGTAGGATTTAATCAAAACCAAATTTTATCGACCTTCCAAACTAGGGCGTGTTATTGTAGACTAGAACTTCTCTTAAAAGCCGCTGTAATTTACCGCGATATCCGTGGGATTGATATTCGGGGCTTAATTAGAAAGCTCTATATTACTTGATAATGATACGTATACTTGCATAAATCCATATTATTTAATAACATAATTGAAATTTTACTTTACTTTGGACTCAAGTTTTTGGCATTGTTGTAAAGGAAGAAATTTAAACAAGAAAATTAAAGGATTAAAATCTTGTATATTATAATCAGGGATTAGTGCTTGAAGGTTCCCTACCCAGACATGTGTAAGTTGTTTTATTGGGAGTGTTTTCCAGCTTTGTAGCGGAGCCTCCCTTCTCCTCTCTTACCAATGACATCCTCGTCATGTCAGAGGGTATAAGTCTAATCTCTTGGAGCTCCACCTGGTAGTTATATGATAGAGTTTCATTCATTTGACCTTATGAATGTCAAGGTCCCCATGGACGACACAGATTATGGATTGTTGATCGAGAATCTCTGGACGTGTTAGGTCAAATGCCTTCACAATCAGATAGATTTAGGTCCTAATAGCTCAGGATTACAAATCTTTGGTATTTTGACCTGACTACCTCTGCTTGTTTGGATCGCTCTAACCCTCCTTTTTTAAGCCTTTAACGCCATGTCACACCTAGTGACTTTGTCGATATCATCTTAACAACATGATTACTAATGAGATAACACATGTTTGGGATACAGTGATTCACTCTCTACCCTAATGGCTTGGTTAGCTCTAATTTATGAGGAAATCCCTATTAAGATGATTTTGGTTATTTTTGTATGCACTGTATGTGGACGAGTTGCTATCCATTTAGAAAGTAAGAGACTCACTCTCAGCCCTATGGATTAGCGAGAGCTTTGAAAACATGGAATCATTTTAATACAAAATAACCATCCTTTAATGGCTTATTCTCCAGGTTCATGATAATATAAGCGAAACTCCTTTTATCGAGAGTATTCTTGGGTCTCCCCCAATATGTCATTAACTAAAGAGATACATTCCTTTGGGAGACTCTTGACCCAAGAACAAAAAAGTTATTTTTAGTTCTCTGGTTACAGTTGGCTTATGTAGGGATTCTCTTTGTGGATGTTGTGTTTCGTGGTACTTTGATCCGATCATGTTTGGATATAAATTCTTGGTCCATCACATGAGAATTACCTATATATAAAATTTTTACTTGTTTCTTATTATTTGTTTGCCTATAACATTCTTTTTTATTCCTCTCCTCTTCGAAGCATTTATACGATTCCGAAGAAAGGTTCATTTGAATAAGGAAATTATACAAAGAAATATAAATAAACAAGCTGGAGATTCCAAGTGCTTTAAAAAGAACCGACGAAACGCTTCATAATGGTAAATGACATCCACTCCTCAGGGAATGCGACTGGTGTAGAAAACCGGGAAGTTCCTTTCTAATTCCTCTCTGACTATTACAGCTAAAGCCTCGGCTCCCACTCTTAAGTACAATGATAATTCTTCATTTGGCTTCAGACTTTGAAGGAGTAATGGTGAAGCTAAGGTAATTTTTAGGTTTTAGAAGGCTCGTTGATGCACCAAAAATATGTTTGATTTTTCATATATATTTGTACTCATTTTTGGTGATATTGCACTTTAAATGAATATATATTACATGTTTTAATGCAAGTATGATGATTTTAGGCAATTGGAGCAAGACGAATAAGAAAGGAACAAACTTGGAGCGAAAAAGGGCAAAAACCAGAGTTTTGAAGTTCTGGAACCATCGGCGAAGGAATGTTACTTATCTCTGATATATATATGTGAACAATTATTCTAACTATTTTATACTGTAGTTAAATTTTTAATTAATACCTGCATGTTTCAGAAGTATCAAAAGCTTGGGACAAAAAGTCTTGCTTTTTTTTCATATAATCCCTACTAGTAGAGTTCTCATGAGCTTTTTTTCATAAAATCCATCAAAGTACCCTTAATGTGACAAATTATGATTATTCTTGAAATAAATATGAGACTAGAACTCTTAGACTTGATTACTAAAATTTTTTATACCTATAGTTTTGACCTACGTTATTGAAAATCTTTCTAAAAGTCTGGCTATTATATTCACTTAAATAAAAAATCATAGTATTCTTTAAGTAAAGTTCACTACTAAGAGCCATATTTTTATGTAGTGAGAGGATTACTTGAGGACAAGTAATAGTTAAGTTTGGGGGATTTTGATGCACCGAAAATATGTTTTGATTTTTCATATATATTTTGTACTCATTTTTTGTGATAATGCAATTTAAAGGAATATATTTTTCATGTTTTGTTGCATGTATGATGATTTTAGGTACTTGAAACCAAAAGAAGCAAATAGTAACGAATTTGGAGCGAAAAAGGAAAAAAAACAGAGTTTTGAAGATTTGGCGCCGTTGGCGCCAGAATGGGCACCGACGACGCATTTTTCCAGAGAGCTCTGATTACCTAAGCGTAATAGGGCGCCAACGGCGCCCAATGTCGGTGGAGGCCAAATTCAATGTATTTGGACGACTTTTGTAGGGATTATTGAAGCGTCTCTTAGGAGAATCATCCATAATCTATTTTAACATGATTTTGGCGCCAGAATTAATGAGAGGATTCTTAAGAAGAAGTGGTGTGAGTAAAGTGTGTGTTAGTTGAGAGTGACAGTTTATAAAGACTTTAGAGTCTAGGGTTTGGTGTAAAGTGTTTTCTTGTGATGGATTCTTCTTAAAAGATTTGTAGGAGGAGAGGGAAAGTGAAAGAGTGCTTCTTCCCTACTATTCCAAGAGAGAATTGTGTGTTGTTGTGAAGAGAGGAGGAGATTAAAAGAAACTTCAATGGATTTGCTTGGGGAAGAAATTGAGATCAGTTGTATTTACTTCTTACTATTTGCATGACTTTGCTTTTATATATAATCTATGTATTGTCGTATCTTCTTCGTGAATTCTGAGTAGATTTCTTCGTCTTTCTCATTGCAATGACATATGGTGAAGTGATTGTTTAGATTGGATGTGTCATATAAATATTAAGAAATTTTGATGATTTTTCACTTCATACTTCATTTACTTTTTAATATGGTCAATTGAATAGTTATAATATGTTGTGAAACATACGATCCAAAAGGACTATGCCTCTACAACAAAAGTGAAAATTACATTCAATGTCCATGAATGAGTGATGTAGTTCATGAGGATTGGGTGCAAATAAATAGGGAAATATGTTTATTGAGCATATAATTTGAGATTTTAGAGTGACAGACTAAAATCCCAAATTGATTCCTAGTGTTTGGAAACTAAAGCGAGAGTTAACCTTCAGGTGAAGGGAAGTGGGAACTCTGGAGAAGGAGCCATTATCCTTCTAACCTAACCACGGATTTAGGGACCAAACCTTGGATTAACCAATGTTCTTTATAGCACTCGGAAGAGGTAAATAATAGGTATGCTCCTTTTTGGCACAATACAAGAATCTTACTAATCTTTATCATTCACTCACCAAAAAATCATTGTAAGTGGAGGACATTTTCTCTAAATTTGAACATTGCATTACAAAATTTATTATAGTAGTAGTTAATTTTAATTTGAAGTATAGAAAGCACTTTAGTGATCTTAAAATCTCTAGCATCGTTAAACTTTAGCAACTTTTGTATTTACTATAAGTGCATTGAGAATTTGAATATTGGATTTTTGTGTTACGCTTGAAGGTTTGTTTCCTTACTGTGGGATCGATAACCAGGACTCTGCTAGAGCCCTGTATTACTTGAACGATACGTATACTTGCATAATATATTGGTTGCTTTCTTATTTAAACTGATTATACATTGTGACTAAACTGAAAATACTTTTCAAAAAATTATTCCAAAGTAGCAGCCACACATCACTCATTGTCACTCATTTATTCAATTGAAACTTTCGGCTTTCTGGAGTTACTTGACGAATAATAAGCATTTGCCACCTGATGTTGAGATGAATTAGTTGAGAGCTATGATTCGATCGGTTAGTTTTTGAACTTCTTGGGTGTTTTTGGTGAAGGCATGTCAAACAATGCCTCTAGTTTGTATGGATTTGTCTTTATTCCTTCAAGGGTTAAAAGGTAATCCAAGAACTATCCAGTTGAAGCTCTAAACATGAATCTAAGGGAATTTAATTTCACATTATGTTTTCTTAAAGGTTGGAAGGATTTTTTTAGATCTTTCTGACTTTTTGTAAGAAAATCTTTAACATATAATTCAATATTTATTCTCTTTTGATGGGCAAATATTATATCCATTAAATGTTGGTATATTGCCATCACATTTTTAAGTCCAAATAGCATTACATTATAGAAAAAAACTAGTTTAGCAATAATGAAGGTGATCTTTTATGCATTAGTCGGGTGCATCATGATCTGGTGGTAGTTGGAGAAAGCATCCAGAAAGCTCATCACAGAATGACCTACAACATTATCCACCAGAGTGCAGATCCTCAACAAGGGGTAGCAGTCCTTTAGGCAGGTGGCATTTAAGTTTGTGAAGTTCACACTTATTTGCCATTTTTTTGGCCTTCTAGATCATCACAACATTTGAGACTCGGGTGGGGTAGTACACGTTCTTAATGTATCCTTCTTCCTTCAACTTTAGCACCTACTCTATGTAGTTATAGCTAATGTAGTTGCGGAGTTTCTGATATTATGTTTGATCAGCTAGATGGTGTGGCTCACATTCAGCTAGTGGCAGGCAACGTCAACTGGTATTCCTGACATCTCTGCACCATACAAAGCAAAGACATTGAGGAGGTCCCAAAGCGTTTGAATAAGATGATCCTTACACCTTGCATTATCACTTATCAGAAAAGATTTATCAGGCTCATCTTCGGTGAAAAGAATCTCTAGGGTTGTCTCACTTGTCTCAAGATCCCATTTCCTCTGGTTCAACAAGTCAAGCGGCTCTTGTTCCACGCTTCTTACCACTCAAAGGTAGCAAACCCGTGACTGCTCCAAGTCTTCTATAACAGTGATCACCTTCATGTCTCCTAGGAACTTAACCGTAACATGGTAGGTGGACACCATGACATTGAATCGATTCAATAACGGGCGACCGAATATGGCATTGTAGGTTGCAGGCGAGTCAACTATAAAAAATTCTTCCATCTACATGATTACTTCTCTTTTTTTTCCCAAGTGACCACCAACGGCATTAAGCCTAATACCTCCTTCTCCTAAAAAAATCATACAATGGACCAACCGGTGCTACCAACCGGTTAGCCTAAAGGTTAAAATTGTCTAAAATTTATTTGATTAGTATGTTGACAAAGCTACCTGTATCGATGATGATACTTTCAACTTGGATGTTGCTTATAATTCATGTTACAAAAATTGTTTCATTGTAAAAGTTTTCTCGTCAGGGCAGGCTGTCATCCATGAATGTGATTTGAGAGGAGTTCCTTCTCCTCTGCACCATTGCGAGATTCTACAGTTCCTTGGTCCTAATTTTCTTTTAGGAGTTCCACCAGGAGGAATCGGTTCTTCTGAGAATGGATGGGACTATACCCTACGACATGAACAAAATTCATCCGGATGAGCCCTTGGAGGGCCTCTATTGTTGGGGGCATCTTCATGCCTCTGACAGGGGTGTCCTTGGGCCACAAACTCTTTCAGTTTCCCTGCCCTGATCAACTCTTTGATGTGACTCTGGAGGATCCTAAATTCATCTGTGTCATGTGCGTAAACTTGTTCATACTTATAATACTTCCTCACATCTCAGAGGAAAGCTCTGGCCCTCATTGGTGTGGCGTCCTTGAAGTATTATTTGTTCTGGATGACATCTACAATCTCCACCATTAATACCATCAATGGGTTAAATTGTAGGCTGCCAAACTCACCGTATAGTTGCCCATAATGCTACGCCAACCTTTCATATTACCAAGCCAATAGTGGGTCACGATTCCTTGCCTGATCTTCATGTTGGTCGTACTGATCAAATCCTCTATTATCGTGGAAGGATTGACCTTATTCATATAGATGCCTGACAGGTGGTTTGTAGACTTCTCTAGGATTTGACCGGCCTCTTGGGAGAGCCCTTTTTGGGGCTTGACATTCTGTTGGCTCTAGTTAAGGAGTTCTCTCCTCAGCGAGCATGTATTTGTTGGTTATTTACATCAACTCGATCAAGTTCTTAGTTTCTTATTGACTAAGGTTGAAACAAAACCTCTCTAACCTCAGGCCCCGCCTCTGGGTTGCCTGTGCCATATCAGCTCGAAAGTCCTCTAACTCCAACATTTCTCTCTAAAAATGAAGGATATAAGAGTGTGTGCTCTCATTTGACCCTAGATTAGGGTTACACGCTCTTCTTTGGTGATTAAGAGCTTGCGAACTGTACTAAGAAAAGCCGTCAAAAGTTAGAAAATGCTGCAAATGCTTCCTGTTGGGAGCTATTTGAGCCACTTTAAGATTTAAAAAACACAATGGTAAAGAACAGTCGGCACTTGAATGCATCTGAGACCTTTAGAGGCACACCACCGATTCAAACAAGGTGATGTGGTTGTTAGGATCTGACAGCCCCCGATAGGAATCCAACACCGGAACCTTAAAATTCTTTGGGGATTCATCTCTATAGACGTGAAGGGAGAAATGATTCTTCAACTGTCATGTTCTTTTGTTGAGCTCAAGTCATTGCTTATCTTGTTGCATGGATATTGCATCGTCTTGCTATTGAGAGTCCTTAACCCTCTTAGAAGCATTATTCAATCTTCTGTCATTGTGTGCTGGAGCGGCCTCCTGTGGTGTGTTCTGCTCCTAGGAAAATCAACTTTCTGATAGGTTGTGACAGTCCTTAGGACCTCTGTGATCTAACCTGATACCTGGTCCATAATTTGAATCCTCATCTCATGCATCCCTCAATGCATGTGCTCCACTATATCTTCTTGTAGGGTTCTATGTTAGCTATTTCTCTTTGGCCGCTCTCCTCGCTCTATTTGTTGTGCTCCTCTTCTTGTTGACAGCATGACTACACACTCATCGCACCTTTTAGGATGTTGAATCAAAAATCTATATGTCTAAGGAATATATTGCTGAGGGGGGGGAGAGCAAAGAGAGCAAGAGCACAGTGTAGGACAGTAAATTCGTGAAACCTTTATCTTGAAATGGACCCCTATTTATAAAGATGATGGAATGTACAATTATGAACAGTACCCCTAGTACACATAGCTACAGCTGGGGCATTTAGTTAATACATGATATTAAGTCACAAGCTTGAGGGCTTCCGACGTGACGGGTTCAGGACTCTGAAAATTCTTGATCTGACTGGGCTGGGTTGGTTCCCAGCTGGACAGGTCTGGGTAGGTTTCCGATTGGACATGGTCGGTTAAGCTCTTGATAGGACAAGGTCGGGTGCCTATAACAGCCTCTCTCATCTAGGTTAATTTTTGGTCGGGCAATCGTTTGCTAAGGACTCGCTGTAAATTGTCTGTTTGCTTATTTGTTAAGAATTCACCCTTTGAAGATTGGGCGGAGAGCTTTGGCTAGCTATCTCAAGCTTGGATGATTTGCTTTGTTCATTCAGTAAGAGCAGATGAAGGTGCTGAATTTATTCGTGTGGGTCTTGTGTCGGCAGGTTTATTTCTAAGAAGGTGATCAAGTTCCACCCGTCTAAAAAAAGCTTTCTTCTTGGTCTTCAGGGAACCAGTCGAGGAGGAGTGGGGCATTGATCCTTAGAGGACCTCCACGATGCCACGTTCTTCCTTTGCTAGCCATGGGATATCCTCAAGATTCGTGTGGACACATCCTTGATATTCACTTCTAATGACGTTCCTTGTACATGCAATAATCATGTCACATTTCTTCTTTATCATTTTTCATTTGCATGATGATTGATACACCAATAATAAATATTCATCATTTTATAAGGATCTCAAGGCATGGCACGAATATTGAGTATTTTTTTGAGAATTTTTTTTTTCAAATTTTAGTTAAAATCCATCAATAACTCTAATTTCAACAAACTTACAATCAACTGACCGGCTCAATGGGATGACCACAATGACACCAAAGTCAGTCCAATTCGAGTCGAATCAAGTTTAGATGAAGCCATTAAGCACTTTTAGAAGCTTATAGTGCATACTTGGAAGGTCAAAAAATTAAAAAATTGATAGTCCTATAGGAAAATCGGTCATCTCGATGAGATAAATCCAACAAACCCAAGACCCTCAATTCTGACATCGTTAAGATATTCAAATTTTGATAGAACACCGTTTGATTGAGGAGAACTTTCTAATCCAGTCAATGAAGTGTTCCATATTCTTTCTTTTTCTGTCGGGAGGTCTCTCCTAGACCCTATAAATAAAGCCCTACAATCTTAATGAAAGAAGAACAAAATCTTGAACTGGAGGAAGTCCCCGAGCCATGGTGGAGAAGAAGTTGAAGTCCAGTGCTCCACATCAAAGGTCCAACGAACGTGACTCGCTTATTAAAGTACTGACCATTGTTGACCACAACTCGTCAGTTATCGTCGACCACCGTGATTGCCCCTGCTAATTATAATGAAGCCCTTTATTAGAATCACAACATGCTTCGAGAAATCCCCACATATATTACAGAGTAACAATGTAGCCAACATAACAATGTCATGAGGCACCCTAAAGATGATATAAAGATGCAGCTCAAAGATGGCGTAACAATGCGGCCCAAAGATGGTGCAATGATGTACCTCACATATGGTGCAACAATGCACCAAGGCGGTGTAACGACATACCCTAAAGGCGGTGTAACAACACACCTTATAATAACTACATACAACTATCGTACTTAGGATTTTGAGAATTTCTTCAGACTCCTGAAGCTCTCTCCTTATAGCCCACCACTACAACCTGTGTGACCAACTACAACCTACGTGGTCAATAACTCATACAACTCCCAACTTTAATCTATATGGTCTACGAACGTCTTTACAGCTCACCACTACAATCTACATGACCAAATATGGCCTAGGTAGTCTACAACTCACCCAACTCCTAACCCTGGCCTCTGTGGCCTACTAAAACTACAGATCACCACTATAGCCTACATGAACAACACGACATACGTGATCCACAGCTCACGCAACTCCCAGCTCTGACCTCCGTGGCCTATAAATGTTATCACAGCTTATGTAGCTCCTAACTTCAGCCTTTGCAGCCTACGTATGTTATTGCGGCCCACCACTATAGCCTAGGTGAGCAATTATGGCCTACGTGGCTTACATCTCGTGGAGCTCAAAATTTCTACCTCTGCACTATGGCTTATATGATCAACTATGGCCGACATGGCTCACTTCTCTTGCAACTCCCAACCTAGTCCATTGTAGCCTACAAACTTTATGAGATCTCATGCAACTCCTAACTTCGTCCTCTATGGCTTAAGAATGTTATCACAGTTCATGCAGCTTCCAAATCCGACCATTGTGTCTTACAGGTGTTATTACAGCTCTCCAATATGACCTCTGTGACTAACTACGACCGACCCGGCTCACAGCTCACGTAACTCTCAACTCTCGTCTCTGCGGCTTATGAACATTATTGCATCTCCTTATTACAGTCTCTGTAGTTAACTAGCGCTCTTAAAGCAACCATCTATGACCTACATGGCCAGCTACTACAATTACTTTCAACTATAGCCTCTGTAACAAGCTGACACTACAACCAATTTTTACGATATTCACGACAGTCTACTGCCTCCATAACAATCGACTACGGCTTTGCGGCCCGTTACAACCATTATTGATGAAAAACCATTGTACATCAACTTTGTAATTCAATCTTCCAAACTTGGGAAAACTGTGGTCGTGTGTATTCACGATTACATAGTGGATTGTTTCAGTTGGGCTAAGCCTTATGGTTTTTTCCCCCTTTTCAGGATTTTTCACGTAAAAATTGTGGTGTCTCCTCCAGGTTACATCTCTTTTACTTGTATGCGTTGGGTTTTTGTGCAATGCTAAAACGCTAAATAACCACTCTACCACCACAAACCTTCCAACATAAATCAATGATCAATGTGTAAAGCCATCAATGCTTCAACTCTAAATGATAAGATTGGGTTGAATACTATTTTTGTTGAATTTAATTATTTGTTTTTTTAACACATTTGAGTTGAATTTAAACACTGCAATTTCTTATTAATTTTAATTCATAATCAAAGTTTTGATCATTCTTAACTAATTTTATGTTTGATGTTAATGATTTGTACATGTAGGCTAATTTCTAAATAAAACAATTTCAATCAAAATCAACATAATTTATTAGATATTATTTAATTTGTTTGGTAAAGTTTAATTACTAATAAGAAAAAAAATTTAAACATATATACTTATTTACTTAATATTTTCATTGTGTATATAACTAATAATATACCTACTTTTTAAGATGAATAAAATCATTTAAATTTTATTTAACTAAGTAATTAACCTACCAATAAATAAGCATTTTATCAATTTCTTAATAAACTTTTTATGAACCAATAAACTGTCTTGTTCACGAATATAAATGAAGAAACAAGTTAAGAGTTCAAAATTATTCATTAATTTATAAATTTTTAAAGCTTTATTTAAATAAGTTCAATAATATAAATACAAACATAAACAAATCATTTATAAATATAGCTTTATTTTAAATTAAATGAATTGTTAATATCAGCATACATACTTTGTTTCACACACATAGAATTAATTAATGAAGAATTATAAATTGAACAAAGGCAAACAAATGGGAAGAATTATAATTTATTGTAGTCTATGTTTATCGGCAGTAAAAGTGCAAATAATTCTTTATAATACAGATAGGAATTAGAAAAACTTTGAATTGAAATGTCGTGCAGATATTGTCAACTGATGTGTTTGTTAGATTAAGTAGGTGGTTGTCCAACATGTTCACAAATACCAATCATGTCAATGGAGGATAATTAACCAACTAATCTGCTAACACTATCTCCACTTGTCCTAAAATTAGACAAACGCAAGCGAAATCTCATCCACCGGAATTGACTGCAATATGAATATATAGATATTTTAAGTAAGGTCTTTATAATATTTCAATGGGGTTGAGTTCATATTCAATCCTTATTTGGACAATGATTTTGAATAGGGTTTTGTTGGTTCTATTTGCATATGGCTACATCATATAGACAAAAAGACTTTGGATATAGATAGAAAGAGACTTGTAGAGTCAGAGAATGTAGAATGTATGAGGCAAGGCTCGTATTATTCTTCTTTTTTATTTTTATTCTCTCCCTACTTTAGACATTTGCCTCCCTATTTATAGATATGAGGTTCAACTAATTTATCACATATGTAGAGAATTTTAATAGTGTAAAATATTTGTAAAACCGCATAGCGTCGTGGTTTGTATTGCGACTTCCGTACCACATAATGCTTATTGTGGCTTGAATGGTGTTGTAATGCCTAGATAATTGTGTCATGGGTTGAATTAATAGACATGCAAGGGGGTCAAGTTAACTGAGGTCAATTATGAATATAGTTCCTGCTAGCTGTCATATGATCTCTCAGTCTCATCATCGGACGAATTATAAGCCACTTCAACAAGCTATCATGCATTCTCGGAGAATTGATGAACTATTAATATTAACTCCCCATATTATATTGACTTATGCTTCTTTATCATTTGGCATAATCTCTAAAAAAGACTATATTAAAAGATGCATTGAATCTAAATATTTTACAAAAGTAAAAATAGCTATGAATTAACATAATTTATACATAAGAAAGTGAACATACAAGCTCTTGAAGATTATAAATATTCAAGCTAATCTCTTCAAAGCCTTGAAAATCATGAGGGTGAGTTGATTTGCTTAGAACGACAATTTTGTTTACTTTGAATCCTTCACACTACATTTTTTGCAACAAAGTATTATTTCAATAGGAAATTTTAATAAATAACACATAATTCCTATATATTTAACTATTTAACATTTAAATTTATCATTTATATACTTGATGCATCATCAACAAAATTTTCCATTATAAAAATCATTTATATACTTAACACAACTCTAAAGGCATCTTTTGAATAAGAAATATTCAAACACTAATTAAAAATCATCTAGAACTCTGATTCCATCAAACTTATAGTCGAACTGGCCGACCAGACAAGAAGAACACAATTGCAGCAAAATTTGTTCAAGTCAAGTCAAATTAAGCTCAAATCAGGCCATTAAACTAATTTTGGAAGCTTTAGGTGGCTAATCGAATGGTCATGTGGATTCCATATTTGATGAGCTCATAGTCAAATTGAGTATCTCGATAAGACAGATCCAACGAGCCCAAGGTCACTTAATTATGATATCGTTAAGGATTTTAAATGTCCACAAAATATCATATGATCATAGGAATCTCTCTAGGTCATCTGATGGAGTGGTATGGAATCCTTTGTTATTTGTAGGGAAGGCCTCTCAGACTCTATAAATAGAGTCATACCCCCTTCATGATGGACATAGCCCTTAAATCGGAAGAGGAACTAGACCTGGAGCTGTTTTGTGAAGAATAAGCTGAATTCTATGCCAGAAAAATGCTTCCCGCTCCCAGATCCATCGACCATTGTCAACCATCAATCATCGGTCGTCGTTGATCACCATTGATCACCCCTGCTCGTTGTAACAAAACTTCTTACAAAATCACGATGTACATTGTGTCATCCCAGCATACGTTCTAGAGTAACAAAGCACCTTATGGGGCAAAGCAACGTCCTGAATGTTGTATAGCGATGCATCTCAAAGTTGGTGTATTGAAGTTTGAGTAACTACTCCCAACTGTAGTAACTTCCGGTTGTTATACAATGAACATTTTACTTCGAGGAACTGTGTAGTGCTTTCTAAACTTTGGGAAAAAAATATGTACATGTACTCACTAATTTATAGTGGATCCTTCTAGCTAGGCTAGCCCCATGGTTGTCTCACTTTCAAGATTTTTTGTGTAAAATGTTTTGGTGTCTCTATTTATTACTTCTATTATCTGAGTATGTGTTGGACCTTAGTGCAACTCTAAGACGTTAAATAATCACTTCCACTACACATCTTTCTGCATGCATAAATTTGGTGACATACATGGGAAAAATCAATCCCACTATTGAAGGACTTGCAAAATCTTTCGAATGGCCACTCAATGCAATACTTGTAACAACAGAGCATCCCACTTTAATACTCACCATTCCAAGGAACAATCGTGGAACTAAGGACATCAAGCTTCTATTGCTAACGAAGGTGTCCCGTGTCCCTCTCTAGAAAACTAAGTGCACGGGATGGAGAAGTCACATAATAAGATCCTTCAGCTCCTACGACAGTCAATGCCTATACAACTACTTCAACAGCCGATGGGAAATGCCCTGTATGAGCACACTCTTAGCAGTCTTCCTCTCCATGGCCTCCTAGATACTGCAAGTTTCACTCATCCATACCGCATAGCTAGACCGATTGTTAACCCTCTAGCTTCACATGAAAACTGACTCAACTACTTCTTGTTTTCTCTCCTAAAAATTTGATCTGTGAAGAGCTTTGGTGTTTGGTTTGAGAAGAGTTTCATTTGGGTGATAATGATTGCTTCCCTAATCGTCACAACTTCAAATGTTTTCACCCGTGGCTGAGGTGTCCTCCAGTATGCTATCTCAACAGGTTTCAACCTCTAGATGATTGATTTCTATGAATGGGTAACTAACCCCTACGTGCATGTTGACCACTATCAAACCATCATGCACATTCAGTGTGTCTCTGGTGTGCTTCTCTATCAAGTGTTTCCTACCACTCTCAAGAGTTAAGCTCATACTTGGTTCTACTCCCTTCCAGAATGCACTATCAACACCTTCAACAAGCTTGCCAAGTTATTTGTGGACAATTTTATAGCAAACAGAAGGATCATCAAAGATTCAACCCATATCTCAGGAATTTTCCAGAATGAGAGAGAGTCGCTCAAGGATTAGTTCCACAAATTCTCCACTAAAATGCTTCAGATTCAAGAGGTGGATCTAGAATTATTGAGATAATAATTCTTTGGAGGGCTTTATCCAAGACCTTTCTACTCATTATTGATGTGAGAGATAATCTGCTCTTACATTAACCTCGTTAATTATTTCAAAGCTTAAATCACTATAGATGAGACCATCAATGCACACAAGCATAAATTTGAGTGATTTGGGGGTAGGTGTGAGAATAACTCGAGGATGCCAATTAAAAGTCACAATGAAAGAAGTTCGAAGTACAAAATAAAAGTGATTTCTCACTTCTACTCGTGAACCAGTGACATGAGCCCCGATCAAAAAAGAAGTATACGTCACTCAACAAATCACATGTCAACATCTTGATGGCCATCAAGAATGAAAATGTCGTTAAGTGGTCGAAGCCATTAATAAATCCACATGGTGAAGACCAGTCTCAATATTATCTTTATACCATACCAAAGGGAATTCAATTGAAAGCCATTTTCACTTAAATGAAGAAATTATAAGGCTGATATGCCAAGGTCACCTGTGCTGCTACTTACAATAATAAGGTAAGGATAATCAAAAGAAACTTATCGAGATTATTGAATTAGAAGTACAACTAAAATTTATTTTATATGTTTAAAAGATTTTTTGTTTTCATTTTAACACATAAGTTTCCAATTTTACTTCTAGCAAGAATTTATTGTTATTTTAAAAAACTATTGCTTGATGAACTTTATTATTATCAATGGAGGTTCCTTATTCTCTTAAAAAAAAATTGTGTGTAAAAAGACTCCTTGATAGCAAGTGGTAGACATGATTTATACCCATATCATTAGAAGACGAGTCTAGGAGGAAAGTCTCGGTGAGAAGCTAGTAATAAACTTACTCCTCACTAGAAAGACCTCTTGAGGACACATGGTAGATAGAATTTCCATCCATACCCTTGGAAGACAAGCCCTAGAAGCAAGCTGACAAGCTAGTAGTGGATACATTCCTCAATAAAGAGATCCTTTGAGGAAGAGTGATAAATAATGTCTCAACCCATACCCCTGAAAAATGAGCTTAAGAGGCAAGTCTTGAAGGGAATCTAGTAGTTGACAAGGAGCTCACTAGATAGACTCCAAGAGGTAAGTGGTTGACCCTGCTTAAACAGCCTCAACCATTTGATCCAACTAAAATTAGTGTTGGATTGCATTTTCATGTGAATCTGACCAGCCCAACATGGCCTCACGTGAGAAATCAAGCATAGTGCTAGTGATCATGGATTTTACGTGTATCCACTATCTCGATCCCATGTAACACCCTGTCGTTGTTTGACCTTGGTCGTTCAATTTGCATCACGCAGATCAATAGGAAGTCACTGATTGCCATCCATTTTATCCTGTCGACCAATCCACGATGCTCCACTCGGGCCCATGTGAATCACACTTGGTCCATCGAATCAAACACTCTAAGCCTCATCAGCCCGCTCTTGACCATGTAATGGCACACACTAGCTAGCACTATCTGCCGACCGACCGGCCACTCCTTCCGTTCGCCTCTTCTTTTCTTGGCCTCTGGGGCGACTCGATTGCCTGCTTGCTGCCTGAGCCACACATCACTGCTTCTCCCATGTGCTGCCACCTCTACCCCCAAAAAAATTATAAATATATATATTAGAGCAAAAATAGAAAAAAATCCAAATTCTTATATTTTTGGATTAAAAAAATTTGTCTCGCCCAAAATTACAGTCAAACTGAGCAGCTAGATGAGACAAACATAATGACATCAAAATCAGTCTAATTCAAATCAATCAAGCCATTTTGAAAACTTTATGTGGCTAATTGAAAGTTTATATTGATTCTAAATCGAACAAGCTTATAGTCAAGTCGAGTGTATTGATAGAACGAATCCAACAATCCCAAATCACTGAATTCTGACATTTTTAAGACACTTAAATGTCCAAAAAATGTTATATGATCAAGAGAATCTCTCTAGGTCACTCGATAAAGTGTTTCAAAATCATTTATTACTTGTAGGGAAGGTACTCCCAGACTATATGAATAGAGCTCTACCCCCTGCATGAAGGGGATCTAGGCCTTGAGCTGGAAGTAGTGTTGTGGAGTTGGCTCGGGAAGGAGCTAAATTTCAACGTCGTTGTAGACTGAAGACCAGGCGAATGCTTTCTATTTTCGTAGTTGCCAACTGCCATCAATGACCATCCTTCGGTCGTCATCAACCCTTGTTTGTTGCAACGAAACCCTTACGGAATCACGACGCACACTGCAGAATTCCGACGTACATTTCATAGTAATGAATCATTATGTAGAGCATTGCATTGTCCAAAAACTCTGTAGTGACACACCTCAAAGACGGTGTATTGATTTTTCATTAACTACTTCCAACTACAATCACTCTCATCCATTGTGCAACGAATATCATAATTCGAGCAATTAGTAGTCCTTTCCCACGCTTTCGTGACTGTGGGACAAGGACCTATAAGTGTAATCACTAATTCATAATGAATCATTATGATTGGACTAGGTCTTTCCCTTTTCGGAGTTTCCATATAAAAGTTTAGTGTCTCTACCTATTATTTATATTATTTGAGTGTATGTTGAAATTTTGTGCAGTGCTAAGATGCCACATAATTACTCTACCGCCTCAACTCTTATGAAACGAATCAATACTTTACACTCAAATCTTTAACATCACATTAAATCACTACTTTTACTAATTTTTTAAAAGTGAAATACATATTTTCATTAATAGGCCCATAACACAAAATATTATGAATATAAAGAGGGTTTACATGCATCCCACTCAAATTATATGACTTTACATATCTACAAACAATAAATTTTACACATATGACAACTTGCTTATGCATGAAATAATGTATTTAACTATTAAGAAAATTAATATAGTGTCATATTTTATGAAACTTAAAATATTTTAGTCGTATAAATATGAAAAATAAATTTATTTGTTAGATATGTAAATATATAAGAATTTTGTGGCATGTATGTATATGACCTTAAATATAAATATCAAATTTTAGGTGTTAAATATCTAAATACATAAGAAATGTGTGTTTTGCATGTAATTTAACTATTTTAACCAGTACTCTTGACAAAACTATTTAAGAGCTATTTGGCTCGTTGAAAAAGTTACAAAGTGTTAAAATAATTTATCGCATTTAGAATATTTAAAAGTTGTTTGGCTAACAATGTGGTGATCGGTGTTAGTAAGTTGCCGGCGGTGGATGGCGGCAGAGGTAGGCAATAGTGTTGGGCAACAGTGGCGGTGACGGCAGGCAGTGAAGGATGGTTGGAGGTGGCGATTTGCAAGTGGTGGTGGGTGGCATTGACCACAAACGAGATAGTTGTTGTCAACACTTTACGTAAAATTATGTATTTAAATTTCATATACTCTAAAATATTATAAATACACAAAGAAATAAATTAAAGGGTAAATTCTAAATAAATTTCTATTTTATACTTGTGAAAATGTGTCAATCTAGAAGGATGAAAATTAGAATCTTCGTAATTATGAGGAGGTAATTACTCAGTAATTATTATAGAATCTTCATAATTATTAGGAGGAAATTAACCTGTAATTATTAGGAGTGATTCACCTAATAATTAGTTATCAGTATTATGTCAGATTTTATTTATTTCTCCGTTTAGAAATTACCTTAATTTATTTCACGTTTTAGGCTATAAATATAAGTTGTAATCTGTTCTTATTAAACATAGAAAATTAAAAAAAAAAAAATTCTCTCAATTCTATCTTAAAATCTCACTGAATTTTAATATTCTTCTGACAAAATATTTAAAGTTTCAAAACTCCTGCAAAAACAAAATATTTAAATTTTAAAAAATTCTTGCAGAAAGAATAGCCATCTAAAAGCTATTTAACTAGATGGCGACATTTATTTCTGATGCACCGACTTTTGCGTACCGTTGCCTTGAGAAGAAAACCTATCAGCGTTCTCCCCAGCTGTTACGCAACTCCGACAGGCCCCACACAAAATTTCAAAATAAACGGCCTATCAATTAATCACAATAAATTATAAAACAGACCAGTGACTCGACGTCGACCTTCTCTCCATCCAAATGAAGAATTATTAATTATTATATAAGCAAAATGTTATCAAATTACAAAATATTTAGTGTCGTCAATTGTAAGGCGAAAAAAATTCGGATTAAACTATTGATCATATTTCACTTAAAATATGTTTCGAAATTTCTAAAAATTATTTTAGATTTTTTTTTTTAAAAGGAAACCGATATTTAGGAGAGGCCCAAATATTAATTTCCCATGAGGTAGGTCTCATGATGCGAGCCCGCGTCATGTACCTAGATAGACCGAATCTCCCTGCCGCACTGGTAGGATTCGAACCCTTAACCTTCGGGGTCTTACAGAAGCCTCGCCCCACCACGCCAAATACGCGGCTTCTAAACTTATTTTAGATAAATGTATACCAGAGCATATGTCTTTTATACACTATATATATATATATATATATATATATATATATATATATATATATATATATATATATATATATATATATATATATATATATATCACTCAAATCTTTAATATTACTAGAAAAATATTATTATTTATTTTTTTGAAAATGAAATACAATTTTTCATACATAGGTTTACCCCACTAAAATGTTATAAATATAAATATCAAAGTTTGTATTAAATATGTAATATATTAAGATTATGTGGTATATATGCAAGTTTACACATCACTTCCGTATACCAGAAATCGACTTTCATGGACTGAATCATATATCCAACAAGCCTCACGGGCCCATCGACATGGAAGCTGCCTTGCTCCAGCTGTCGAGTTAACCATCCAAATTGACTTGGCGAACCGGCTCGCTGAACTGGTTAGCCCATTCCAGCTGACAAACTAACCAATTAAACTCACCAGCCTAACTAACCTCTTCCACGATTCTCGTAACTATAAGAACTCGAAATTAAAGACTTGACATCAAAAATTAACATATATCACATCCTCATTTAAGAGTCGTCTAATGTGTGTAAGATGTGATATATGTTCCATGTGTTTTAGTACTTTTGTGTCATTTTATGCTTTTTTAAGATATATCTTGTGTTATATACAATGCTAGAAGTCAAGTGCCCTAGTACCAGAGATCAGTGTGGCAGTACTACTCAGACAAGTGCCTCAGCTCCCCATGCAACCAGATCCAACAACAAATGGAGAGTGTAGAACATTACAATGCAAGGTTTGAAGCATCTCTTTGCCCAACATCAACACTACCATGCTACAAGTACTGGGGTCGTTGCACCCAATGCCATAATTTGACGATCTGGAGCATAAAACAAAAGGCCTTACCTAGGCCTGTCATTGGCTTAGCTAACACCTTGAAACCACCAAATGAGTGCCGCTGTTGACCTCATTTTTTGTGAAGTATTTTCTTTCCTCTTAGTGCTTAGGATCTAGCCATAGGACTTCTCCTTGACTATCCTAGAAGACTAGAGATAGAACCCACCTTTTAGAAATTCAAACCAAATCTTGATTCTCTTTGCAATCCTACATAGATGGTCATCAACCTCCAAATCACTTGGAAGGTTGGGACTAATGTGCTGGAAAACAAAGATGAATTCCTATAGGATGTTCAAGCCTTGAGACCGCCACAGGTGGCTCTGGTCTTGGTGAGGTCTGGCTGGCACACACACTGCACTCTCACACCCATCCTAAACCCTAAATCATCCCTACCCAATCTTGACTCCTGGTTCATTAGAGCACTCATGTGGTTAAGTCCAAACCCCTAGCTCCTTGGCTAAGAGGGTTAGGAACAACATATGAGATGTTCAAAATGGACATTTATTGGTCCATGGCTCACTTTAAGCTTTTCCACCATCCCAACCATAACCAAATACCATTTTTGCCAAATTTTCTGGTTTTGACATTTGGTCCTCAAGCCTACCTAAAACTACCTAAAATACCCCTACAACCACAAAACTCTCCAAAAATCCCCAAAAAATTACCCAAAATTCCCAAAAATCCTAAAAATCATTTTGAAACAATTCCCACCTCTTAAACCCACCAAAATACCCCAATACCCTCCAAATAACCTCTTAATACCCTAAATACCCTTTTTGGCCCAAAAATCCAAAAATTCAAAAAATTCCCAGAAAATTCCACAAAATCCCAAATATTCCCAATTTCATTTTGTTCAACTACATCATAGACAAAGTTTGTCAATTTGACCCATTGTTAACCTAAATGGACCCAATGTCAAACAAAACCAACCCATTTAACCTCAATTTTGCCCAATTTTAATTCTAAACTTGAATTCAACATCCTCAATACCAATTTAAACCAAAAATAAATCCAAATTGTTTCACATTTGAGTTCAATTGCATTTGAAATCCAAAAACCCCAATTTTGCCTAATTAATCCAAAATTTCCCAATTAACCTAATGTCAACTTTTTCCTTCCAAATTTCAATCCTAAACCTTCCATGACACTCCCATAAAACCCATGAAACCCATGAAACCATCAATTTTCCCAATTTGAGCGTAACATTAACCTAAATCCATTTGAAAACCATGGTTACCCCATTTTGACCTAACTTGAACCCATGCCCTAAATTTACCAAAATGGATTGGCCTAATCCTAAAATTTCTTCCCAATTGATGTTGGGAACTCTTCAATACATTCCACTAGACCATTTGAAACTTTAAATTGGGTCTAAACCCCACCTTGAACCAACTTGGACCTAACTTGACCCAACCTTGCCCAAATTAACCAAAATCCTAAATGCCACCTAATTCACCTTGCAATTGAACTCAAAACATTTCCATGTCTTCATGAAAGTTCTTCATGGAAATCATTTCTACAATGTTTCTCAAGACACTTGGACCTAAATCAAACCCAAACCCAAGTTAGGCCAACCTAAACCCAAGTGAGCCAACTTGAACCCATGACCTAACCTAACCAAATTGAACTAAATGTGGTTGAACCAACCTTTCCACAGCCACCATTTAAACCCTAGGAACCACCCTAGATCCACCTAGCCCAAGCTAAGTGAGCCATGGACCAAGAGTCCCCCATTTTAAGGGATCTCTTCCCTTAAGTGGATAAATCCCCGTTTGCCTCATCCCAAATCCCCCATACCTGGTTAATCACCATTAAACCCTGCCACCTGACTCACCTCACCTCAGGGGCCAGTTCCCCTGTCCTTGTCGGTCGGCCTAGTCGCTGGAGGGAGTCAAAATCGAGAGCCACAACCTACCTAAACTCACCCAAACTTACCCAATTGGCCACCTCAGCCAAATTAAATCTTGGAGCCTCTCTGCACTCCACCTAAGTAGTTGAATCCACCCATCAATTGAGCCCTGGTTAAGCCTTATGGCCCTGGCCATATAAGAACCATTTCTCGGACATGAGAAGGGTGTTGAAAGTTGATGAAATTTTCTTAAAAGAAACCCTTCCAAATTGCTCCCAGAGCTCCTCCCAGCCAAGAGAAGCTTAGCCCCACTGTTCTCCTGCCCTGAACTCCACTGGCTGAGCTTAATTTCTCAGTCCAAAATCAGGCCGGAAACAAGACACTCACTGATTCTCCACCAAAATCAAATTAACTCTTACCACACCTTCACCAAAGGTAGAGAAGAAGTTCCCCAGTGAAAGCCCCCTCACCAAGTCAACCATTTCTTCTATCGGCTAGAGCTCGAAATCGGACTTGGACGAAGTCATAGCCAGCCATTTCACCGGCGCTCGAGGCTCAATCCGTAGGGTCTTGGGACTCCAACGAACGTGCCAAGCACATCCAATCGAGGCTTCACCTCTTGGACCAAGGTATGGAAACTTCTACTCAACCCGAGCTTCCAGCGATTCTCTATTTTGTTTGATTTGATTTCAATGTCTATTAGCCATATGGATTTGTAGCCCTTGTCTAGAAGAACAAATAGGATCAAAATCATGCAATTTGGTTGAGAAATGAGGGAGATTTTAGGTCTAGAAGACGTGCGGTTGCGGGTTCACACCAGACGAAGACGATGACCCAGAGCCGTTGGATCACGCGT